>CM068364.1:1828590-2071090 GCA_034769755.1 Odontamblyopus lacepedii | reverse complement strand
GTTTAGTCCTTGTTTACAGCTGATTTAGTCCTGGTTTAGTCCTGGTTTAGACCTTGTTTAGTCCTGGTTTAGTCCTGGTTTAGACCTGGTTTAGTCCTGGTTTAGACCTTGTTTAGTCCTGGTTTAGTCCTTGTTTACAGCTGATTTAGTCCTGGTTTAGTCCTGGTTTAGACCTTGTTTAGTCCTGGTTTAGTCCTGGTTTAGTCCTGGTTTAGTCCTTGTTTACAGCTGATTTCGTCCTGGTTTAGACCTTGTTTCGTCCTGGTTTAGACCTTGTTTAGTCCTGGTTTAGTCCTTCGTGACATCACTCCGTCCTCAGACTCTTTCGTGCGAAGCTTTTGTCGTAAACATCACCTGCAAAGCTCAACTTTTACTTATTTATTTTTTGTCATTTTCCCGTAGCAGCATTATATTATTAATAGGCAATGTTTCTGACTGAAGGTACGATACAAGAAGAAAAGGCCATTCTTTACAAATACAAATTATTTAGTTAGTGTATACATGGTTTTATATACACGGTATCCACAACAAATATACAATTCATAGTGTGTTTGTTCTGAACATGACATAGGCAACTTTATTTTTGAGCATTTAGACACCATCTGCGGATTCTGTAAAGTAGAAAACAAAATTAAAAGGCACATCCGATGCAATATGGGTTATTTTCAGTCTATTTCCGTAAATCTTTCAAGCTGAGAAGAGAGAAAGGAAAGAAATATTGAGAAGTTTGTGGTGGTGGTGGTGTTGTCGTTGTAGTACTAGGAGCAGCCGCTAGAGGGAGCCGGCTTCTTTTCGGCGGTGGAGGTGGGCGGGGACAGGTGGTGTTTTTGTTTGGTTTTTTTTAGTTTGACATCCTTCCAGTGCTGAAGTTTGAAGTTTTGAAGAGCACAGTGTCATTAAGCAGTCGTTACAAGTCTGTGTTACCGTCGCTACCTGATCCGTCTCCGCCGGATTTGCGTCGAAATGCGCCGCCATCTTGGAAAGTCACATCAACAAGTTAAGGAAAAAGAAAAACCGTGATTATTTAAGGTACAGAACAGAACTTTGTGAGGAAACGGAGAGTTAAAACCAAACTTCGGAACATTCTCCACGGAGATAGTTGTGTTTTATGCCACGCTGCGGAAAATTATCGCCAACATTTCCACGGAAACAAAAAAGGAGACGCGCCTCCTCTAGACCAATTAAGAGTCAGGTTTGGGGAGATTTTTCTCTGTGAAACTAACACAAGCAAAAAACTTGTCAATTCTATGGGCTAAAAAGTGCCGTACTGTGGCTTTAACGCGTCACTTTAATCCGACACGTTCAGAAAAGCGGTTTTGATCGCAGAAAGTCGCGCGAACATTTGTAAAAACGAGCCGAAGTGCCGCCGTACTTTCCGACTTTAGTATCGCCTGTTCCGATTGGTCAGTGCAGTACGTCTGAAATCCCCGTTGCAAAGTGCAGAAAAACCAAAAACGCAAAAAAATTGGCTTCAAATATCAAACATTAACAATACAAGAAAGTGCCAAAGATTAAACCAACTAAAGAAGACGGCAGATTTGATTGTTTTAAACCAACGAAACCGACCAGAAGACACTGAACCACAATATTACACTTCTCAATGGAGCTTTTCGTTCATGTTATTTGGTATAAAGTGCTACAAACTGAATTAAATCTGGCTGAAAATCACCACTTTTTAAATGATTAGATTACGACAGGCAAATTACTGCAGATCTGGGGTTGATTTGGGAACAAAAACTTCATCTTTCTACAGTTTTTCTGACAATAAAAGGCCTCTGTATGTTCAACTTAACTGTCTGAACTGTTTTAAGATGCTGGAACAACAAAATACGATGGGATTATCTTAATTCGTACGAGAACAGTGATTTCGGAATAGATTTTGGCACCATTTTTAAAAAATGTTCCAGAATAAGGCAGGTTTATCGGTTTCCCAGAGAAGCAAAATCTTCAAAAATCAGATCACTTTTTTTACAATAACTACACCTTCGTTCGTCTTTTAAAGCTGCGCTGTGGAACTTTTCCGTTTGGGGTTTTGCCCGTCACCTGCCTGTTTCTATGGATACGTCACTGCTCTGCCTGGAATGTTCCGCAGTGTAACTTTAAACAGTGTAACTTTTACTTCACATTTATTCAATCACAGGTGGTTTTAGAGCTGAAAAATACCCAGAAAAACAGACGTTCTGACTGTGAGCAGGGTCGCCTCTCCACAGACCTGACCCGGAACTCGGTCCGGTTTGGTCTCCATGACGATAGGGAGGTTTAAAGCCGTACTGTGGGACATTCCAGTCAAAGCAATTACATCTCCATGGTGAAAGTCGGAACGATTCAGACTTGGAGAGGATAAAAGCTCCCGTATCACACAAAAGTTTTGTTTCGTTCGCACACGTTTGACTCACTCTTTTTTTTATTACTAGTCCGTCTACGTCTCCAAAACGCTCAGCTCCACCTTGTGATGTCATGAAGTGGTCGTTTGACAGCGAGTGAACGGCTCCTTTTACGTTTAATCCAGCAGAAATTGGGCGATTCTAGAGCAGAAATGATCCAAATGAGTCTAGTGAAAACACAGTGGAGCACTTCCTGTATTGCCACATGATGACATCACAAGGTGGGGACCTTTTTTCAGTTTGAGAGAAGACCTGAGCCTAAATGTGCAGGTTTGTGTGTTAAACGTGCGTGAATGAAACGAAACACGACTCCAGGTCCGTTTGCGGCGAGGAAACGACTTTAGGACACAGATTTATCTTTATTAAGACTAATTAAGGTGTAGTTATCATGAAAAAGCTCATTAATTACCAGCGAGATCTTGAGAAGTTAAAAGAAAACACTGAAATACAAGAAGCAAAGTCGTGTTTTGACCTTTCCAAGATGGCGGCCGCTTTCCCCCACATGGTTTCGTTAAGACTCGGCTTTTCTAGGTTTACGCGTCTCCGTCTTCGTGTCGTTTCTTCGCGGTTATTTCTTCTTCTACAATATTTTCAAAGTTTTTTTTTTCTTTTTTTCATTCAAATGTGCAAAGAAGAAGAAGTCCCCCTGGCTATTTCTCCCCTCGTGTGTTTTTAAAGGCAACGTTATTATTTCGCGGACCATAATTCTGACAATCACAGTGAAGTTCATAATAGGGGGATTCAGTGTTGCCTCGGTACAATGTTAAAAAAAACAAAATCAAAAATCCCTTTTCCCCCTGCATAAAATAAGACTTTGGCGATAGTTTTTCAATAGAAATGTCTCTCCGTTCACACAAACTGCCTTCAGAGTTCAGAAGTCTGGTGTGAATCGGACCAAAATGCGTCAATGCCCCAGAAATAAAGCAGTTGACGGGTTGAGGCTACAGAGAGAAGGTCCAGCGGCCCCGTTTTTAGTCAAACATTCAAAAAGTTTCGTTTTTAGATCCAGAAAAGATGTGGATTTGAATGAAGCTTCTGGTTCAGAGAGCGGCCGAGCGGGAATGATGATCGGAACAAACGGGAGCGGTTTTAGATCGGGTTTGGTTTAGTCCTGGTTTAGTCCTGGTTTAGTCCTGGTTTAGTCCTGGTTTAGTCCTGGTTTAGTCCTGGTTTAGTCCTGGTTTAGACATAGTTTAGGTCTGGTTTAGTCCTGGTTTAGACCTGGTTTAGTCCTGGTTTAGTCCTGGTTTAGTCCTGGTTTAGTCCTGGTTTAGTCCTGGTTTAGTCCTGGTTTAGATCTGGTTTAGTCTTGATTTAATCTTTATTCAGACCTAGTACAGTCCTGGTTTAGACTCAGTTTAGACCCAGTTTAGACTCAGTTTAGACCTGTTTAGGAATGGTTTAGTTCCTGGTTCAGATGAGTTTTTTTTGTCTTGGTTTAGCCCCGATTTAGACCTGGTTTACCATTAGTTTGGTGCTAATTTTGTCCTGGGTTCGCCCTAATTCAGTTTAAAATATTTTAGACCTGGGACCTTTAATCATCTGGTTTCATTCTTCGTCAGACCTTTTTTTTGTTTTTTTTTAGTTTAGTCCCAGGTTTGGTTTCTTGTTTGGACCTGGTTTTAGACCTGATTTAAACCAAAGATACGGTTCAAATTATTAGTTAGTTAGTTATTATTATTATTATTATTAGTTCTGGTCTAATCCTTCTTTAGACTTGGTTTGGGGTATTGGTTTAGTCCTGGTTTAGTCCTGGTTTAGTCCTGTTTTAGTCCTGGTTTAGTCCCGGTTTAGTCCCGTTTTAGTCCCGGGTTTATGTTCTCTGGCGTGAGGTCCGTACTTGGGTTCGTTCATCATAAACGGCTTCTGTAATATTTCAAATCCCACTCCCGTTTATTCCGATCAAACCGTGAATCGCGCCGAACTCCTCGAATCTTTGCGTCTTTGCCGAGCGCTCGGACACGGGCAGCCATCTTGGTTTTGGTGACTCCTCCTCCTCCTTGGATGGCGCTCGGCGGTGATTGGCTGGCACTCCGGTGTGTCTCGTTCTCATTGGCACAGAGGGTCGTGAAGAAGGCGGAGCTACTGATCCCCTGAGAGGCACAGCGAATGACAGAAGAGATGGAAGAGGCGGGTGGGACTACGACGGGCCAATGAGGAACTGTCCTTGTCAACGTTTTTCCCCCCCGACTGATCAGTAGCTTTAAGTTTGAAATTTACAAACACTTGCTTGGTGGGCACGGAGCGGGGAAGTCGCTCGGAAAACCGGCTCGACCGTCCGGAATTTACCGCAGTCTGAGGGCACAAACTCGCAATTTAAGACTGAAATCTGCCAATACGAGAATGACTCGCATCTCAGAACGTTTTAGGCACAAAGTCGCTCATTGTGACAGTTTGATCGTTTCCATTTTCATCTAAAACAAAAACGGGTTCTGTTCACGTTTACGTCACAAAACTGTTCGCAGACGTTTGGAAACATTCGGGTGACGACTTCTTCGGACTCTGCGATGGAAACTCTGACAAAATCTGGGAAAACTGAGAATGTCCTGATTTTCTTTGTGTAGACGCCACCGTTTTTACCTTTTATAAACTGCCTGTTTAGACCTAGTTTAGAGCTGGTTTAGTCCTGGTTTGGATCATGTTTAGTCCTAGTTTAGTCCTTATTTAGAACTGATTTAATCTTGATTTAAACCTAGCATAGTTCTGGTATAGTCCTGGTTTGGTCCTGGTTTAGACCTTGTATAGTCCTGGTTAAGGCCTGATTTAGACCTTGTATAGTCCTGGTTAAGGCCTGATTTAGTCCTGGTTTAGTCCTTCTTTAGGCCTAGTTTAGAACTGATTTAGTCATGAGTTAGACCTAGAATAGTCTTGGTATAGTCCTGGTATAGTCCTGGTATAGTCCTGGTATAGTCCTGGTTTAGTCCTGGTATAGTCCTGGTTTAGCCAAAATGTTGTCCTCATTCAGTCCTAGTACAGTCCTGGTTTAGTCTTTATTTAGAGCCGATTTAGTCTCGATTTAGTCCTAGTATAGACCTGGTATAGTCCCGTTTTAGACCTGGTTTAGGTCTAATTTTATCCTGGGTTGAATCTGGTTTTAATTCTCATCTTGTCTGACAAAATCTGGGGAAACTGAGGAAATGTCCCGGGTTTTCTTCTTCCTTTTTTCCTTTTCATTTGTGTTATAATTTATCTGGCTTCATAAAAACACGATCACAGTCCCGCCGTCCGTGGAAAACCTTCGGCAGGTCGTGAAGACGCTGCTGCTGGATCCACGGTTTTACCACGGGCCCGGAGTCGGGAACTACACCGGAATTCGTCGTCCGCGTGTTTCCAAACGTCTCGCGGTGAACGTGAACAGAGCCCGTTGCCCTCGGAGACCAGAATGAAAAATTAGACTAAAGTAAAAACGGTTTGATCAGATTTTGACTCACTGCCCTCGTGTGTGAATTCAGACGGACTTTAAATCTTAAAGCTGCACTGCGTAACTTTCTGGTTGCGGGTCCGTCACCTGCTTGTTTCTATGGATACGTCACTGCTCTGCCTGGAATGTCCCACAGTGTGACTTTAAACAGCTCCACTTTACATTTATTCTCTTACAGGTGGTTTTAAAGCTGAAAAAACCCTAGAAAAACAGATGTTCTGACTGTGAGCGGGGTCGCCCCTCCACAGATCTGACCTGGAACTTGGTCTGGAGTTATTGTGGGCTTGTATCCATGGATACAGACGCGTTTAATGCCATACTGAGGGATATTCTAGACAAATCGATAACATTTCCATGAAGTCACTTGGTCCAGTTTGGAAGATAGAAATGTTTAATGCCGTACTGTGGAACATTCCAGACAAAGCAATAAAATCATGGAGAAAAGCGTTTGACGGATCCTCCACCAGAAAAGTTCCTCAATGCAGCTTTAAGTCTCACTTCTAAGTTGCTGCAGACAAACTTTGAATTTCTTTCTGAATCATTTAAAGGACCTAAAGTCTAAACGTTTTAATTTTATTTCTAAATTTTACGCATAAATTCCTTGTTAAACGACAAAGTGCCTAAGTTTGGCCCCGAGACGGTCAGACGATCCCGAGCGAATTCCCGGCGCCGTCACCACGTCGTGGTCGTGCCGCGCTCCTATTGGCTGCTCTCGGCGTTCTCCAGCAGCGAGAGGCCCTGCAGCGGCGGCGGCAGCAGCTCTCGCTTGTAGGTCTTTGGTGGGAGTTTGGGCAGCTGCGGGCTGGAGTTGTGGCGCGGGGGGACGGGCGGCGCGGCGCTCGGGGGCAGCGGGCACAGACTGTTTTGGCTGGCACTTAGCGGGCAGCTCCGGCGCGGCACACGGGGCGACGGCGTGCTCGGCGGCGTGTTGGGCGAACTCGGCGAGCTGTTGCCGAAGTCCCAGTGGTAGCGTCCGACGGGCGAGGGCTGCAGGTTCAGGGGGTAGTTGATGAAGATCTCGGGCGGGCGCTGGGGCACCGGGGGCGGCGTGTCGGGCATCGGGTCGCGGGGAGGGGGCGGCGGCGGGCTCGGTAACGGCCCGTCCACCGGCAGGGGCCCGTTGTAGGGCGCACGGGGCTGGGTGCGGGGAAGAGGGGGCGGCAGCCGGGGGGGGATGGCGGGAGGGTTGTCTGAGCCGGGGCCCATCTGAGGACAGACAGAAAGGAACTGGATAAAATGAAATCTGAAATCTTTTCTCAAATGAAATCTTAAACTTTTTAGACTTTACTGATCCACAGGAGCTCACGCATCTCAATAACAAAGAGTAAATATATAAACGTAATAAGAAATTCTAAATAAGTAGCAAGAAACTGGTGTCAAATAAGACAGAATTATAAAAATGTAAACGCACGAGTCAAATCAAATAATAAATAAAATTCTGAATCCAAACGATTTAATCTGATTTGCATAATGAGTTCATGCAGTAAAATACAAGAGAATATGAATAAAACAGAGATTTGATCATTTTATCTGCCACTAAAATATGTCATACTTTTCTGTGACTGGGACTGGGTTAGACCTGGTTTAGACCCGGTTTAGTCCGGGTTTAGTCCCGGTTTAGTCCCAGTTTAGACCCAGTTTAGACCCAGTTTAGTCCCGGTTTAGTCCCGGTTTAGTCCCAGTTTAGAGCTGGTTTAGTCCCGGTTCAGACCCGGTTCAGTCTGGGTTCAGTCCCGGTTCAGACCCGGTCCAGTCCCGGTCCAGTCCCGGTTCAGTCCCGGTCCAGTCCCGGTTCAGACCCGGTTCAGACCCGGTTCAGACCCGGTTCAGACCTGGTTTAGTCCCGGTTTAGTCCCAGTTTAGACCCAGTTTAGTCCCGGTTTAGTCCCAGTTTAGACCTAGTTTAGTCCCAGTTTAGAGCTGGTTTAGTCCCGGTTCAGACCCGGTTCAGTCCGGGTTCAGTCCCGGTTCAGACCCGGTTCAGTCCCGGTTCAGACCCGGTTCAGTCCGGGTTCAGTCCCGGTTCAGACCCGGTTCAGTCCCGGTTCAGTCCCGGTTCAGTCCCGGTTCAGTCCGGGTTCAGTCCCGGTTCAGTCCCGGTTCAGACCCGGTTCAGACCCGGTTCAGACCCGGTTCAGACCCGGTTCAGACTCGGTTCAGACCCGGTTCAGACCCGGTTCAGACCCGGTTCAGACCCGGTTCAGACCCGGTTCAGACCCGGTTCAGACCCGGTTCAGACCCGGTTCAGACCCGGTTCAGACTCGGTTCAGACCCGGTTCAGACCCGGTTCAGACCCGGTTCAGTCCTCACCTTGGCGTCGGACAGCGCGTCCTTCCGTCTCGGGGGCAGAGGAGGAGGTTTCAGGGGCTCCTCCCCGAGCTGATGGAGACTTCCACACGACACCGACTGAAACTCTGAGCCAACGAAACAAAACAAAACGATCAATAATCAATAAAACGAAGGATAAAAACAGAGGAGTTTGGAGCAGGGAGAGTCCGCAGACCTTGGGACTTACTGGAAGGCGGCAGAAGGACCGTAGCGAATATAGAGTTCCCCACTGGAAAAAACACAAGAAAAAAAGGAATTTAAATTAAGAAAATAATCGAAAAGATTGTTTTAATTTGAAATAAACAAGATGCATGATTAGAGCAGGATTCCTGAGGATCGTTCAGTATTTTTATTTAAAAGAACTAAAAGAAAAAGAGGTTAAGCTTAAAACTTGATTTAACTAGAGCTTCTTTCTATAGAGCCTGGTTTAGTCCTGGTTTAGTCCTGGTTTAGTCCTGGTTTAGTCCTGGTTTAGTCCTGGTTTAGTCCTGGTTTAGTCCAGGTTTAGTCCAGGTTTAGTCCTGGTTTAGTCCTGGTTTAGTCCTGGTTTAGTCCTGGTTTAGTCCAGGTTTAGTCCAGGTTTAGTCCAGGTTTAGTCCTGGTTTAGTCCTGGTTTAGTCCAGGTTTAGTCCAGGTTTAGTCCAGGTTTAGTCCAGGTTTAGTCCAGGTTTAGTCCAGGTTTAGCCCAGGTTTTAGTCCAGGTTTTAGTCCAGGTTTTAGTCCAGGTTTTAGTCCAGGTTTTAGTCCAGGTTTTAGTCCAGGGTCCCAGTCCCAGTCCAGTCCCGGTCCCAGTCCAGGTCCGGTCTCAGTCCGGTCCCAGTCCGGTCCCAGTCCAGTCCAGTCCAGTCCCAGTCCCAGTCCCAGTCCCAGTCCCAGTCCCAGTCCCAGTCCAGTCCCAGCCCCAGTCCCAGCCCCAGTCCAGTCCCAGTCCCAGTCCCAGTCCCAGTCCCAGTCCAGTCCCAGTCCCAGTCCCAGTCCCAGTCCCAGTCCAGCCCCAGCCCCAGCCCCAGTCCAGTCCCAGTCCCAGTCCCAGTCCCAGTCCAGTCCCAGTCCCAGCCCCAGCCCCAGCCCCAGTCCCAGTCCCAGTCCCAGTCCAGTCCCAGTCCCAGTCCCAGTCCCAGTCCAGTCCCAGTCCCAGTCCCAGTCCCAGCCCCAGTCCCAGTCCAGTCCCAGTCCCAATCCAGTCCCAGTCCAGTCCCAGTCCAGTCCCAGTCCCAGTCCAGTCCCAGTCCCAGTCCAGTCCAGTCCAGTCCCAGTCCCAATCCAGTCCCAGTCCTGGTCCAGTCCCAATCCAGTCCCAGTCCCAGTCCCAGTCCCAGTCCAGTCCCAGTCCCAGTCCAGTCCAGTCCAGTCCCAGTCCCAGTCCCAGTCCCAGTCCCAATCCAGTCCCAATCCAGTCCCAGTCCAGTCCCAGCCCCAGTCCCAGTCCAGTCCCAGTCCCAGTCCCAGTCCCAGTCCCAGTCCAGCCCCAGCCCCAGTCCCAGCCCCAGTCCCAGTCCCAGCCCCAGTCCCAGTCCGGTCCCACCTCCATAGGAGCTGCTGAGGTCGTGCTCCATGAAGACGCTGCTGAGGTCGGAGGAGGCCGACTGTGGGGGGGTGGGAGTGTTGGGGCTCGTGGGCACAGAGGCCGAGGTCGGCGGCTCCGTCTCCGTCTCCGCGATGCTTCTGAAGGTGATTTTATGCGGCGGCTCTCGCTCCAGCGGGACCGGGTGGCCCTTCAGCGTCCCGGAGGTGGACGTGCGCACCGGCCGGATCCCCGGAGACTTCAGGGAGTAAACCGTCTTCCGCGGCTGGAATATGGACCAGGAAATGCAGTATCAGTTTAGTTAGATTTACTTTATTTACATTTAAGTTTGGAGGTGTGACTCTGGAGCACGAGTTGTGTTGGAAACCACATATTATGAACACAAAATCTACAGTATTTTGTTTTATATCTAAAGGAGGGATCTTCAGACCCACAGTCTCTTCACGGGTTACATTGTGATGTCATAAAGTGAACAGCTCCTTTTACATTTAGTTCAGTAGAAAAAATGTGCATAATGTGCGACCAAATCACAAAGCATGCAATTTTTTTATAGAAAATTATAGAAATATAGAAATTTATGGGATTCTTGTATTAGTTTATCAGCTCATATTAAGTAAAATTACACATTACACAATTTACGGGAAAAATTATCAACACTTTCTGTACAAAAATATCGGCAAAATTCAAAAAACAAAAACAAAGCATCAGTGGATCTCTAGTTTTTTATATTATGAGTTTTAATTCCCTGTAATTGTAGTTTTAATTCTCTGTAATTGTAGTTTTAATTCCCTGTAATTGTAGTTTTAATTCTCTGTAATTGTAGTTTTAATTCCCTGTAATTGTAGTTTTAATTCCCTGTAATTGTAGTTTTAATTCTCTGTAATTGTAGTTTTAATTCCCTGTAATTGTAGTTTTAATTCCCTGTAATTGTAGTTTAAATTCCCTGTAATTGTAGTTTTAATTCCCTGTAGTTGTAGTTTTAATTCCCTGTAATTGTAGTTTTAATTCCCTGTAATTGTAGTTTTAATTCCCTGTAGTTGTAGTTTTAATTCCCTGTAATTGTAGTTTTAATTCCCTGTAATTGTAGTTTTAATTCCCTGTAATTGTAGTTTTAATTCCCTGTAATTGTAGTTTTAATTCCCTGTAGTTGTAGTTTTAATTCCCTGTTGTTTTAGTTTTAATTCCCTGTAGTTGTAGTTTTAATTCCCTGTAATTGTAGTTTTAATTCCCTGTAGTTGTAGTTTTAATTCTCTGTAATTGTAGTTTTAATTCCCTGTAGTTGTAATTTTAATTCCCTGTAGTTGTAGTTTTAATTCTGTAATTGTAGTATTAATTCCTGTAATTGTAGTTTTAATTCCCTGTAGTTGTAGTTTTAATTCTGTAGTTGTAGTTTTAATTCCCTGTAGTTGTAATTTTAATTCCCTGTAGTTGTAGTTTTAATTCCCTGTAATTGTAGTATTAATTCCCTGTAATTGTAGTTTTAATTCCCTGTAGTTGTAGTTTTAATTCCCTGTAATTGTAGTTTTAATTCCCTGTAGTTGTAGTTTTAATTCTCTGTAATTGTAGTTTTAATTCCCTGTAGTTGTAATTTTAATTCCCTGTAGTTGTAGTTTTAATTCCCTGTAATTGTAGTATTAATTCCCTGTAATTGTAGTTTTAATTCCCTGTAGTTGTAGTTTTAATTCCCTGTAGTTGTAGTTTTAATTCCCTGTAGTTGTAATTTTAATTCCCTGTAGTTGTAGTTTTAATTCCCTGTAATTGTAGTATTAATTCCCTGTAATTGTAGTTTTAATTCCCTGTAGTTGTAGTTTTAATTCCCTGTAGTTGTAGTTTTAATTCCCTGTAATTGTAGTGTTAATTCCCTGTAGTTGTAGTTTTAATTCCCTGTAATTGTAGTTTTAATTCCCTGTAATTGTAGTTTTAATTCCCTGTAATTGTAGCTTTAATTCCCTGTAATTGTAGTTTATAATTCCCTGTAGTTGTAGTTTTAAACTTCGTTTAGTCGTAGTTTGATTAATAATATGTTTCTGAAGTCTAAAATACTCAAGTTCAGTGTCTAGTAAAATATAACTTATGCACAGAGTCCAACAAAACTCTCTTCCCAAAAAGATCCAAACACATTTTAAACAGCAGCAGAATATCTCTAATGTAAATAAATACAGTTTAACTAAATTTAGGACAATGAAAAGTTTCTGTATCTCAGTATCTGGTGTCGAATTCTGGAATGACCTGAGCTTAGACTCGACACCAGCTCCAGAAGGATGAATTTTAAGAAGAAATATAAGGAAATGATATTGATGAACTATGAAAACAAAGAAAAGCTCTAAGTTTGATTTGTCTGTGAAATTGTTGCATAACAGGAAACAGAAAAAATAGATTAAGTTGTAAGAAGGAAAAGGGGTGGGATTAAAAAAGTGATTCTTCTTCCCACTTTTGAACATGTGAACCTGTCTGTTTGGATCATATATTTAGCATCTGTTATTTTGACTTTGTTTTAGTGTCAGAACATGAGTTTTTATTTTTGTGCATGTTTTATTCATTCATTCATTCGAGTGACTTAGCTCTGGGGATATGTATGACATATGATTAAAGTTAGTTTTAATTCACAGGTTTATAACAGGAGCACGTCGCCCTCTGCTGGTCACAGCAGGAACTGAAGCCTGAGGAAAGTGCTAGAGTCACCAACGCACAGCAGCTTCGGCTTCTTCATTTTTTATGATTTAAATAAAAAAATGTAAGTACCGTAAAATACTAAATAAGAGCGCGGTTTCAATTAAACGCAGAGTGCAGGTGTATATTTATATATTTGTACATTTGTATATTTGTATATTTGTACATTTGTATATTTGTTTATTCTGATAAATAAGCGTCGGCTCCAAATAAACGGTGAGTCTAATGTCGGTGCTGAAGACAGAAGTGGAGCTGCAACGACAGGAGCAGGACTGATGCTGCGTCGTCTCTACACAAACCAAACCTAAAACCACACGGCTCATTTGCATAAACTATAAGCGCTGAAAAAAAAACCCAGCAGTTTGTTGTAACATTTCAAATTAACTCACGTCTGTGTAGAAAGTCGCCTAAATTCTAGTTCCAGATTTTTCCAGATTTTTGTGAGGAAGGAATTACATCTCCTGCTCCAAATCGCCGCCTGGTCTCAAATAAACGCCCCGGCGACTATTTGGTATTTTACGGTAAGTCAAACTCATGAATCCCACTCTTCCATTTCACGTTCTCTCTGATGAGACACTTACGAATCGCGGCGGCTGCCGGCTGTGCCGGGGCTCGATCTCCATAGACATGTTGAAGAGATAATCGGCAAACTCCTTCTCTCCTCTGTTCCCCATGGGATTCAAGTTTTCAAAGAACCTCTGAATCAAGAAAAGATTAACGTTAAGACATTTTACTCAAACAAAAATAGAGCTTAAAAGTCCGACATTACACCTTTAACTCCTGTGTGCTCTAAATCCTGTTCTAACGCTGTTCCCTCCTCAAAAACAGACCCGGAGTCGTGTTTGTTTCATTCACATGTTTGAGTAACTTTATTATTCGTCTGTCCACATCTCCAAAGCTCAAAACGCTCTGTTCCACCTTGTGATGTCATGATGTGGTAGTTTTCAGGTGAACAGCTCCTTTTACATTTAGTTCAGTAAAGATGGGCCATTCCAGGACTAAATGATATTAATATTAATGATCCAAACTGATATGTGAGCTTTCTTTATCACCACATGACATCACAAGGTGGAAGAGAGTGTTTTTTTTTCAGTTTGGGAGAAGAACTCGTGCTAAATCTGCAGGTTTGTGCGTTAAACGTGTGAACACAGCTCCAGGTCTGTTTGTGACGAGGAAACACATTGGAACACACATCGGTAACGGCATAATACAGAACAGACCCTTTAAGGTTGAATAAAAATGTGCATAATGTGCGACAAAATCACAACAAATGTAATTTCTTATAGAAAATTATAGAAATATAGAAATGTATGGGATTCTTGTATTAGTTTATCAGCTCATATTAAAGCAAAATTACAACATTACACAATTTAGGGGGGAAATTATCAACACTTTCTGTACAAAAATATCGGCAAAATTCAAAAAACAAAACAAAAACGGAACATCAGTGGAGCTCTAGTTTTTTATATTAATGAGTTTTAACTTCCTGTAGTTGTAGTTTTAACTCCCTACAACTGTACCTTCCTGTAGTTGTTTTAAACTCACTGTAGTTGTAGTTTTAACTTCCTGTAGTTGTAGTTTTACCTTCCTGTAGTTGTAGTTTTAACTTCCTGTAGTTGTAGTTTTAACTTCCTGTAGTTGTAGTTTTACCTTCCTGTAGTTGTAGTTTTAAACTTTCTGTAGTTGTAGTTTTAAACTTTCTGTAGTTGTAGTTTTAAACTTTCTGTAGTTGTAGTTTTAAACTCTCTTAGTTGTAGTTTTACCTTCCTGTAATTGTAGCTTTAAACTCTCTGTAAATGTAGTTTAAACTTTCTGTAGTTGTAGTTTTACCTTCCTGTAGTTGTAGTTTTAAACTTTCTGTAGTTGTAGTTTTAACTTCCTGTAACTGTAGCTTTAAACTCTCTGTAAATGTAGTTTTAACTTTCTGTAGTTGTAATTTTAACTTTGTGTAGTTTTAGTTTTAACTCCCTGTAGTTGTAGTTTTAACTTCTTGTAGTTGTACCTTCCTGTAGTTGTAGTTTTAAACTCTCTGTAATTGTAGTTTTAATCTTCCTGTAGTTGTAGTTTTAAACTTTCTCTAGTTGTAGTTTTAAACTCTCTTAGTTGTAGTTTTACCTTCCTATAGTTGTAGTTTTAAACTCTCTGTAATTGTAGTTTTAAACTTCCTGTAGTTGTAGTTTTAACTTCTTGTAGTTGTAGTTTTAACTCTCTGTAGTTGTAGTTTTAAACTTCCTGTAGCTGTAATTTTAACTCCCTACAGTTGTACCTTCCTGTAGTTGTAGTTTTAACTTCCTGTAGTTGTAGTTTTAACTTCTTGTAGTTGTAGTTTTAACTTCTTGTAGTTGTAGTTTTAAACTTTCTGTAGTTGTAGTTTTAACTCCCTACAGTTGTACCTTCCTGTAGGTTGTGTTAAACTCACTGTAGTTGTAGTTTTAACTTCTTGTAGTTGTAGTTTTAACACCAATATTTGGAGACAATAAAAAAGATTAAAAACAAAAAGGCTATTAAAACATACAATATCAACAGGAAATATCTATAATTTAACAGTATTATTTTCCTCTGCATTTTATTTTATTTTACTCGAGCGTTTGCGTCTTTTCCTCTTGTGTAGTTGGTTCTTGTTGATTGTGCTGAATAATAATTAAAAAATAGTTGTAGTTTTAACTTCCTGTAGCTGATGCTCTTGGGTTTAAATGTGACGCAGCTCCTGATGTGATGTTAGTTTTGCTCGTTTCTGCTCACCCTGATCTCCTGCTCCACCTTCAGGCAGTACGGCTGGTTCTGGTACTGTTGGATTTCTCCCGTGATTTCTGCCACTTTCCGCCGTTTGCTGAAGTTGATGAGTTCTTTTCCGTGGCGTTTCAGAAAATCCGGGTTTCCCTCTTCCGTCTTCAGGATGTTGGTTAAATATATTCCTGAGAACAGAAAATAAAAGTAAGAAAACGGTTTTGCTTGGATTTTTAAAAAGAACTGCGTGTAACTTTTCTGGCAGAAGTTCCGTAAACCTGCTTCTGTCCGTGGAGACGCTTCTTCTTTTTAATTGTATGATGATTATTTATGTTTTGATTTGTTTGTATTGTAATTTTTATGTATTTTTTATTCTTTAAGCACTTTAAATGACTTTGTGTATGAATTGTGCTGTACAAATAAATTGCCTCGCTTCATCTAGAACAAACTTTTTTCATCAAGGGCCACGTTAAAACACAGACTGCAGTGAGTAATTCAAATCTGTGCATTTATAACAGGTTTAAATGACCCTCCAGACCTTTGTTCAGGCTCAGACCCTCAGGAGGACACACGACATTTGCTTGATCGAGGTGGATTTCAAAAACGTGCAGTAAAAAGCACGACTGCAATAGTTTGGGCCAATTCACCTGGAGCCTGAGGGCCAAAACACTTGGTCTGAGGGCCACATTTGGGCCCCGGGGCCATAGTTTGGACATGCCTGGTCTAGAATGTTCCACAATATAACGCCATAACAACAACCAGGCCAAGTTACTGTTACGCGTTGGTGGAGTGAGTTAAACACAAGTTAACATGGGAGGATAATTTAAGTTTGGGTTTTTATTTCCTACGAGCGGGACTCAAATAGAGACGGAGTAAAAATGTGTTAAATGCAGCTTTGACACATTTGTTTACGCTTTACAGAAACTAAACTTAAATTTGCATAAACTATAAGCGCTGAAAAAACTGATGCTTCAGCTTCTGTGGGACTAAAGGACTCGACTCAGTGAACATGAGTGTTCTCTCTGTGACAGCGGATGTGCTGCTGATGCCGAGTCTGTTTTTGTGCTTCTGTCGTGTTGGAGAAAGTTCATGTTAAACTTTTCACTGATTTCTCGTGCGCGTTTCCATTAACCCCTGAAGACAGTTTTAGTACATTTCTCCTCGCCTGGATTTCTTTTCTTAATTTTGCTTTTAAAACTGCCCCTTTTACCCCTAATGAAGTGTTCTACCTCCTTTTGTTCAGTCCAACCTGTTATTTCACAATCTGCTGCTGTAGTTGTGTCATGAGGCTGTGATAAAAGCTACAGGACCAGAAATAGAGATGAAAAAAAAACAAAAAAAAAAACAAAAACAAAACAGAAAATAAAATCCACACTCTTTTATACAAAACACACAGCAAACATGTAGAAACAACTTTTTGGACATAAAAAATGCTTAATTTAGGACCTCAGCTACAAAAATGCAAAATATCAATATAGATATAGAAATGTACGGAAACCTCCATGTCTGCACTTTCAGAGGGGAAAAGTTTCTGTCTTTTACGGTTAGAAAGTTCTGTGTGATTATATAAAACATATTCTCCTGAATCGTGTACGATATCGTAGGTCTTCAAGTGTTAATCTGTCGATACGATACATATCACTGATACGATTCAATATATCACGATAAATCCCAATGCTAAACACAGGACGATATATTGTGATTTATTAATAATGACGTATAATATTACGCTCGAGTCACCTTCATGAGTCCAACATTGGATGAAATACATTTAGTTTAATTTTTAAATTGCCTGAACAGTAAATGGAACTATGGATTTTTAAAATGAAGAACATGACTTTAAAAAATCGATTCGGATGCATTTCGAATCGATGCGAGAATCACGCCACGAAGTATCTCGATTTATCACCGAATTGATTTTTTCGTACATCCCTATTGACTTCATAAACGCGGCTCACTCTAGTCTTTTATACAGAACACGCGGTACAAAAAAATGATCTGCAGTTCTCCTCATGTTAGAGTCAAAGGGTTTTGTGGTTTTGGGCGTTTTCTTTTCTGTGGGAAACGCTCCAAACGTCACCGACCCCTGGCCCAGGGAAAAGCTGCTGGAATATTTACAGAATATTCAATTAACATTTACTTTCTTTTAAAAACATGTCTAAAAATCTATTCTGGGCTATTTATGTAGTATTTAAAAAAACTGTGAAAAACTTAACCGGATTTGATATTCGGTTTTGGTTTCAGTTTTTGTCCAAGCGTTTGTTTTTGTTTTTTTCTTCTTTATTTTTAGTCAGATTCAGCCACAAATTTTCATTTCGGCGCATCCCTAATTACAATAAATCAGAATGTTTGAAGAAAAGCATTTGGCAAACTCCTTCAGAAATGTTACACAATGCACAATATTCACAGAAAAAGATCATTTAAATATATTTTATGCAATGGAAATGAAAAAATAAAAATGATTCTTTATGCGAACAGGAAACGAGGAGCGTACGTCCCCAAAGTTATGGAAATATTAAGCTTTTTCCACAGCAGAACGGGCGTTTCTTTTCCCGTGTTCAGTAAAGTTCAGTTCTGTTTTGGGAAACACTAAAAACTCATAAAACTCCTTTGAAATGTGGAATATAAATACAGGTGCAACGCAGTGAAAACAGTGACGGCAGCGACTGGAATAAACCTGTGGTGCTGCAGACGGGACAAAAGCTCCAACGCTGCATTTTAAAGCTGCACTACGGAACTTTTCTGGCGGCATGTCCGCTACCTCCTGGTCTCTATGAAAATGTTATTGATTTACTTGTTTTTATTTCATGCTTGTGCCACGAGAGAAAAAAATAATAACATATTGTAAACAAGAGAAAAGAGTCGTGTTTTGTGTTGTGATTTTTTGATATCCGATACCGATTCTCCTCAGTGTGTGCAGAGACTCCGATACAAGTCCGATATTTACAGTGTGAAGAAGAACACTGAGGATACTTCATTTTGTAACTTACAAGAGCAAAAATACATCTTCTAAAAGGCTATTTTTAAAGAAACTGAAGAATATTGAGGAGGCCCCGATGGACAAGTGCATCTGAGCCGTTTGTTACTGCACGAGTGAAGAGTCTGCAGGCTGCACTAAGAACTGTAATGCACAGTTTGATCTGCAGACTCAACAAATCGGACAATGAAATAATTCTCTTTTTTTTTTTTGTGTTTCTGTCTATGTTGTCTTGTGCTGTTTTTATGTGGTGGTGAGCCAAAGACCAATAGACAACAAAGCTATTCTCTTCTATTCTATAATATTGTCACTCACAAATATGAGATTCAGCGCAGTATGTGGAGACACTGGTGCGGCTCTTTTAAAAATATAAATGTTTGTTTTGTTATGTCACTGTCTTTGATTGTTTTTAAAATGGACCGTGAGTCCGGAATAAAGATGAACTGAACTGAATAAATAAGATTCTGAGGCCTAAAATATTGGTGAAATGTGTAATGAGCTTGATGACAAATATGATTTGAGCACTTTCACTTTCTGTTGCTGCGCATGAATAAAAAAAAACAATGAGGCCTGTGAAAGACGCTCATCCTTGGAGCACGTGGATAATTCTGCAAAGTCACGGCTCAATAACATGAGTTGAACCTGACATGGTCTGACATACTTTTGATTTGTGTTTTTTTTGTGTGTTAACTTTGACCCTACGGACCAATAATCTGAGGATCTGCTCTGCCGGAAACATCACGAAAAAAAATTGTGGCCATTTTATCTCCACGTCCCTGACTCCTGCTGCTGCAATGTCGTGTCATAATGTTTAAGTGTTCTTTTTGTTGTTCTTCCTCTATTTTCCTTTTTTCTGTAGTAGTTATTATAGTTAGCGTAGAGAGTTATAAAGACAGTACAGAGATGGACAGAAAGAGTTATGAAAGACAGTTTGTCACAGTAGTAATCTCATAGTTTCCCGTTTCAGTTAGTAGTAAATAAAGATATTTCTGTCACAGTTAGACTCACGTGTTTAGTTCAGATTTATGTGGGATTGTCACAGATGATAATCTCTAGACTCGTCTGTTTAGTTTTGCTTTGTGGGGGGTGGAGGAAATGTGGGAAATGTGGGACTGTTCTTTTTTTAATCACTGTAAAACGCTTTGTGTTGCATTTTTGTATGAAAAGCACTCTATAAATAAAGTTTGATTGACCGATTGACTGATTTAGTGTTTGTACCCTTCATTTTTTATAGAAAATTTAGAAAAATGCAAAGAGCACATGTGGTGCAAAATTCAGTGAAAAAAAAAAATTCTTAAAAACACATTTCTACATGATTTTGGCTCAATTTAATCAAAAACATAAGGCGCTTTCTCACTTTTTTCCAATATTTCCATCTTCCTCAAGTTATGACATCAGCCGATATGCCGTTCTTTTCATCAAACATTTTACTCATTCCACAGAAAAAAATAAATAAAAATCCAACCAAAATCAATGAATCTGTGATGATTTCACTATTACTTGGCCAGAAACAGCCTCAGAACCTCAATAGAATTTTAGGCCATTCTCAAAATTCCCAAAGGCACACTGGATATTTCTGGTCCAAAACGTCTTTTCCGTCATTATCAGCGTGTTTTAAGAGTCTGCAGATCCTCCACAGTGTTTAACCTGCTCTGAGTCTGGTCTGAGTACTCGCCGATACCTGAAAATTGTGCGGTATCGGAGCTTTTGCCGAACAGAAATGAGGAAAAAGCGCTCTGTTGTCTGCCTCTATATTAAACCATGGGCTCTTGGTTTTGCAGTGGTGCGTTCTTACCAAAGAAAGGCACACAGGGTGGGTTTATTGACTTGAGTTTTGCCAAATATTTCTTAAAATGGTCCTGGCTCAGCTCCACGGCCTCCTCCAGAACTTTCTTCTTCCGCTCCGGGATCGCCTGAAAAAGAAACACATGGGTTTGGTATTTATAACTGTACACGTTTTTTTTTTTTCCATAGATGTGTGTCAGAAATGTTAAAAACCGTCACAGATGTTTAGAAATTGTAATGCCCCGCAGTCCTGAACGTTAGGACTCAAACCACAGCCGTGTTTGTGCCAGAAAAACAACAGAAATGTACTCGTTTCTCTGTACCTCGAAGGTGTGGTCGAGCCTGTACACGGGGACAGAGTTGATGGCGCTGACGACCTCCAAAACGCCGTTGAAATTGTTGAGCTCCTGAAAAACCTGCAGAATCTCGATGATCCGAGTCATGACGGCGACGCGCTCCTCCAGGTTCATCATCTCCACGATGCACCTGCAAACAGCAAGAGCTTTAAACATCATCTCAAACAACAAGAGCTTTAAACATCATCTCAAACAACAAGAGCTTTAAACATCATCTCAAACAACAAGAGCTTTAAACATCATCTCAAACAACAAGAGCTTTAAACATCATCTCAAACAACAAGAGCTTTAAACATCATCTCAAACAACAAGAGCTTTAAACATCATCTCAAACAACAAGAGCTTTAAACATCATCTCAAACAACAAGAGCTTTAAACATCATCTCAAACAACAAGAACTTTAAACATCATCTCAAACAACAAGAGCTTTAAACATAATCTCCACGATGCACCTGTAAACAACGAAAACTTTAAACATCTCCACGATAAACCTGCAAACAACAAGAGCTTTTAAATATCTCTACAATAAACCTGCAAACAACAAGAGCTTTAAACATCTCTACAATAAACCTGCAAACAACAAGAGCTTTTAAACATCTCTACAATAAACCTGCAAACAACAAGAGCTTTTAAACATCTCCACGATAAACCTGCAAACAACAAGAGCTTTTAAATATCTCTACAATAAACCTGCAAACAACAAGAGCTTTAAATATCTCTACAATAAACCTGCAAACAACAAGAGCTTTAAACATCTCTACAATAAACCTGTAAACAACAAGAGCTTTAAATATCTCTACAATAAACCTGCAAACAACAAGAGCTTTAAACATCTCTACAATAAACCTGCAAACAACAAGAGCTTTTAAATATCTCTACAATAAACCTGCAAACAACAAGAGCTTTTAAACATCTCTACAATAAACCTGCAAACAACAAGAGCTTTTAAACATCTCTACAATAAACCTGCAAACAACAAGAGCTTTTAAACATCTCTACAATAAACCTGCAAACAACAAGAGCTTTAAACATCTCTACAATAAACCTGTAAACAACAAGAGCTTTAAATATCTCTACAATAAACCTGCAAACAACAAGAGCTTTTAAACATCTCTACAATAAACCTGCAAACAACAAGAGCTTTAAACATCTCTACAATAAACCTGTAAACAACAAGAGCTTTAAACATCTCTACAATAAACCTGTAAACAACAAGAGCTTTAAACATCTCTACAATAAACCTGCAAACAACAAGAGCTTTTAAACATCTCTACAATAAACCTGCAAACAACAAGAGCTTTAAACATCTCTACAATAAACCTGTAAACAACAAGAGCTTTTAAATATCTCTACAATAAACCTGCAAACAACAAGAGCTTTTAAACATCTCTACAATAAACCTGTAAACAACAAGAGCTTTAAACATCTCTACAATAAACCTGTAAACAACAAGAGCTTTAAACATCTCTACAATAAACCTGCAAACAACAAGAGCTTTAAACATCTCTACAATAAACCTGCAAACAACAAGAGCTTTTAAACATCTCTACAATAAACCTGCAAACAACAAGAGCTTTTAAACATCTCTACAATAAACCTGCAAACAACAAGAGCTTTTAAACATCTCTACAATAAACCTGCAAACAACAAGAGCTTTTAAATATCTCTACAATAAACCTGCAAACAACAAGAGCTTTTAAACATCTCTACAATAAACCTGCAAACAACAAGAGCTTTTAAACATCTCTACAATAAACCTGCAAACAACAAGAGCTTTAAACATCTCTACAATAAACCTGCAAACAACAAGAGCTTTAAACATCTCTACAATAAACCTGCAAACAACAAGAGCTTTAAACATCTCTACAATAAACCTGCAAACAACAAGAGCTTTAAATATCTCTACAATAAACCTGCAAACAACAAGAGCTTTAAACATCTCTACAATAAACCTGCAAACAACAAGAGCTTTAAACATCTCTACAATAAACCTGCAAACAACAAGAGCTTTAAATATCTCTACAATAAACCTGCAAACAACAAGAGCTTTTAAACATCTCTACAATAAACCTGAAACAATAAACATGTAAAAAAAAAGAGCTTTAAACATCTCTACAATAAACCTGCAAACAACAAGAGCTTTTAAACATCTCTACAATAAACCTGCAAACAACAGGAGATCTCTACAATAAACCTGCAAACAACAAGAGCTTTTAAACATCTCTACAATAAACCTGCAAACAACAAGAGCTTTAAATATCTCTACAATAAACCTGCAAACAACAAGAGCTTTTAAACATCTCTACAATAAACCTGCAAACAACAAGAGCTTTTAAACATCTCTACAATAAACCTGCAAACAACAAGAGCTTTAAACATCTCTACAATAAACCTGCAAACAACAAGAGCTTTAAACATCTCTACAATAAACCTGCAAACAACAAGAGCTTTAAACATCTCTACAATAAACCTGCAAATCTCTACAATAAACTGCAAACAAGAGCTCTACAATAAACCTGCAAACAACAAGAGCTTTTAAACATCTATACAATAAACCTGCAAACCACAAGAGCTTTAAACATCTCTACAATTAACAAGAGCTTTAAATATCTCTACAATAAACCTGCAAACAACAAGAGCTTTAAACATCTCTACAATAAACCTGCAAACAACAAGAGCTTTAAACATCTCTACAATAAACCTGCAAACAACAAGAGCTTTTAAACATCTCTACAATAAACCTGCAAACAACAAGAGCTTTAAACATCTCTACAATAAACAACAAGAGCGCTATCAGTAACACACACTAGGACTGAAATCGAGCTCCAGTATTAACCCAAGCAGCAGAAATATAAGAGTAAGAGTATAAGAGTATAAGAGTATAAGAGTATAAGAGTATAAGAGTATAAGAGTATAAGAGTATAAGAGTATAAGTGTATAAGAGTATAGAGCAGGGGTCTCCAACCTTTTTCCCTCTGGTGAGCTACATTTACAAAACAAAAATGCACATTTCAGCAGCCACAAGAAACTGAGACGATTATAAGAACGAGGGCGAGCCTCTGGGTACAGTTAGATGCCTCTAAAACATAAACCACTGTCCATTTATGAGTGCACAAAGTTGGGCTTCAAAATTATACATGTACAATGGTAATAGGCATGTAATTAACCAAATGTAATTAACCAAGTTTTGTCTATGCAGCACAATGGTATAATCCCGAAATCTCTTGGCGAGCTACTTGGAAGAGGGTGAAGAGTTACTGGCAGCTCCCGAGCTACAGGTTGGAGACCCCTGGTACAGAGTATAAGCGTTGGGGGAAAAAAAGAATCACGTTTTTTTTGCCCCCACATTGATCAACCTCAATTTTCGATTCGACCTTGTTCAATCTTATTAAAAACATAGACAAACATACTTCAGGCCTAAAGTGCAGGGTGTCAGGATCACTACAGTTTTTATTTCACGCCGATAGGATAAAAAAAAAAATCTGCGAAATTCACATTAAAATTTGGAACGTGTTTGTACAATTTATTAAACTTAAAATATGCAGACGAATCTGAAAAATCAAACGGACAATTTCCTTTTCAACAGAACTGAAAAAGTGGCTGTGGAATAATGAATACTGCCAGAATGCACCATATTAACAGAAACATGGGATGAAATATAAGAATTATGGATTATGCAGAATGGGATTATGAACTGTATGAATTTTCTACGTGCTATCTGGTATTTATCGTGTTATTCTGAATGAGATGAGCGTGTAAACAGGACATGGAGGATGTGTTTGGGTTCATGTTACTGAGTGTATATTACGTATTTGTGTTACTGCGTTATGAGACGTGTGACCAAATTTTACCTGGGCGATGTGGTGCGTGTGCAGGTTAGTGAGAGAGTGAAAGTTTGACGCTTGACTGCTGTAAATTTTATCCATGTAACCAGGAACTGCAGAAGGAAATGAGCTTTTTAGCAATAATCTGGTGCAGAACATCTCTGTCTTTGTACTTAATGTCTCTGTGCATTGTCCCTTCAAATAAAGACTAAACTAAAGCTTTTTTTTTCTAAACAAAAGTGTAAATCCTCGTCAGCTCCACGCGCTCTCACTGCCACATGATTCGCTGCTGACCCGTCGATAAAACGCACTCGCCTCATCATCGCGATCACTATAAGAGTACAGAATATAGAGAATCCAGCTGCAAAGGATCCAGATGGAACTACAGTTGTCTGAACTCACTTCTCAAACCACAGCGTGAGGTTGGTGGTGTGGCGGATCATTCGGAGCAGATTCGGAGAGTTCTTCTCTTTGTCTTCTTTGGTCCAAACGCTGCCGACCAACTCGGAGGGACGCACGGCTCTGCGGAGGAGAAGAGGAGTCTGGGTAAGAAACTCACACTTAACAGACATACGTGTCATACAGTTCTGCTCATCAGTTTACAGACCCGGTGTTTTGTATAAAAGAGTGTGAATTTTATATACATATATTTTTTTCCATCTCTATTTCTGGTCCTGTAGCTTTTATCACAGCCTCATGACACAACTACAGCAGCAGATTGTCAAATAACAGGTTGGACTGAACAAAAGGAGGTAAAAACACTTCATTAGGGGTAAAAGGGGCAGTTTTAAAAGCAAAGTTAAGAAAAAAATCCAGGCGATTGAGAAATGTACTAAAACTGCCCTCAGGTCTTCGGGGGTTAAAACACAAAACGGTTTCCCCTCTGGGTTAATGCTCGCGTCCCCGTGCACGTGCGCAGTTCCTCCCCTCACCTGTAGAGCTCAGACTCGAGCAGGGTGAGCTGGCGTGCGATCTCGATGGGGTGCAGCGTGAGCAGGTCGAAGGCGTCGCTCTGCCCGGCGCGGCACAGGTGCCACTCGATGGGAGGGGGCGGGCTCTCGAACGTGATGTTGTGGCTCACTCCGTTGGACTGAGTCTGTAACTTCCTCTTTATGATTTTATTAATGGACTCCACCCACTTCCTCATGGACTTCCCTACAGCAAATAAAAACATTTACATTGGGTTTGATGTGATGAAACGGAAAGAGAATTCACACATTAAAATTATACAGAAAATACTGTATCTATGACAAGATTAAGGAGAAAAAAACACCTAAAATGATCAAAACACAACATAAGGACCAGGTCTAATGTAAGGAAAACCAGGACTTCGCTAGATCTGAACCCGGACTAAAACAGGACTAAAACTGGACAAAACCAGGACTAAACCAGGACTAAATCAGGACTAATCCAGGACTAAACCAGGACTAAACCAGGACTAAACCAGGACTAATCCAGGACTAATCCAGGACTAAAAAAGAACTCCAAACCCCAGACCATAAACCAGGGGTATTGGTTAGGATAAAAACATTAAGGATTGGACCAGAACTAAAGCCGGACTCTCAAAACTATCCCTGGACCCTAAACGCCCAGATTTCAACTAGGGCAGAAGCATTGGGGATTAAACCGGGACTAAACCAGGATTTAACTAGTGCTAAATTAAAACTTAAGCAGGTCTAAAACAAGTCTAAACCAGGTCTTAACCAGGACTAAAGCAGGACTAAAGCAGGAATAAATCAGGTCTAAACCGGGTCTAAACCAGGACTAAACCAGGACTAAACCAGGACTAAACCAGGGCTAAACCAGGACTAAACCAGGACTAAACCAGGACTAAACCAGGACTAAACAAGGACTAAACCGGGAGCAAACCAGGACTAAACCCAGACTAAACCCGGACTAAACAAAGACTAAACCCGGACTAAACCCGGACTAAACCCGGTCCACAAAGACAGACCTCTGAGTTGTATTTTGCTGGTGATGTACTCCTCGAGTCGGCTCCGAAGCTCTGGGTCGTTTTCAAAATCGTAAAAATGATGTTCCACCCACTGTCGGAAAACATTCAGGACTCTGCCAGAAACAACACAAAAAAACATAGAATTCAGTGAATTTTTTTAAATCTAAATTTCCCATTTCCCATGTTTTTGCCCAAAATAATACAGTATCTTTTAAAATAACTCGTTTTATGGTTGTTTAAGATCTTTGTGCCAAGATTAGAATGCAACAAATCATTACTATTGTTATAATTTGCCAAGTTTTTTTATCCTGAAGTGAACTTTTAAGAGGACACTTGGTTTAATGGAGTCAAAATAAACTGTAAATCTTTCACGAGACCACCCAAGCGTTTCCACGGACTTTGGGAATACAAGCTGGAGTCAGATTCCTCAAGAATTCTCTACTACTGCACAGAAACGGCCTCGAAACACATTACCCGACGCGCATCAGTTCGAGGTTTTTTGCAGTAGTCGTTGGCTTGTGATGAGTGGATGAGGCAACGGGCCAAAGCAATACATTCAAAACAGTCAAGATGGCGCCCCCTAACTGCGACTCTCATTACTGACAAAACATAACAGTGCTTTAGATTTAAGGCTGATAACGCTGTTAAAAAGGAGACTGATACAGCTCTAGTTTACACACAGACAGTTATGACCTGCGTGAAGTCGCCTCATCAAACTCAAACCTGCACAAAAACTATGTCAGTCGTTTGTGCTTCGTTTGTGCTGCAAAAAGTTTTGTCTGTGCGATTCTGGTTCTTCAGATGTTTGCGGTTTTATTTTCAGCTGATGACGTCGTCCAAAATGTTAAACAGAGCTCAAAACAGGAAGAAAATGATAGAAAACGTTTGTATTTGGTTTGTGCTGTTTTGTGCTGTGACAGTTTCACTTGTGTGAGTTTATTTCTAAAATTCTTCATTATTATTTCTGTGGTAATTATAGGACGTCATTTCCGCTCAGCTGACGGCGACAAACTCCACAAAACTAGTGAAGAGAAACGACCTGAGGCTGAGGAAAAGTCTGTGTAATATATAAAATATGAATCAAAAGCAAATGACTAAAGACTGAAACAGACTTTTCCACAGCCTCAGATTGTTTAGCTTCACTAGTTTTGTAGTTTTTTTTTTTTTTATGGAGTTTGTCGCTGACTGACTCCATTTTGGGCGTTTTCGAGCATTTTGAAGCTTCCTGTGGGACTGACCCCAATTTGACCTGTAAAAGAATCGTTAATTTCTCCAAAACTAAAGAAGCACAAACGAAACTTTTTGCAGCACAAACGAAGCACAAACGATTGACATAGTTTTTGTGTAGGTTTGTGTTTGATGCAGGTACAGTTCTGTTGGGCCCTTTCAACTCACAGTTTCAGTTTAATGCAACTTGTTTGTGATCTTTAGTGTGAACTTTAAACGCCCCCAAAAGTGTCTCGCAGGAGCACTGGAGACACGACCACGTCACAGCAGCAGCTCAGGGTTTACGGATGTCGCCTAAACGTGGACGCTGCACTGAGCTCCTGGAGATTTTAAAGTTCCTGTCGTAGCGGAGCCAGGACATGTGCAGCTGATTTGTTTTGAGGAGGAGATTGAGGAGAAGGACGAGGTTTTTGGGCCGTGCCGTTTTGTGGGGCAGCAGCAGCAACATCCATAGAAAGAAATGGTCGGATGTAGGTGGGATGAACGCGACCTGTCCGTTCAGACTGAAGTCGCATGTCAAAGATCGGATATGTGTTGGTTTTAGAGCACAGATCCAAGTGTTTCTCGATTCACATTTGAAAAAATCTGATCCGAGTCGTTCAGACGTCATTAAAAGATCAGATACAGGGGCAAAAAAAATCTGATTTGGGTCACTTCAGGTGCAGTCTGAACGTAAAATAAGAGTCTATATAAGAGTCTATACAAGATTCTATACACGAGTAGATACGGTATACTTGTATAAATAGTGACACGAGTAGATACGGTATACTTGTATAAATAGTGTACAGTGAACCGTCGCTATAACGCGGTTCAGTGCAGTGTGTTCTGAATCCTGAGGCTGAGGTCGTCTAGAAGTGAAAAAAGTCACATTGGTCTTTCACTTAGACCAATGTCCACAGTTTCTTTGCCTCGTCTCTGTTCAGCCCGACAAATTTACCTCTGCAAATTTTCTCCAAGTGAAACTTCTGGACCTGCTGAAGGTAGAAGCTCTGCGGCTGTAGGCGCCATTACGGAATAAATGAATAAATGAATCTTCTGGGACAAAGACGCTGCACCACAGGCTTCAGTAGAAAAAGACGCTACAGGAGTCAGGACGAGGAGGCTCAGTCAGAGGGACTGAGAAATACGCCTGAGTCACAGTGTCCAACCTCCTATTCACTGTTAAAATAATTGTAAAAAAAATAAAGCTGATACTTCAGGGATTTCGCGGGTTCTTTTTGGGACGTGACCCCCGCCATAAACCAGGGTTCACTGTATTTGTGTATATAGTATAGTTGTATAAACAGTATATTGTGTAGTACCTGAATAAGAGTATATATAGTACCGTAAATTCCGGATCACAAGCCGCTACTTTTTTTCTACACTTTCAACACTGCGGCTCGTAATATGAAGCGGCTTTTTTATTTTTTTTTTTCATCGCGGGAAAAACATGGACCAATAAAATGAATAAGTAGTTCACTGAGGTCCAATGAAATTGTATGATTAATCACAACTTCCTTATTTCAGTCTTTCTGCTAACCCTCATCAACATGGAGAATACCAGACAAAAAGCATATGATGCAGCTTTTAAACTAAAAGCGATCACTCTGGCAGTTAAAGAAGGAAATCGAGCTGCTGCCCGTAAAATTGGCATAAACGAGTAGATGGTTCGAAGGTGGAGGCTCCAGCAAGAAGAACTGAGCCAGTGTAAAAAGACAACCAAAGCTTTCAGAGGTAACCATAGCAGATGGCCTGAGCTTGAAAACTTTCTGGAGGACTGGGTTAACACGCCAAGAGCAGGCGACGCGGTGTTTCCACTGTACAAATCAGACTGAAGGCTAAAGCGATCGCTACCGTGGTTTATTCCCAGAGCGCCAAGGTGTGTATGTGCATGTCGCGTGTGTGTGTCCCAAGTGTGTGAAGGTGTGTAAGTGCCTGTGGCGCGTGTGTGTCCCAAGTGTCACCAGTGAGCGAGTCCGTCCCCAGAGTTCAGCGGGGGACCGCGTCCGCGGCCCGTCCCGGAGGCGCTCCAGGCGGGGGGTTCGCTTCTGCGTCCCCGCCTAGTCTTTGGCCAGCGGCTTATAATATGGTGCGGCTCATATAATTACAAAATTGATTTTTCTTCATAAATCTGAGCATGCGGCTCTTAATCAGGTGCGCGCTGTAGTCCGGAATTTACGGTATTACTTTTAAATATAGTATACACTTGTGCAGTACCTGAGCTGTACTGGCTGCACGTATTCCTTCCTGAACCTCTGCAGCTCCGCGGCCATGGGCTGGTCTCCGTTCCACAGAGCCTGACGGTCCTCCTCTGTGGGCTCCGGCTCCGGAATCTCAATCCTGAGGCGAAAACAACCGACTCAAAATACACGTGGAAGGGATTAAACAGCATCACATATGTAAGAAACACAGGTGGGCGGCCTGTCAGGATTACACGCTTTAAAAGGTTGTAATTAGTGGCAATAATGAGTCAATAAAAGATTCTGATTTCACTCTTTACAGTTCAGATCTATTGTAATACACAAATGTTCCCACAGGAAGTAAGAAGAAGCTGAAGCACAGGTAAATATAAAGACTGTACCTGTCTATGAGAAGAGTGAGGAGCTCCTGCGGTTTACAGAAGGACCTGTACGTGGTGAGAAAGGTCCGCACGAAGTTTGGGTCTGAAGAAAAAACAAGAGACAAAATAATGAGACAAAATAAGAAAGTTAGGGTGGAAAAAATACTTAACTAAACTAATTATTTATGGAAAAGTTTATTAAAATTGATGCAAAAAAACTACTTTCTTGTTAAAGGTTCGATATTACACAAAATTGACTCCCGTGAACCGGAGCAGCCACAGAAAGAACATGCAAACTCCACACAGAAAACACCAGGATCAAACCCACGACCTTCTGTGTGCTCAAAATGCTCTGTTCCACCTCGTGATGTCATGAGGCGGTAGTTTTCAAGAGATCAGCTCCTTTTACCTTTAGTTCAGTCGAGATCGGCGACTCCAGAGGCTGAAATAATCCAAATGATTCTAGTGAAGTTGTGTGGAGTTTAAAAACACAGTGGAGCACTTCCTTCCTGTATCACCACATGACATCACGAGGTGGAACAGAGTCTTTTTTTTTTAACTGTTTGAGCGAAGAGCTCAGCGTAAATCTGCAGGTCTGTGCGTTAAACGTGTGTGAATGAAACAAAACACAACTCCAGGTCTGTTTGTGATGAGGAAACAAGTTTAGAACAGAGATAGAGAAGAGCATAATAATAATAATAATAATGATAATAATAATAATAATAATAATAATAATAATAATAATAATAATAATAATAATAATAATAATAATCTGGACACCCAATGTCGCCTTACAGCAAATAAACAAGTTAAGTGCAATTTAAAACATACAGTTAAACGCCCACAGTTAAAGTGGGACAGTAATTGATTGAATGTATTTAGCATTCTATTTAGTGAGTATTTTATTAATATTTAGTATTTAATAGTGTATTGGACAGTATTTGAATTAACTAGGGCTGAAACGATTCATCGAGTTAATCGAGTTAATCGATTAGAAAAATGCATCGATTATTTTTTTTTGCCTCGATGCTTCGTTTTATTTTCATACGCTCGGCGATGGCCGGAACCTTTTGTGGTAAAGGTAAAGTTTCCGCACGACCACTGCACTTCACTGTACACACAACAGCGCGGCGCCCATGGATGTATAATGGATCTATAATAAGAGCAGAACCTCCTCGTGCGCGGTACGGTCCGGTCCGCCGCGCACCTCGCATTTCCGGTACGCCACGCACTCTGCGCGTGGATTGTGTCTTGTCGCGTACACTCCATGGACCGCGCCAGAACTCACACCAGGACTAAACCAGATCTAAAACCAGGACTAAAACAGATCTAAAACCAGAACTAATCCAGGTCTAAAACTAAACAAGAATTTGCAGGAGTTGTTGCTACATTTATGTAGTTTTAAAAATCATGACAATATCAAGTAATCCAAAGTATTCAGATTACGTTACTCACTTTAAGTAATTTAATTGATTATGTCACAAACTACATTTTGGGGAATGTAATCTGTAATCTGTAGGGGATTACATTTTAAAAGTCACCTTCTCAACACTGATGCTACAACATCTAAACAGAACCGTACATTACATCAAGTGGAAAAGAAACCGCGACGTAAGTCAACCTTAGCCCAGCGATAATTACGTTTTTCATGTCCAAAACACGTGTATCTGTCAGTGCAGGTGGTGTGGACTTAACATGTGCAAAGTAGACGTGACAATAACAAACGATTACTCGATTACTCGAACAAAATAATCGACAGAATAATCGATTACTGTAATAATCGATAGCTGCAGCCCTAGAATTAACTGACTTGCAATTAGTTCTCAGCTATTCTCCCTGGTTGGTGTTTTGGCTTTAAGAGCGACGAGGCGTCTGACGTTTGATGTGATTTTGGCCCAAACTAAAATAAACTGCATTGGGAAGAAAAGATTCAGAGCCGTAATTTCATTCAATTGTAAAACCAAACTTCCAGTCAACAATCGGTGTCTGTATAAAGACGTGTTCTAAGTGAGCGCGACGTCGCCCACAGCGTTCAGTCAAACGAAGCTCACTGAGGCCGGCGGTTCAGGGAGGGAATCTGGAGCCCAATTCATTTTTTGGGAATAGGAATTTATTTGATATTCATATTCAGATTGATATTTATTATGAAAGATAGTTTGTCACGGTGGTAATCTCACAGTTTCCTGTTTCAGTTAGTAGTAAATAAAGAGAGTTACGTCACAGTTAAACTCACTTGTTGAGTTCATCTTTATGTGGGATTATAATCTCCAGTTTAGCTTTGTGGAGGGGAAATGTGGGATTGTTCTTTTTTAATCACGGTAAAGCGCTTTTTTTTGCATTTTTGTATGAAAAGCGCTCTATAAATAAAGTCTGATTGATTGTTTGATTTACGGGCAAAATAGAGAAATAAAAACCTCAGGATCATGTAGAGCGGGTTGATATGAACATTTTAAGACCACAAAGACAAGGCCACAGCAGCAGTTAACGGGAGAAGGGTGATAATTTTTCATTGTAGAGTCAATTTGCCGCATTAATGGCTTAGCTATGTCCAGGCTCAAAACGGTTCTGTTCTGCTGCGTGTGACTGAAAGGTTTTGTGTGAAATGTCTCTTTTTGTAATTTTATGGTGACTATTTATGGTTTGATTTGTTTGTATCGTGATTTTTTTCACGTATTTCTTATTCTGTAAAGCACTTTGAATGACTCTGTGTATGAACTGTGATATACAAATAAACAAGATCTCATGCCACAAGATCTCGCAAGATAAAACTGCCAGGAGATTTTGCACACAGGCTTAAAATTATCTTGTGAGATGTTTTTTCCCGTGTTTTTACGTTTGCAAGTTACATTTTTTGAGAAGGTGTAGCCCCAACGGCAGCAAAAATATTAAATTAAATAAATCAAAAATGGTGAGGCCAAAATCTAAATTAAAAATAGGACCTGGATCATACAGTTTATTTATTATAAAGAATGTCAAAATCTTGTCTCGTTCCCGTAGATCTAATCTCGTGTCTGGTCTCGTTTTGTGGAAACTGTATCTCGTCCCACCAACAGCGACGACACAAAACCAAACGACTCTTTGTCTGCGGGACCTGGCGGTGTCCTTACCTGCGTACATGTGGTAGGTGAGCCTCTCGATCAGTTTGACCACCGTCCCCGCTTTGATGATGGGAATCCCAGTTTTGCTCTGCACCTTATCTTCAAACACGATATTTTCCTCGCTGTCCTGTACCGCGAACATATAAACCTCCGGAGAGGGCAGCCTGAGGGGGTGGGCCTGCTCCTCGTGCTGCAACACCGTGTCCAGCATCCGGTCTAACGTAGACCGATACTGTAAGGTCACCAGCGCCGCCATCCACGCCGCCTTCTCCTCCGCCGTCCGCGCGCAAAACACCGCGCAGTTTTCGTCTTTCCCCACCAGTTCAAACGCGTGCTTAAGCTCCGTCGTATCCTCCCGGTCTACGATTCGGATTTTTCGTAACACAAATTTCTCCTTGAGTCGGTACTCGGCGCCGCTTCCCGACCCGGGGAGTCGGGAGCTCTGATTGGCCTTGCAGCTGATCATGAGGCCGTCGAACAGGAAGTTGTGGCGTTCGTGTTTGGCGCCGGCGCGGATCAGGGGCCCCTCCAGGATGAACTCGCTGCAGCACTGCCCGATGTCTTTGCCCTCCCAGCCGTCGATGCTTTTCTGGATCTCGTTCATGCGTTTGATGGCGAGCTGTTTGGAGCGCACCTGACGACTGTACAGGCGATACATGGGCTCCCTGAAAGACGAGGAGGAGGAGGAGGAGGAGAAGAGAAGAGGGGGTCAGCACTTATTTAACGCGTTTTTATCAGTACAGGTTTGAGAATGTGTTTGTATTACTAGGGCCAATGACATTCCGCTTCAAAAATTGACATTTTCCGTTTCAGAAATTTTTTATTCCGTTTAATTTCCGTTTCATTCTAACACATTTGATAATTCTGTTGTCAGTGTTGGGAAGGTACTTTTAAAAGTTCCCCTACAGATTACAGATTACATACCCCAAAATGTAGTTTGTAATGTAATCCATTAAATTACTTAAGGGGAGCAACGTAATCTGAATACTTTGGATTACTTGATATTGTTGTGCTTTTTAAAACTATATGAATGTTGCAACCGCCTCCTGCAAATTCTCCTTTGGTTTTAGTCCTGGTTTAGACCTGGTTTTATTCCTGGTTTAGACCTGGTTTTAGTCCTGGTTTAGACCTGGTTTTAGTCCTGGTTTTGACCTGGTTTTAGTCCTGGTTTCGACCTGGTTTTACTCCTGGTTTCGACCTGGTTTTACTCCTGGTTTCGACCTGGTTTTACTCCTGGTTTCGACCTGGTTTTACTCCTGGTTTCGACCTGGTTTTACTCCTGGTTTCGACCTGGTTTTACTCCTGGTTTCGACCTGGTTTTACTCCTGGTTTCGACCTGGTTTTACTCCTGGTTTCGACCTGGTTTTACTCCTGGTTTCGACCTGGTTTTACTCCTGGTTTCGACCTGGTTTTACTCCTGGTTTAGACCTGGTTTTACTCCTGGTTTAGACCTGGTTTTACTCCTGGTTTAGACCTGGTTTTACTTCTGGTTTTAGTCCTGGTTTAGACCTGGTTTTAGTCTTGGTTTAATGCTCATTTAGTCCTGGTTTTAGATCTGCTTTACACCTGGTTTTGACTTGGTTTTAGTCCTGGTTTAGACCTGGTGCCGTACGGGAGGAGGTGCATACGGTCTATTAGTTTCACGCAGCATACACATCTATACATACACCAAAACCGGAAAAAGACGTCTGCTACACGTCGATTATCAGTTTTAAGTGGCCTTTTTTCAAATATTTTAAAGAATTCAGGTCGATTTTTGAGCAATATTAAAGAAATGTATAAATTCCGTTTCACGCTGACGATTACGAGTTTTCTGACTGTTTTCCGCTATCACGGAAAATCATTGGCCCTATATTAGTGCTGTCAATCGACTAAAATATTGAATCATTATTAATCTCTTGAATGTCATAGTTAACTTGCAGCTGTGTTTGTTTGCCCCATCTGCCCCAACCACAGAACTATAATAAAAAACTAAAATAAAAAACTGTGAAATGTGCAGGTTTGTGCGTTAAATGTGTGAATGAAGCAAAACCCAACTCCAGGTCTGTGTGTGACGAGGAAACGACATCAGAACAGGTCAGAAAACAACATGACACAGGCGGTTTGAGGTACAGACCCGGGTTTGCGTCGTGGTTGGTGTTTGGCGTAGATTCGGTCCACACTACACTGCAGGTTCAGGAGAGCCGTGATGGCCTGTTTCAGACACTCGCGGTCGTCCTCGTCCTCACTGCGCTCCTGGAGTTGCTGCAAAAACACAACAAAACAAAACGAATGAAAATATACTTATAAATTGTGAGATTAAAAGGTAAACCAGAGTGTGACCTCTGATCCGTACCTGTAGAAGCTCAAAGTAGTGCATGCAGTGATAGACGGGGACCATCATGAGCTGTGGGAGGACGTACTGCACGGCCTCTTTAAACCCCTCCGCCACAGACTGAAAAACACACACAAACAACTCAATACGACAAAATAAAGCACAAAACAATAAAATACAATACAATGCAGTAAGAGATGTAACGATATCGAAATCTCGGTATGATATTTTCACAATATGCATTAAAGATGGGAAAAAATCCTCTGAATGGATGATATTTTGTTTAATCAGATTTTGAATTTGAAACGCCTGAATAATCTGAATAAACATGCATTATTTGTATTCTGGATGTTGATAAAAAGTGTACATTCTCAAAGTGAAAATTATTCAAATGATGAAAAAATTTGCCTTTTAAATATTCAGCGCAAATATTTTCAAGCCGTAAAATTCAAAAATCATGTTTTCACGTTAACAGCTCCTTTTACCTTTAGTTCAGTAGAGATTGTTTTCAATTTAAGAGAAGAACACAGCCGAAATGTGCAGGTTTGTGTGTTAAACATGTGAATGAAACAAAGCACAACTCCAGGTCTGTTTGTGATGAGAAAACTACCGTAAATGATCAAATAAGAGCCAGGTCCCTTTAAACTCCGGGTGCAGGTGTATATTTGTATATCTGTACATTTGTATATTTGTACATTTGTGTATTTGTACATTTGTATATTTGTTTATTCTGATAAATAAGCGTCGGTGAGTCTAATATCGGTGCTGAAGACAGAAGTGGAGCTGCAGCGACAGGAGCAGGACTGACGCTGCGTCGTCTCTACACAAACCAAACTTAAACCCACACGGGTCATTTGCATAAACTATAAGCGCTGAAAAGCACAGCCGCTCCTCCTGATGCGGTGGATGAACGTTCTCGCTCTGCTGCTCCACACTCGCTGCTGCGTCTGTCGTCTGTTCGGATAAAGAAACGTCTGCGCGTTGTGGAGGGTTTGAGCGACTTTCCGTGATTCAGGAGTCGCTTTCACATGTGGGAAACTCTCCTGAAACGCTCCGGAGAGATTCTGACGGAACGTTTCAGGTGAACTCGCCTACGTCTGTGCAGAAAGTCGCCTGAATTATCGCAACACTGGGTAAAAGAATCGGAGTTCCAGATTTTCCCAGTTTTGAAAGATTCACCTGCCGCAAATTGCCACCTGGTCTCAAATAAACGCCTGGTCTGTTCGGTGATTAAAACAAACTGGCTGTTATTTGGTATTTTACGGTACATTAGGAGATCAGAGAATAGTGTAATGTGGACGTTCTGAGACACACAAAAGCATCCGTATCCCGGGGTTACGAGGGTAAATCAGATCAGACAAAGGCGAGACCACCATGAGGAAGGGGAAACCGGAGAAGCCTCAGTCATGGTTTAAATCTCCTGTTCCCTCGACACAAGAGGCTCAGATCAATACAGTGTACTCAGACTGCAGCCACCGCACTGTCTGAACCAGGACTACAGAGACCAAAACAGGACTAAAACAAACCAGGACTCGCAGCGGAGGGTAAAAACCTAACCAAGACTTAACCAGGACTCAAACAGAACTAAACCAGAACTTACCCAGGACTCATGCACAGTCAGACCTTTAGTCAGAAGTTAAACAAGGCACAACAAAGAACAAAACTAAACTTAAAAGGGGCTAAATTAGGAAACAAAAGACAAGGACTAAATCAGGACTAAATCAGGGCTGAACCAGGACTAAACCAGGACTAAACTGGGACAAAACCAGGGCTGAACCAGGACTGAACCGGGACTAAACTGGGACAAAACCAAGACTGAACCAGGACTGAACCGGGACTAAACTGGGACAAAACCAGGACTGAACCAGGACTAAACTGGGACTATGGGATTAAAACCGGTCTGAACCAGGACTGAACCGGGACTAAACTAGGATTAAACCAAGGCAGAACCAGGACTGAAAGGGGACTAAACTGGGACAAAACCAGGGCTGAACCAGGACTAAACCAGGACTAAACCAGGACTAAACCAGGACTAAACCAGAACTGAACCAGGATTAAACCAGGGCTGAACCAGAAGTAAACCAGAGCTGAACCAGAACTAAACCAGAGCTGAATCAAGACTAAACCGGGGCTGAACCAGGACTAAACCAAGGCTGGACCAGGACTAAATCAGGGCTGAAGTGGGACTAAACCGGAACTAAACCGGGACTAAACCAGGACTAAACCAGGACTAAACCAGGACTAAACCAGGACTAAACCGGGACTAAACCAGGCCTCAACCGGGAGAGGGTCTTTTAGAGTAGACAGGGAGCAGGGGGGTTGATGGACTGAGCGATGACCTAAGTTTAGATCATAATTTTGGTGCGTCAGCGTCCTCAGAGAGCAGAGGAGAGGAGAGGAGAGGAGAGGAAAGGAAAAGAAAGGAGAGGAGAGGAGAGAGGAGAAGAGGAGAAAAGCGAAAACAAACCAACACTGTGATTATTACTCCAGAACATTTGTTTTGTACTGTGATACTTTAAGGAGCACCTGTGCTGCTCGTGTGTGTCTCTATAGTTCAAACCTCTGACACTGTTGGATAATTCTGTTATAACCACTGATACTGATATGAGCAGAGACTGATACTGATATGAGCAGAGACTGACAATATCATTTATTTCCTTTAAAATGCAAATAAAATAAGGCAAAATGGATCCAAACGTGATGAAGCTGCTATTTAAATCTTAAGTACCTACAGAACAGCTCTGTATAAATAAAAGTTCAAACATTGTGAGACTTTCTGGGCCAACTATGGCCGGTAAATAGATGCGACTTATTGTCCGAAAAATACGGTAATCAAAAATCAATTGTTAATTCTCCCAACAATCGATTAAAGATGTTTTAATCGAATGTCCATCTCTGGCCCATCTCTGCTGGGAAGTAAACATTTTTGAGAATCTGTAGTCCCAAAAAGCAGTTTTATAACGACAACAGAAATATTAACTAAAATAAAAATGGTGAGCCCAAAACGCACACGCACACACACACTGAACACGGCTGGTTTTCTAATCGCTCACACCAAAGCTTCAGAGCAGCTTCAGAGCAGTGTCCATGTCCTTATATGATCCGCACAGACGAGCGTGTCTGAGATGTGATTAAATTAGTGTCGGCCATAAACAAATACGAGGAGGAGGAGGAGAGGAAAGTGCGAGTCTTTCCAGCACGACACACGCCGAGTATTCAAAACATTTCTGCAAGAACAAAACTGTAAAACTGTACGTAACAGGGACAGTTCAATATGGATTTATTCTTTAAGGCGATACCGATACCGATACCGATACCGATACCGATTTGACTTGTGACGATACCGATATTAGTTTTAAAATTCATAGGAAGGACCAACTTATAGTAAAGAACTTTTGTAGAAATAATAACAAAATGTCTGTATGTGTAAACAGACGGCCATTTTTAGCCTTCTCTTCTCTTTCCATTTTTACTCCTTTAGTTTGTTCAAAAAGACAGATCAGACGCACTGAGGGTTCGCAAAAATATAATACTAAAACTATTATCGGCACTACATATTCATTTGAGGAGGTTTCGATACTAAAAAAGTCACATTAACAGGATAAAATTTGAGGTTTCCTGAACAGTTTTAGTGTCATTTTGAGCTTTTTCAGAACAAACATAAGACCTCATGGTAACACAAAGAAAGAATTATTATTTTGCATTTCAAAATGACATTTTATTATGACTAAAACTGTGTCCGGCCCCTCCCCGCTCACAGACTCAGACCCTCTGTTTGGTCTCCGTTCAAAGGCGGCTCCCTGCAGAGTCCGATTCAAAGTGTTCGGACGAGGAATGTCCAAACACAACAAGCTTCAGCAGAGAAGAAACCCAAAACCCAAAACCAGGACCAGGACTAAACCAGGACTAAACCAGCACCAAACCAGGACTAAACCAGGACCAAACCAGGACTAAACCAGGACTAAACTAGCAAAAAAATAGTAAAAATAATAGGACTAAACCAGGACCAGGACTAAACCAGGACTAAACCAGGACCAAACCAGGACTAAACCAGGACTAAACCAGGACTAAACTAGCAAAAAAAATAGTAAAAATAATAGGACTAAACCAGGACCAGGACTAAACTAGGACAAAACCAGTACTAAAGTAGGACTAAAACAGGACTAAACCAGAACTGAACCAGGACTAAACCAGGTTCACATAAAAACTCACAGGAATTACACAGTTTCACAGACATAAATGTAAAAGTGAATTATTTGTTTTATGATTTAGAAAATAAAAGTGCATCTTAAAACAATTTTTTACCATATTTGACAGATTTACAGTCGCGTTTTTGATCACTTCTTGTTTGGTTGAATATAAAGATACAGGACTTGAGTTTGAAATTATGATAATTTAATTTATAATCCATAATATGAGAGGTCTGAACAGATTTTGGGGGAATAACATCAAATTCAAATGTAAATTAAGGTCAATATTTTATGTTTTCAAATCAGAATTGTGTTCCCAGTCGAGATGTGACAATAACAACACAAGTATTATGATTCTGTATCGTCGAATGGCAATATTATCGTGGACCATCACAATAATAGCGAATTATAAACTTTGAAATTCATTGTTTTTTTTGTAGCAGCAGCTAAAAAACTACATAGACCATGATCCTTTGCTCAATTTCTAATCTAGCGTCAAAGGCACGGCAAAGGAAAAGGTTTAATTTCTTCAGCTCTCGTAGAATTTCCAAAACATCACAATAAAAATCGTATCGTGAAATGAAAATCATGACAGAATCATACAGTTCGGATGTGCATGTCGTTACGTCCTGAGTTCCCAGTGCACATTTTCAACATTTACAGGAGAATTATAATTTTATTTCAGCATGTTCAGGTCTAAACTACAGGGTTAGTGCTTGTTAGTGCAGTTTTAGACATTATAAACCAAACTCCTGCCTCCCGTTTGCCCTGTGTCTGTTTCCGCTCAGCTCTGCTCGTGTTTCTCACCTGGAAGTAGAGTCCGACTGTGGGCCGGGACATCAGATTGTTGAAGTGCTCGTGAAAGTCTTTACTGAGGATGTCCTGGGATAAGGTCTCGTACGGGTCAAACGCCTGCTCCTAAAAACACAAAACAACAGACTCCGCTCAAGATCGGCTCGTCTGGTCCCGGAGAAGGTTTAAAAATAATGTTATATCAGACATGACTTGAGCTCAGCTGACACCCCCACTAACACTCATCGAGTTTACACAATTCCACTTACACTTTTCCAGGATTTCCACGGCCGTGGGAACCGTGTTATTATTATTATTATTTACCTCGGCCAGGTCTTCGAAGCAGCTCCCGACCAGAGGGTGCGGGCTCCCGTCGGCCGTCATCTCCACGGCGTCCTCGATCAGACCCAGCAGCTTCACCGTGAGCTCGTGGATGTCCAGGATGTTACTGAAGATCACCTCCACGTCCTGAGACACAGAGAGAGCACCAGTCAATACAACAGGGCGGCCATGTGAGTGTCACCCTAAAATACTGAACATTTATTTATTTGAAAAGGCACAATGCACATTAATCAACATCAGAACAATGTAAATGTGCCCCGAGTTCGCTGATAAGAGCTCATTTGCATTGATCGTCCCTTTGCCAGATGTCAAAAAGGCATCCGAAATGACATAAAAAATTACACAAACGTACAATAAGATTATAAAAATACAACAGAAGTTTTAGTGTTCACACATTTGCGCTTCGAAAAGCCTCTAAGAAGACCCCCTGATTAAGAGTCTGGGCGTTTACTTGTTTCAATCACTTCACAGACCAGTTCTTTATTTGAGACCAGGCGGCGATTTGGTGCAGGTGATTAATTCCTTCCTCACAAAAATCTTGCTCAGCAAAACTGGGAAAATCTGGAACTCAAATTCTTTAAAGCAGTGTGACCTCCCGGTATGTTCCACCTGAGCCGCCGTGCAGGCCTCTTGGACCTGCCACGTGATTTTTCAGACTGTGCATTAAATAATTGCTTGTATTTATTTATTTATTTATTTATTATTAAACTGAAAGTAAAAATAGTAATAATACACTAAAAAATCTGAATTTAGTGAGGCTGTCATGGTGCGTATACGTGCACATCCGTATCCCGGTTATGATCAGGTGTTTGGAGTATCCCAGGTTCGTCGGGGTGTACGGAGCGAGACACTTTTTTTCCCAGCACAGTTTATGCAAATGAGCCATATAAAGAAATGTGCGCGAAGTTGCATTATATTCTCACATGGGCTGATGGGACTCGATAGTCGTTATGGTTCATAGGTTGTAAAGTTGAGTTTATTTATTTGTAGGAGATTTTAATTGAGAATCTTTTTTTTTTGTTTTTTTTTAATACATTAGACTCGATGTTTATTTGAAACTGGCAGTTAGTTGTCAAAATCTACACCTGCACCCGGCGGTTAAAGGGGACCCAGAGGTTAATCGGAACCAGGCTCTTTTACTATTTAACGGTATATTTTATATTTATACATAATGAGGTGGACTATGGGATTATGCGATCTTGTGGATATCCAGGACGTATAAAGCTTCATTTGAACATTTAAATGTGAAGAAACAGCCGCACTAAACACGACTACAGCTCTGTTAGAAGGTTGAGGGTAAAACAGGGCCGTGGGTGAGTTTATAGTAGATTTAAATTTCAGAATTTGAGGAAAATAATCCGTATCGGCCTAAAAATATCAGTCTCTCTGGATTCTAAACAATCGGTATTGGAATTGTTCATGAAAAAAGAAACTGCTGAGCTCTACTCACTGCTCTACTGAGCTTAAGGTCATGTTCTAATGTTGTTCCCTCCACAAAAACACACCTGGAGTTGTGTTTCTTTAAAGTTTGGGCATTCACACGTTTGAGTAACACTTTATTATTCGTCTGTCTCCAAAGCTCTAAACGCTCTGTTCCACCTCGTGATGTCATGAAACAGCTACTCCCTTTTACCTTTAGATCGGCAGAGATCGGCAACTCCAGAGGCTGAAATGACCCAAACGATCGTAGTGAAGGTGTGTGGAGTTTAAAAACACAGTGGAGCACTTACTTCTTGCGTTACCGCATGACATCACAAGGTGGAAAAGAGCGTTTTTTTGGTTTAAAGAGAAGAACTTAGCTTAAATCTGCAGGGTTTCTGTGTCAAACATGTGTGAATGAAACAAAACACGACTCCAGGTCTGTTTATGACGAGGAAACGACATCAGAAGAGTAAATACAGTAATGTCGGATTTTTAAAACGCTGCAGACTTCACCTCCGTCCCGTCAAACAGAAGTGATTCACAAAAACATGTTTACAAGGATCTGCTGCGGCCGACTCCCAAACTCCTTTTATAGATAAAAATATAAACAGTCCAGAAATAGAACAGAGTCTAAAATAGCGCAGAGGAAATCATTATTCAGGCGGACGGACGGATAGACAGCCCAAAATAGACGAGTGACAATGGCCTAAACACACACCGCGAGGTATGACTCTTGAGCCGCGTTCTGGCCGCGTTTCGACACAGATAATGAAGGTTATTTTGGCCGAAGACGTCTTGTGTCTCAACGTAATTACACCCTTCGCATTCCTGAGAGACTCGGAGGTTCTACCCTCCTCAACCGAAATCTCACCGCAAATTACCCAACCTCCAAATATGCAAAACTAAAGGAAACTCTCCACAAACAACGTCACGTAATGCTGGTTAGTAAAAAAGGGAAACTACAGACCGATGTAGGGCCGTCAAAACTCCAAAATCAGATATTAAAATATACTAAAAATAATGCTGAAAGTACCGTAAATTCCGGACGACAGAGCGCACCCTATTAAGAGCCGCATGCTCAGATTTATGAAGAAAAATCAATTTTGTAATTATATGAGCCGCACCATATTATAAACCGCTGGCCAAAGACTAGGCGGGGGGTTCGCTTCTGCGTCCCCGCCGCCTGGAGCGCCTCCGGGATGGGCATGACGCGGTCCCCCGCTGAACTCTGGGGACGGACTCGCTCACTGGTGACACTTGGGACACACACGCGCCACAGGCACTTACACACCTTTCACACACTTGGGACACACACACGCGACATGCACTTACACACCTTCACACACTTGGGACACACACACGCGACATGCACATACACACCTTGGCGCTCTGGGAATAAACCACGGTAGCGATCGCTTTAGCCTTCAGTCTGATTTGTACAGTGGAAACACCGCGGCCGCCTGCTCTTTGCGTGTTAACCCAGTCCTCCAGAAAGTTTTCAAGCTCAGGCTATCTGCTACGGTTACCTCTGAAAGCTTTGGTTGTCTTTTTACACTGGCTCAGTTCTTCTTGCTGGAGCCTCCACCTTCGCACTATCTACTCGTTTATGCCAATTTTACGGGCAGCAGCTCGATTTCCTTCTTTAACTGCCAGAGTGATCGCTTTTAGTTTAAAAGCTGCATCATATGCTTTTTGTCTGGTATTCTCCATGTTGATGAGGGTTAGCAGAAAGACTGAAATAAGGAAGTTGTGATTAATCATACAATTTCATTGGACCTCAGTGAACTACTTATTCATTTTATTGGTCCATGTTTTTCCCGCGATGGAAAAAAAAATAAAAAAGCCGCTTCATATTACACGCCGCAGTGTTGAAAGTGTAGAAAAAAAGTAGCGGCTTGTGATCCGGAATTTACGGTAGATACTCATTTCAGCAGTAATAAAAAATAAAAAAAATACTAAAAAAGTCAGACTCACAAGACAGAAATGTTTGTTTTAGGTTTTCTGTTTCACTCGACATAAACTGCACACTGTAAACAAAGGGAACGTACATTTCTCGAAAAGGAGCAGGAAGAAGAAAAACTTATATTAACCCCACTCTGTTCATGACAGAGTTCCAAAAATTCTGTGGTTGCTTCTGTGCACTGATCACAAAACTTTACAAATATTTACATACAGCAAAATATTATAAAATAACATAAAATATACAATTTTAACCCAATTTCCTTCTTTTTTGTACTGTACTGTATCATGTTTTACAGTTATTATCATTTTGTTTTTATTTATTTATTTTTTAGATCACCCAGCGCTGTCACACACCCTTATACCACGAAAGCAAAAACTCTTTATCATTTCTTTAGTTGTGAATATTTGGGCACAGGGTTATAATAAATGTAATCTGCATTTTCAGGGTTTATGCAGAGTTCAACAAAACAAATTTTGTATTTTTAAAGCCATAATGAAAGATTTGCAGATTAAGACCCCATGGAGACACAGGGAGGGAGGGCATCTGACACACGGGGGCGTTTTTACAGATCTTAACGACAGAGTTGGATGTTTTTATGCAGAATTAGATCAGTGAGAATTTATTGTTCATGGAGGAAATTACGGCACTTAAAAAAAATTGCAGCTTTTCAGTGCGTCCATTTAAATTATGATTTCAAAGTTAGACAAAATAATCCTGTCGCCCAAGTAACATCTGTCCCCCTGGCGCCCGCCCGTCCCCTGGCGCCCGCCCGTCCCCTGGCGCCCGCCCGTCCCCTGGCGCCCGCCCGTCCCCGCCCGTCCCCTGGCGCCCGCCCGTCCCCGCCCGTCCCCTGGCGCCCGCCCGTACCTGTGGCGCGAAGATCTTGGGGTTGGACAGGAAGTGATGTCGGAACACTTTGATGATGAGGTCGAGCTCCCGCAGGTACTGTCGCTCCTCTGCGATCTCCAGCCGCACCAGGTCATCGTAGGTCAGCTCCCCTGAAGACGAAGGCTCCTCCGGGCCCTGGGACATGAGCCCGATGTCCTCCTCCTGGTCGAACATGTCCATGAGCACCTGCCGCCGAGCCGAGACAGAAGAGTGCAGGGTTACGAGGTGGAAAATGAGATCAAAGGTGGGGTACAGTAGCATTAAAGAGGGCGTAGTTTACTTCTGTGGGGTGTTAAAGGGCCCAGATTACACTTTTCTGATCTTGGTTTTGTTTTCTTTCCAACTGTTTTTATTTGTGTATGCGAGTTTGCTCAAATTGTGAACGTGTTAAAATTAAACTCATCAGCCTTTTCAGCAGGTCTCAAACTATAAAACCTTGTTTTACTTTTCAGTCCTGTTCAAAGATGCAGTGGAGCAAAAAGTACAGGTACCTCCTCTCAAAGGAAGTGAAGGAAAAGTTAAAAGTATCGACTTTAAAATGTGCTTAAGTAAAGCATATTATATTTAAGTACTTTACTTTATTACTTTTACTTCATACAGTCCACTACTGACGTTTTCACATATTTTATTTTCTTGACCTTTGTTTATTTATTTATTGCTCATTCATGCATTATTTTGTTGGCATCAATTTCAAGACAACAAGAAGAAAATAAAGACATTTTACATAAATACATATTCCAATTGTCTTTGTTGCATGAAGAAAAGGAACAGGAAGAAGAGAAATCTCATAAACTCTGCTCCTTTTATAGATAAAAAACAAACATACAGTTTTTTATTTAATTAAATCTTTGCTCTAATGTCGTGTTTTGTTTCATTCTCACACGTTTAACGCACAAACCTGCACATTTAGTTCTTCTCTCGAACAGAAAACACTCTGTTCCACCTCGTGATGTCATGTGGTAATGCAAACACGGTGCTCCACTGTGTTTTTAAACTCCACACACCTTCACTAGAATCATTTGGAAGATTTCAGTCCTGGAACTGAACTTTTATTTGATTTATTTTTGTATTACTTATTTTACTTATATTACTACTTATTTTAGGAGCTGTTCACTTGAAAACTACAGCTTCATGACATCACGAGGTGGAACAGAGTGTCTGGAGCTTTGGAGAGTTACTCAAACACGTGTGAATGAAACGAAACACAACCCCCAGGTCTGTTTCTGAGGCGGGAACAGCGTCGGGAGGCGGTTTAAAGCTCAGGGGAGTCGGGAGCGTCGCGTTTCTCACCTTGTCGGCGCACATGGACACCTTGATGTCCTGCTGGCTGATCTCGTAGTGACGGATGTTTCCCACGTAGTTTCCGGCGAGCTTGAGGATGTCTGCGGAGATGTACTCGAGCACGGCCACGATGTAGAGAGAGACGTGATAGTCCACCCTGTACCCCAGCACCTCCTGAGGGCACAGACACAGAGGACTGGACATTAAAGGAGGTGAACTGTGCAGAACTGACAGGATTCAAAAGCTGCACTGTGTAACTTTTCTAACTGTCGAAAGCTTTTCCCCACGGAGATGTCATTGCTTTGTCTGGAATGTTTCACAGTACGGGATTAAACCTTTCTATCTTATTATTATATTATAAGTACTTTTTACTTCAGCCTAAACCCTTCCTACAACTAAAACTGCAACTACTACTGCAGTTACTACGAGGGACGCACCGAATATCGCAAAAAAAAAAGCCACATTCGGCTTTCGGTGGCGTGAGTTAAAAGTGACGCGATCACGTAATCGATCAAACTTTGTCTAAAATGTCGGCAGTGTGGAAATATTTCAAGTGTCTGAGGGCGAGAAAAGAATAGCACTTTCTTAAGCATTTTATTCGTGGCTTGATATACAGGCACAGGTGTTAATGTTTTAATCCATATAAAACCATTTTGAGATGTCTCAGATGTCACAGTTTGATTCTTTTTCTTTTGAAGCTGAAGTACTGTTATACTTATTGAGATTTACTTGAGCCTTCTGGTTATTTAAAGAATATTAAATAAAGATTTACTTTCTTTCAAAAACAGGTCTAAAAAAAGGTTTTCTAGGTTATTTAAGCAATATAAAAAAAAATAGTGAAAAACGTAATAACTGCATTTCATATTCAGTTTCGGCCACAAATTTTCATCTCGGTGCATCCTCAACAACAACAACAACAACAACAACAACAACAACAACTACTACAACTACAACTATTACTACTACTACTACAACTACTATTACTACTACTACTACAACTACTATTACTACTACTACTACAACTACTATTACTACTACTACTACAACTACTATTACTACTACTACTACAACTACTATTACTACTACTACTACAACTACTATTACTACTACTACTACTACTACTACTACTATTACTACTACTACTACAACTACTATTACTACTACTACTACAACTACTATTACTACTACTACTACAACTACTATTACTACTACTACTACAACTACTATTACTACTACTACTACAACTACTATTACTACTACTACTACAACTACTATTACTACTACTACTACAACTACTATTACTACTACTACTACTATTACTACTACTACAACTACTACTGCTGCTGCTGCTACTACTACTACAACATCTGCAACTACTACAACTATTACTATTACTACAACTACTACAACTATTACTACTACTACAACTACTACAACTACTACTGCTGCTGCTACTACTACTACAACATCTGCAACTACTACAACTATTACTATTACTACTACTACTACAACTATTACTACTACTACTACAACTACAACTATTACTACAACTATTACTACTACTACTATTACTACTACTACTACTATTACTACTACTACTACTACAACTACAACTATTACTACAACTACAACTACTACTACAACTATTACTACTACTACTACTACTACTACTACTACTACTACTACTACTACTACTATTACTACTACTACTACTACTACTACTATTACTACTACTACTACTACAATTACTACTACTACTACTACAACTATTACTACTACTACTACAACTATTACTACTACTACTACTACTACTACTACTACTACTACTACTACTACTACTACTACTACTACTACTATTACTACTACCACAACTACTACAACTATTACTACTACTACTACAACTACTACTACAACTATTACTACTACTACAACTACTACTGCTGCTGCTACTACTACTACTACATCTGCAACTACTACAACTATTACTACTACTACTACTACAACTACAACTATTACTGCAACTACAACTATTACTACTACTACTACAACTATTACTACTACTACTACTACTACTACTACAACTACAACTATTACTGCAACTACAACTATTACTACTACTACTACTTCTGCAACTACTAAAACAACATTTAAAACAACCACTACTAAATACTCCTACTACTACTGTAATTTAATAAATGTAAGATAAATGTAAGGTAGAGCTGTTTAATGTCACACTGTGGAATATTCCAGGCAGTACAATGACGTATCCATGGAAACAAGCAGGTGACAATCTGAATCAGAATCAGAAAGGTTTTATTGCCATATGAGTGAAGAGGTTCACAACATTAGGAAATTGCTGCGGTGCTTGGAGCGGAATGAGAAAGACACTAAACATGCGACAAACGCCCGAGCGAAAAGTTCCACAGTGCAGCTTTGACACTCAGCCCCTGTGAAGCCGTAGTAGCAGCTGTTCAGTGGTGTGTGGCGCGTACCTTGAGCAGGGGGTGTATCTTGTCCACGGGCAGCAGCAGAGGGTTTCTCCGTTTGCGTTTCTCGATGGCCGCCTGAGCGTCCGCGATCGCCCACTTATCGATGGGGTGAGGGAAGGTCTTCTGCACGCGCTCCTGCACCAAGAGGAACATCAGGCGCTTACACGGGGTCAGACACGGTACAAACGAGTGGACTGAGTGTGTGCGGCGGCTCCTACAGTCAAATGAAGCTCACAGAGGCCAGCGGTTACAGGGACGATTCTGGAGCCAGGCCGATATTACGAAAAGGAATTTATTAACAGGCAAAATGTTGAAATAAACCCCCAGGATCATGTAGCGCCCCCATGTTCACTTCCTGTTTGGATGTTTGTTTGTTTTTTTTTATTAATATTGCAAAACATCAGGTTCAAACAAAACTGGCACCTCACAAGAGTATATACGATCACATGAAAACAAAACAAAAACATAAAATAGGGCCAATTTCAAATTTTCAGATAAACGGAGCAAATCATTATCATTCAGACAGGACACAAGAAATCCAGGCTGTTTTCTTTCAATCAGATTCAGTGAACTGACAAACATTGAAAGTGGTGTGTGCGTGAATGGTGGTGGTGGTCGGAGGGGCCGATGGCGCAGACTGGCAGCCTCGCTTCCGTCAGTCTGCCCCAGGGCAGCTGTGGCTACAATAGTAGTTTACCACCACCGGGTCTGGAGTGAATAATGCTCTGTAAAGCGTCTTTGAGTGTCCTGAAAAGCACTATATAAAACTGATGCATTATTATGATTATTATTTTGATCTTTTTTAAAGTGCGTTAAGTTAGGCTTTTGTCCTAAAAATCTGAATAAAATATTTACCTAATATGAATAAATTCTTTATACCAAATTCCAGTTCTTTGTTATTTATTAATACACCAAATTTAACTTTATAATGAGAGGGGCCAGCTGAATTCCTCTGGACTGAAGCACCTGTCTGGATGTTTGGAGCATGGTTGCTAGCAGGTTAGCCATGTTCATTTACATAAACAGAATAAGAGCCTGGTCCTGATGAGCTCTTAAATGTTCTTATATTACACTTGTGATTTACAGGCAGACGAAGCCTCTAAAATGTCGCGCACTCGTGATTCTTTATTCAGTCCAAACTCAGCGGAGGTTCTACTGCAGCCCCACCCCTGCCCCGGGGCAAACTGACAGACGCAGGGCTGTCCCCCGTCTCTCTCCTCTCTCACCTCCACGTCCTGCACAGATCGGGGTTGGGCCACACAGAGCATGTTGAGCAGTTGTAGGATCAGCTCCTCGATGTGCTGCAGAGCGTCCTCCTTCGCCTGCAGGTTCGGGTGCACCTGCTTCTGCACCTGCCACACACAACAACAAAACATTACACATTAGGGCTGGGCAGTAATATACATACATATACCCCGGGAAAAGGCTGAGAAGGTTTAACGGACACACACACAGAATCTACATAACACACAGAATCTACATAACAAAACATTAGACTAGAACTGTAGGCCTCTCCAGCTGTAGGCTAATCTGTGTTTGTGCATCTGTCCATATGCAAATAAACAATAAATACACACTTTTTATGACAATTTAAATCAATTTTATCACATGAATTCAACCAATAATGCACAAACCACAAAAAAACATCAAAATGTGACAATATCAAAATCTATCTATACGATATTTTCCCAATATGCATCTCACGGTTTGATATTTATGATTATAATATTTTGTGGACAAAATTGTGAACTTTTTTCTTTTAAAAAACCTCGGAAAAGTCTTGAAAAGCCTTTGGTCCTGCTATAATATGAAGAATTAGGATTTAAAAGTGCTTAATGACCATTTTTCGTCATGTATTCTGCATTGGGAACAGCAAAGGATCATTGTTGTCGATACGAGATCACGATATTTCAGTTATTGCCCATAATGATTTAGAGTAATTTGAGATTTGTTTTACTTTTTAGAGTTGATTTTCCAGTCCAATCCCGTTTACTGTGATACTTGAAGCTCCTGCAGCAGTTCCAGAAGAATGAGGAGGATGAAAGTGTCATGCATTCCTCAGCTCTGACTAAACTCCAGCTCCCTTCAAAAACGTGTGGCATTCACCGCTCCGTTTAGAACAAAACCAAACACTGAGCCACACCGGCGAGTCTGGAATCATGGGAATATTAGTATTAAAAACCAGCCTTTTGCTATTTTTACTACTATTTTTCTTTTTGCTTTTATTGGCATTTATGTATTTTGTCTTTTTGTGATCACATTGTGACGTGTGGAGCAATAAAGTTTGTCTAACAAGCTAATTTGAGGTTTATAAACAGATGTTTTTTGTCAAAATATCTAATTATAACATTTTTCCTGTGACTGAATTTGCCTAAAAATATGTTTAAACTGGGAGTAAAACATGAGAATTACAACAATAATTTCTATGCTTCAAATCTTTTGCCAAGAAATCAACTATTTGGTCTATAATTAAAGGTGCACTATGAAATGTTTTAGTTGGGGGTCTGTCACCTGCTTGTTTCTATGGATTTGACTTTGCTTTGCCTGGAATGTTCCACAGTGTGACATTAAACAGCTCTACCGGACATTTATTCAGTTACAGGTGGTTTTATGGCTCATAAATACCCAGAACAGCGGTCTAGGGCACCATTCGTTCTTTTGAATTTCAATTAAGAACAAAAAACAACAAATTGGGAAAACAGTTATTATTATACAGTTATTATATTATAGTTAACAGTTATTTCACTATTCTGTTTTGGTGTTAAAAAAAAAAACATATTTCGACCTCTATTTCCAATATTTAATTTAAAGTTTATTTCAAATGACGCCAATCTCGTGCCTATTTTAATTTAGATATTTTATTCTCTCTGGTTTATTTGAAGTTCTGCTGCTCAGCGCCGCAGGTGAATTCAGTGTCATCATTGGATCCATAATAAAAACTTTTATTTTAGTTCTTATTATTTTATTACAGTTCTGTGGAATTGACTGAACAAAGGAGAGTTTATCGCTGCTTCCTGTTTCTCGTCATGGATTTCAACAATTATTTTCCAAGATGCGAAAGTAAACGCGTCACTATAAAAGACCCGTTTGTCCACAAAACTGCGACGAGTTTCCAGGTAAATCCTTCAGCAGCAGAACTTCAGGGGCAAAAAGAAACAGAGAGGATAAAATATCAGAATTTAAATGTTTTTTGATTGGAGTTACTCGAAATAAACTTTAAATTAAATACTGGAAATAGAGGTGGAAATCTGTTTTGTTGTTTGACACTAAAACAGAATAACGAAATAAACTGGTTAAAAAAAAAATTCAAAAGAACAAATGTTACACAGACCCGGGAGCTTCCAGTCGCACTCCTCCCCCTTTAACGTAGCTCGTAGTTATTGTGATAATAACTCAAATTTGATTAATTACTACTGTAAATGTGTCATTTTGATGCTTAACTTATGCACCGTTTTATAGACATCGAACAGTACTCCATCTATGGCTCTTATATTTACTCAGTTTCCTGCTGCCGCTCGGTCGCCTCTCCACAGATCTGACCAGGAACTAGGTCTGGTTTAGTCTCCATGAAGATAAAGGTTTAACACAAACAATCAATTCCAATACTGTCTAACACATTACTAAATACTAGGGACGGGCATTCGATTAAATGTTCTCAATCGATTGGGAAAATGAACGATCAATTTTCGATTAATCATTAACATTTTATATTCAAATTATCATCACAATTATTACTGTTACTAATCTGCATAAACAAACTCAACTTTACAACATCTAAACCTCCTGACTCCAGAGCCTCATCAGAGTGAGATCAGAATGAGTTTAATGCAGCTTTAAACATCTGTTTATGTTTTACACAAACTAAACTTAAAACCTCATGACTCATTTGCATAAACTGTAAGAGCTGAAAAAAGCAGCTCTTTCCTTGTGTTGCTGCTTCAGCTTCTGTGGGACTAAAGGACTCGACTCAGTGAATATGAGTGTTCTCTCTGTGATTCAGTGAATATGAGTGTTCTCCCTGTGACTCAGTGAATATGAGTGTTCTCTCTGTGACTCAGTGAATATGAGTGTTCTCTCTGTGACAGTGGATGTTCTGCTGATGCTGAGTCTGTTCTGTGCGTATGTCGCGTTGGAGATGCTGCGTAAACATGTGAAACCGGGACACTCAAAAAAGAAAAAGAAACAAAAAAAAAAGATCATACTTGGGATGATGTGCAGGTAAACGCACTCTGACGGATATAGTGATCTCCAAGGAGCCAGAGCCGTGTGTCGATTAAAATGAACGTGATCGACGAAAATCTTAATGATCAATTATTGATTAATCGACTAATCCTGCCCATTCCTACTAAATACTAATAAAATACAACACTAAACACAGTCAGTTAAATACTGTCCCACTAACTGAGGCTTCAACTGTGTGTTTTAATCATATTTAATTTATGTTATTGTAAGGCGACCTTGAGTGTCCAGAAAGGCGCCTCATAAATAAAATGTATTATTATTATTAATGTATTATTATTATTATTATTAATGCCATACTGTGGAAGATTCCAGACAAAGCAATAACATCTCCATGGAGACAAACATCTGACAGACCCTCCACCAGAATGAGACACAAAAAAATATCATGAAAAAGCTGTATATTTTTTGCCTCTTGTTTCAGAAACTCAGGTTCTAATATTATACAGACTGTGACACACAGAATGAAGCTTTCAAACTTTTATTTCTTGGCGTTTTCATGAATATGATTTGAACGATATTCTAATTTTGAGACGGACCAGCAGCTGCCTAATCCTCACAAGACCGGGGCCCGTTTGAAGAGTCTACTGTACTCTGGAAAAACTGTAAACACGAAAGAAGAAGTGGCTTTCCAAACATCCTGTGCAGATTCCAGAAGACGCCGAGCTCTGAGTCATGATCTGAAACTCCGGGGTTTTCCCATTCAAATACTTGACCTGGATTTACCACCATCACCTACAACGGGCCGCGTCTGTGGAGCGGCCGAGGCGATTACAGACAATTATTACACCTTTAACATTACGGTAAGAGTCTAATAGTGTGGTTAAAGGGCCTACATTACACAAAACTGACTCCTCTGAGCTTTTAGTCGCGTTCTGATGCTGTTCCCTCCTCAAAAACAGACCTGAAGTTGTGTTTTCTTGTGTTCTTCATTCACACACGTTTGAGCAACTCTTTATTATTAGTCTACATCTCCAAAGCTCTAAATGTTCCACCGGTTTTCAGTTTGGGAGATGAACTCTAAAGCCTAAATGTGCAGGTTTGAGTGTTAAACATGTGTGAACAAAACAAAACACAGCTCCAAAGCATCTGTTTGTGATGAGGAAACTGAAGAAAGTGTAATGTGGCTCTTTCACACGTTTATTTCCCATCAGTCACTTCTGTTTCGGTCGGACTCATGTAAAGGGGACGTCTGTAGGTCTGTGTCGTTTCTGTTTAAACCACAGCCCTGTTTCTCTTGAAGGGAGTGTTTCTGTTACATAACATTAAAACACCTCTCCCTCTCTCGCACATTAACACTCTCTCTGCCACTGCGCTCTCTCTCTTTCTCTCTATCTCTGCCCCTTCCTTCTCTCTCTGTCCCTTCTTTCCCTCTCTCTTCCTCTTCTTGCTCTCTCTCTGTCTCTGCTTCTCTCTCTCTCTATCTCTGACCCTTCTCTCTCCGTTTCTACCCCTTCTTGTTCCTCTCTCTGCTTCTCTCTTTCTCTCAGACCCTTATCTCTCTATAATAATTATGATCATTTGAATATAAAATGTTCATGATTAATTGAAAATTGATTAATTTTCCCGACAATCGATTAAGATAATTTAATCGAATGCCCATCCCTAAACCGTACAGAACCGAAAACCGCGACCTTAAACCGCAATACAAACCGAATCGTGGCACCACTGCTGAATTTCATTATTGTTTTATTACATTTAATGTTTCTGATCTGTTCTCATGTAGATTCTTCATCACAAACAGACCCGGAGTGTCATGTGGAGACACAATCATGTGGATCGTTTCAGTCCTGGAATTGCTGATCTCGACTGAACTAAAGGCAAAAGGAGCTGTTAAACTTGAAAAGTACCACTTCATGACATCACGAGGTGGAACAGAGCGTTTAGAGGTTAGGAGATGTAGACAGACGAATAATAATAGAGAGTTACTCAAACATGTGTGAATGAAAACACAACTCCGGGTCTGTTTTTGAGGAGGGAACAACATTAGAACATGACTTAAAGCTCAAAAAGAGTCAGTTTTGTGTAATATTGGACCTTTAAGATAAAAAAAAAAAAGGACAAATACAAAATGAAGCAGTTCAATGAAGTAATTCTACCCTAAAAAAAAAAAAGAAAATAGTGTCTCAGATGCCTCCATGTTAGTAAAGAACAATTGTAGATTTGAAAACAGTGAAATCCTCGTGAACTACAGTGACATGAAAAACTCCCTGACTCTGTAAAAATCGCAGGAGTGGAAACGTGAAGACAGCGTTTCTCCAGATCTCAAACCAAAATAAGACGTTAATGACACAAATCTGCAAAGTCATAGCAGCAGGAACGGAAAGTATAAAACTATCGGGGATGAGTTATGTTCTCTGTGTTTTAAAAGTTCTGTTTTGCTCATTTCGCTTCATAATCACAGACTGTGTAAAGAAGTGGAGTGAGTGCGACGTCACCCACAGCGTACGGATCCAGTCAAATGACGCTCACTGATGCCAGGAGTTACAGGAGTGAATTTTTAACGTGCAAAAGGCTGAAATAAAAAGCCCGGGATCATGTAGAGCGGGTTATTTATATACAATACACCTTCAGACCAAAATGCCGAGGCCACATCAGCAGTTACAGACAAAGAGGCGACAATATTCCAATCTGAAGTGGATTGAGGCCAGAGTCAATGGAGCTGGAAGCGTCCCCCATGTGCACTTCCTGTCTGTACCGCGGTGTAATACACACTAGGGCCCGACTGATATGGATTTTGTTGCGGCTGATATGACAGCGATGAAATGGGAGTTTAAGCTCCCGATATATTCGCCGATAGATTTATGACGTAAAAATTCACTGTAAATCTTCAATTGTTTATGAAATTTTGGTTTGGATTTTCAGTTTTTTTTTTTTTTTTAGGCGACATTTATTGTTATTCTGCCTCTTTACGTCATATTTAAAGACAGTAGGTCGGCCTAATGGTGTTTTTGTGTGATATTCTAGCCTGTAAAGAAAGTGCTGTAAGTAAACTACCGCTGTTAGCCTTTAGTGGTAAATGCGTGTGCACCGCAGTAATTAATGATCTGGTAAATGCTGATAATTCACACCTCTATTCACAGCTCATTTCCATATCAGTGCGTGTCCAGTAACATATATACGGCCACTATAGTCACTTCACAGTCGCTAACAGAAGAGAAAACAGCCTGTTTATGTGTGCGAGCTACAGCAGCTAATCGCTAACCAATGAGAAAGAACCAAAACGAGCTTCAAACCGACACATTTCAACACTCAGCCTCACACAGGCTCCTCTCAGATCAGCACTAAGAACTGTCCTTTAATCCAGACTCACACTGAGCGGCCGCAAAAACAACAGGATCTCAGTGTTGTGCACGCATAGACCGTATATGTGCGCACATGGATCTATGGATACGAGGGTAAACAAACGGACATGGTGATGCGTTCAGGGGCGCGACGGACACAGACAAATGATTCCTCAGATAAATCCTGATGCCCCGCCTCATATCAGGACATTTATCTGTCTGTAAACTGGATTAAATGGGCAGAATATAGAGAGTCTGAGCTTTAGAACGAAGGAAAACATCTACACGGAATATCGGCCCAGATCGGCAAGATTTTGGCCGATCGCCGATATGTTTCCAAGAGCCAATATCGGCCGATAATATCAACCGATATATCGGTCGGGCCCTAATACACACAGTCTATGTTCACAATCAGCAAAACGAGCTGGTAATAGATTTATTTTCAAATAACAGGAACAGGTTTAGGGTAAAAATAAAAGTGTGCAAACTTGATTACTTTACACAGTATGGCATTAAATATATGCACTTTTGTGTGTGTATGTGCAAGTGTGTGTGTGGACCCATCGGGATTCGGGACACATTCGGACAAATATTTATGTCCACACAAACAGTCTCCTCCGAGTGGCATTAGTTGGTGTGTGAAAATAGTGGGATTTTAATTATGTCGCGCTTGGGTCGGATTCGATCAATGTTCTGATGGACGCGGGCCGGGCTCGGGCAGAAAAATCTGGCCCGATCCGCACTCTAGTATGTCCGTGTGTGTGTGTGACTGTGTGTGTGTGTGTGACTCTGTGTGTGTGTGTGAGTCTGTCCATGTGTGTGTGTGTGTGTGTGTGTGAGGGGGATGGGAGGGGTCACGTCATCAGACTCATCCTGGTGTCACTGTTATGATTCATACGATGACATCATCCCATTAAAGCTCCAGTCTGGGGAACCAAACACACACACACACACACACACACACGAGACGTTTGTATTGTGAACAGACAAAAAGAACAGAGACTGAAATGGGATTCAAACAAAACAAGAATCAACCAATCAGGATTCGAACAAAACTAAAATCAACCAATCAGGATTCGAACAAAACTAAAATCAACCAATCAGGATTCGAACAAAACTAAAATCAACCAATCAGGATTCGAACAAAACTAAAATCAACCAATCAGGATTCGAACAAAACTAAAATCAACCAATCAGGATTCGAACAAAACTAAAATCAACCAATCAGGATTCGAACAAAACTAAAATCAACCAATCAAGAGTCTGGAAATAACCCACATTTGAACTGGGACAAAATTATCTGAGCAGGCCTGAACAAACGCAAGTAAATGAGTTGTAATTAGCAAAACACAAAACCTGCAAATTGTTTAATGCTGCACTGTGTAACTTTTCGGTTGCTTTTTTCTACGGAGACGTCACTGCTCTGCCTGGAATGTTCCGCCGTGTGACATTAAACAGCTCGACTTTGCATTTATTGAGTTTCAGGTGGTGCTGAAGCTCAAAAACGTCTCGTTCTGACTGTGAGCGGGGTCGCCTCTCCGCAGATCTGACCTGGAACTTGGTCTGGTTTGGTCTCCGTGGAGATGGGAAGGTGTAATGCCCTACTGTGAAACATTCCAGACAAAAGCAATAAGATCTCCAGGTCTGTTATGTCAAAACAAACATGGCGGCTTTAAATATTTCTGCAGAATCAACAACAAGAGGCGCAAAAAGCTCTAAACTCTTACAAATCTGAGGTCAAAAGTTATACATTTTGCATAAGAATATTAGAGGAGAGGTTTTCCGGATTTGAGAAACACGAGATATAAATAAAAAGATTGAAACTTGTGCATTTTCACACAAAAAGACCAAAGAAGAAGTCGTGACCTTTTTGGGGAAACCCTGTGGTCAATGGGGACTCCCTGACTGTTATTTTTAACAGCACAAAACGACACCAGACAAAGAGGCTGGAAAATGTGGCACATTCGAGTTCCTTAAGTTGAGATTTCCGTCGATTTAAAGCATCGCAAAATGAATGGCAATTTAAATGTGAATGGAAGCAATGTGCATTTTGAGTCTACAATGTAAAAACATGTTGACCCCACAGACACATGACGAAGCGGAGTTTTATTAACGGACAAAATAGCAAAATAAAAACCTCAGGATCACGTAAAGCGTGTTAATACGAACATTTTAAGACCAACATGAGGAGCAGTTGCAGAGAGGGGCCACAATATTCCAATGTAAAATCAGGCTAAAGCTGTTCGAGAAGTTCATTTCTTTAGTATCAATATCTGCGAAAATGAGCATCCAGTTCTGATATTAGTAGTTTTAGTCTCGATTAGAATCCGTTTTGATCCCGTCGACAGCCCTGAGCCGTGGCATGTGAAGAGGCACTTTAAGTAAATTAATCACTGCCAGTAAAAGTTGAGTAAACAGAGCCGGAGCAGGTCTCGCTCCGGAGCCCGGGGCGATGGTGCGTTTGTGACGACAACGGAGACCACAAACAGCTGGAGGACCAAAACAAACGGAGAGGATGATGCCGCAAAGTCACAAGCTCAGACGGTGAAACTACAACCGCTGAAACGCCGCCTGCTGCTACACCTCCTCTCACCTGATTCACCAGACGCCTACGACGGGTCGGACTACACACGTCACCGTTACATTAAAGATTTCGCTTTTCTTTTCCCAATTTGGCCTTTTTTTCGAAATCGTGACATCACACTAGGCATTTCCAGAACCATTATTTTGATTTGTACATTTACATTTATATAATTACGCCTCCTGTGGGCTCACCACCTGCAGAGGGGTTCATAGGGGGGGTCAGGTGCTATGAGTATTGGGCAGCACGCTGCCCCCGCGACCCAGCCGGATTAAGCGGGAGAAGATGGATGGATGGATGGATGGATAATTACACCTTATTTGACAGTCTCTTGGTATTTTTATTGCTACTTATTTAGAATTTATTGTTACCTTTTTATTTTTTAGTCTTTGTTATTATAATATATTGTGATGTGTGAGCTACTGTGTTGATTACTGTGTCAATAAGGGATGTAACGGTATCAAAATCCATCAGTATGATACTTTTACAATATGCATCTCATGGTTTAATATTTATTTTGATATTTTATGGAGGCAAACAATTGGTTAAGATGCTACTTTTTCCTTTTAAAGCCCTTGAAAAGCCTTCTATTATAGGTTCTATTATAACATGCAGAATTAACCCATTTACCCCTAAAACACCTGCAAAAAATGCTTATAAACGCCTATGCCTGAGGGTTTTTGAAGAATTTTGCTTTTGCTTATAAAAACCTTAATATATCAGCCCCTGAAGCTCTAAAAACATGAAATAAACTGCACTGTCAGCTTTTATTAAATTGCATCATAAAATTTGATGAAATGAAAAATGAAATGAAATTTGCATCACAGTGTTGCGCTGTGCAGCGTCCGGCATAAATGGGTTAAAGTGTTATTAAGCACTTTAAAAACTTATTTCTTCCTGTAGTTGCACTGACATCACCAAAGGATCATGGTCTATGTAGTTCTCTCTGTTTTTTGGCGACTGCTGCACCAAGGCAAGTTTATTTGTATAACACGACTCATACACAGTGTAATTCAAAGTGCTTTACGGAGTAAAAAAAGACATTAAAATCACCAAAACTATTAATTTAAGCAAACAGACTTGTAATTCGATATATTGTGAGAGCCTCTGATATATTGTGAGACGGGATCATGATATTTCCCTAGTGTCAAATCATTTCCCTTCTGGATCAATAACGTTTGTCTAAGTCCAAGTCTAATGTAATTGGGCCAAAACTGCTCTAAAGTGCACAGAAATTATAATCTGATTAATAAAAACACAAGAAAACCCCTTTATTTGGTCTAAAATGACTGAAAAGTGATTCTTCTGAGTAAATCGAGCTGAATTTTTGGGTAGAATTCTCCCTCTCGCGATGTCTTCAGTGTGTTTAGAACTCTTCACTTCCTGTAATTTTCAACTTTTTTTTCAACTTTTCTTCGCAAATTACTTCTTGATTCATGTAAAACCAGAATTTATATTTACTACAGGTTTTATTGCCGCAAATGACGTCAAAATTATAGAATCATACAAATCTGCCCAACACTCTTAAAAGAAGATGATCACAAATGTCAATAAAAAAACGATATCGCGATACAAAGCGTATGTTTGTCTGTGAGACATTTTCTATAATTGTGAGAATCAACAACAAAGAAAATCGCCATTATATCATCAGAATGTACAGAAAAAATATGAAAAAATTATGCTACAGCTACAACAAAGTTCAAATCTACAACATCTGTTTAAATATGGAACTTCATAATATTCAAATTATAATTATTCACATCCATAACATTTGAAATTGTCATAAATCGCAGATATTTGGCCATTTCTATGTCGTCTAATTTTTAGCCGCAACTTGTTAGTCAACTTCTCAGTAATTGTTTTGTTTTTAACTAAATAAAACTTTTAAATGTGCTCAGTGGAGACTTCTACATAGAGAGAATATCTACAAATAAAGTGAATTATTAATGAAACTCAGAAATGGGTCTTTTAATGTAATAAAGCTGCTTTCTTCGTTATACAAGTGATACAGAAGTCACATGTGAAAGCGTTTTTGTTGTTAAGGACGGGGACGAGGGCTCATGCCACAAGTGACAGGTCAGATCTGTGGAGAGGCGTCAGAATGCCTGTCTTTGAAGGTGTTTTTGATCAAGAAAAACACAAGATCTTGCGAGATAAAATTTCTACAAGGCTGTACAAACATTATTTCCCCATGTTTTTACGTTTGGATTGGATAAAAAGTTAAGACTGAAGCTATAGTCAAAAAAAAACATTGAAAATTAAATCAAAGTCAAATTTAAAAGGGAGAGAATAAAATTAGGAACTTGATTGCACAATTTATTTATAGCAAATAATGTAAAATTCTCGTCTCCAGTCTCGTGTCTCGTCTCCTCTAACTGTTGTAGATTTGATGTCTAAAAACGACACGGTTTGTATGTTTTATACAGAATGAGACCCCATGGAGACACAGGGACGTTACCTAACAACTGTAATCACTATAAAACAGTATTGGCTCCTGTGTGAGGTCTTGTATGTTTTTGTGATTCAAATAGTGAGCATTAAAAGTGCACTGTGTAACTTTTCCAGTAGAGGGCCCACCACTTCAACTCCATGTTGTTTTTTTCCTGAAATGTCCTAAACTACGGCATTTAATTTAACAAGAAAAAACAAAAACGTGTCTGTTTGCTGCAGGAGTTCATCAGTGAGAACAGGGGGCGCTCTTGGAAAAAGGATCAAAACTGTGGACGCGACAAAGTAAAAGTGGCACGAGGAAAAGTAGAGTTAAAAGGCCTTTATTTAAACGGCCGACATATTTCCACCAGGACTGATCTTCAATTTAACTATCTCCATGGAAACAAGATTCGTGTAAAACTAGAATTTATATTTACTACAGGTTTTATCGCCGCAAATGAAGTAAAAATTATAGAATCAGACAAATCTGATCTACGCACTTGGAAGAAGATAATCACAAACGTCAGGGATAGGACAATAAACAATGATATTGCGATAAAAAGCATATGTAATATTTGTTTGTGTAACATTTTCTATAATGTTGAGAATCAACAAAGAAAATCACCATTATGACTGGTCTTCATTCGGGCTTAGTTTTAATTTAACTATCTCCATGGGAACAAGATTCGTGTAAAACTAGAAACAGGCCAGGTCAAGTTACAGGTCAGATCTGTGGAGTAATAATACATGATAATACATGTTTTTGCTGCAGTTTTGAGAAATAAGAACACCTGTAATTGTATAAATACAAGATATTTGTTTAATGCCGTACTGTGGAACATCCCAGACAAAGCAATAGCATCACCGTGGAGACAAGTGAATCTTTACGTAACAGTGTCCATTGGGAAACGTGTGGTCAGACCCCCAAGAACAAAGGTCCTGTAACAGTAACTTAAAGCTGCACTGCGGAGCTTTTCCGTGGGGGGTCCATCACTTGTTTGCTGCTGTGGAAAAGTTGTTGTTTTGCCCGGAAATTTCCAAAGCAGGTGGGGCATGTTTCTCCACAGATCTGAGCTGTAACCTGGCCATGTGGCGTCACCTGCTTGTTCCAAATGAGACAGCAAAGCTAAACGCCATAATCTGGAACCTTCTAAGCAAAACAACATCTCCATGGAGACAAGCAGGTGGCGGAGAGTTACAGAAAGTTACGTTATAAACTAATGACAGTGAAGTGTTAAAGGTGCATTGTGTAACTTTTCGGGTGGAGGGTCTGTAAAAAGCTTTTCTCCATGAAGATTATTGTTATTGCCTTGTCTGGAATGTTCCACAGTACGGCATTAAACCTTTCTACCTTCACGGAGACCAGATCAAGTTCCAGGTCGGATCTGTGGAGAGGCGACCCCGCTCACAGTCACTACGTCTGTTTTTCTGGATATTTTTGAGCTCTAAAACCACCTGTGACTGAATAAATGTAAAGTAGAGCTGTTAATGTCACACTGCGGAACTTTCCAGACTATTCAAGACTATTAAAGTGACTATTTGTAATAGAGGACCAAAAATACCACGATTCAACAATTCATCCAACACCAGAAATCTGTTTTATAAAATAGGCCGTGGGGGAAAAATACTTACCTAAATAATATCACACAAAACTGACTCCTGTGAGGTTTAAGTCGTGTTCGAATGTCGTTTCCTCCTCAAAAACAGAGCTGGAGTCGTGTTTGTTTGTTTGTTTGAGTAGCTCAAAATGCTCCGTTCCACCTTGTGATGTCATGAAGCGGTAGTTTCCAAGTGAACGGCTCCTTTTACATTTAGCTCAGCAGAGATCGGCAATTGCAGGACTGCAATGATCCGGATGATTCCAGTGAAGGTGTGTGCAGTTTAAAAACACAGCGGAGCACTTCCTTCCTGTATTAGCCTACCACATGACATCATCAGGTGGAACAGGGTGTTTTCTGTTTGTGAAAATAAATTTGCAGGATTTTGAACGAAACAGAACACCCAGGTGAGGTTTTCATGAGGACATGACATTATATCATAGGTCGGAAAATGGCATCATATTCGACCTTTAAATAATTTCCACACTTTTCAACACGCTCTCTATTACAACACAATAAAGTCAAGCGTAATGTCATGAAGTGAAGACAGATGAATGTATCAGAAAAATGTAGAAAATTGCAGCAAGAGCAGGTCTGGTCTGTGGTTCGCTCAGAGCAGTGGGAAAAGACCACTCTCACTCGCTAATGTGAGGTTCATTTGTCAAAATCTGTCACTACTCCAGCGAGTCTGGGCAGGCCGTCTGTAATCGCGCCGCTCAAATGTGTAGACGAGTTTCTTGGAAGATTTCTGACAGAATTAACAGCTTCTAAAAGTGATGAGTCAATGTGTTCTGCAGAAAGGGAGGGCATATTAAATGAGGAAATTAGTAAAATGGAGACAAGGGTTTAAGATAGAGTGATATGGTACACAGGAAGACAGTGAGAATATGGTACAGAGGAGGGAAAATGAGTATAAGGTACAGAGGAGGAGAATGTATATATGGCACAGAGGAGGACAGTGAGTATATGGCACAGAGAGGGAAACAGGAAGCCTAGAGGAAGACCAAATGGGATATTTATGAAGGTAATGACAGAAGAAAACATGAAGTGAGGTGTGAGAGTGGAGGATGCAGAGGATGAGGAGGAGAGGGACAGGTGGAGGCAGGTGAACCATTGGAAACCTCAAAAAAGACCTAAAAAGAACAGCAGCAAAAGACCAAATAGTTGAAATTACACTGCTAATTCAACACTACAGCGTAACGAGGCAGACTGTGCAGAAACAAAACACTTTTATGAGTAATACGGTGAGTGACAGTTATGGATTGACAGCAGTGTTTTTATGCATACTGATAGATTACTGAGGTGTCAATTTACATGAACAAGGACTTAATCTGATTCTGCACATGGGAGAGAAGAACGTGGAAGTTCAAGTAGAGGGAAAAAGTAACCCACAGAATGACTACTCCCTTAAAATGAAATCCAATTAGAAAAACACACTAACTGCTACTAAAGACAACTCTTACTTTGCTACTGATAATACAACAACTCTTGCAGCTACTTCTACTACCACTACTACTACTACTACTACTACTACTACTACTACTACTACTACTACTACTACTACTACTACGAGATATGATCTACATAAACATAACTTTGGACGTGGCTTTGTGGGATGTTGTCCTAAAATTGTATTAAATGGAAAGCCCCAATAATGACTAATAACATTATTTTTAGGTTGCAGGCCGACAATGTTGACGCATGAGTAATGTGCCAGGCGAGTATCCGTGGCTCTAGAGACATTTCACGTGAGAAAATGACATGGCCCCGTAGATAAAACCACATATTTTGATGATTGAATGGGGAATTTAGCCCAAGTGGATCGCTCGGCCCCTCGGTGTTCCAGACGCCTCTGCTGGCTGCTGTGTGTGAATGCATGAGGAGGATAAAAACACTTTGTACACGGTCTGAAAACCTTGCATTACCTTTCGTAAGGCTTGCACGAAGAGGCCTCTCCATTTGTGACTGTTCTCGTCACTGGAAAAGTCGTAGATCTGCTGGGGCTGCATTGCTGTAGCGGCTCCTGGCGTTGCCGTGCTCCGGGCTGAACTGTCAGCATCGGCCCCGGGTTCAGAGTCCTGTGGGTGGGTCAGTCCAGGACAAGCGCCGCGGAAAATCCAGACACTTAGCAGCAAACAAAATGATCCTAAAGCCCGATGGCTACTTCTATGTCGAGTCAGTTCCCGCAAATCCCAGCTACATTGGTAAATAAGCACATGTAGCGATAAAGTTACGGCGCTAGCTCCTGGGCTAATGCGGCTAGCCTGCTGTAAACAAGCTAATTTAATGCTAGATGGAGCGCTAATGGCTAATAATAATGTTGCTACGTTTTATCCTAGATTCTTGCTAAACGCGTATAACAGGCACATTAACGTCAAGGTAAAGTCAAGACATTAGAGTTGAACTGTCACCAACCACACCTATCAGCTATGTTTGGTTATTTTCTGGCAAACACCTGTAAGATCAGCAGAGTATGAGATTAGCTAACGAGCTAACTAACTAGCTAATGCTAACTCCAGGCTCGCTCTGGCCTTGGTGAGTTTTATGTTGTGGCACACGACCCGTTTAGATCCAAACAAGGCACACTTTCTCTGGCGCCGTTTGCTTCACATTTAGTCATTTTCCCCAGAGCGATCGGAGGCGCAGGTTAATCCCGTAAATCCCCCAAGGAGGCAGCTCCTGGGTCCGGGAGGAGAGCGGTCCGCGGCAGCCGGGCAGCAGCGCTGTTTTTGGGGTAAAGTCGAGATGTTCCACTCGGTGTCTCCCTCTGCGCTGTCTGTCAGGCGCATGGGCGTAAACAACCCGGGCACCGATGGGACAAGAGACCCCTTTCTTCTGTTTCCCTCCAGGACTTGAAATGCACTTTTGATGTGACATTTAAACAACTATTTTAAGATTTTCACCCATGATTTCCAGTAGTTAATTAAGGTGAAAGTTGCTCTATTTTTAATTAAATTTATGTCTTACTGATATTTTTATATACATTTTTATATACTTTTTTTTTACTCTGTGTAATATATTGTGATGTGCAAGCTACTGTACTGTGTTCAAGTAATTTCCCTTGTGGATCAATAAAGTCTAAGTCTATTTAATTTCTTTGACCCATATTTGTCCTGCAATGGGGTTGGATAATAGAAAATATATAACTAATACATACATAATTATACACTAAAGTATTAGAATATGCTTTTGTTAGATATAAGATTCAAAAACAAATAATAAAACACTGAGGTGGAGTAAAACTAACAATACAAAAACAAATATTCAATAGACATATATTGATAATCATTTATTTAATGTTTGTTTAGATTTGTAATAAAAAAAAAAAACATCCTGAATTTCACCTAATGCATTTGTTCAACAGCAACAGCAGCTGCCCAGCTTTCTAATAATATGAATGTTGGTGGCATAATAGTCTAAATATTCTTATTTTACAAAAAGACAAAAAGAAACTTATGTTTGTGTTTCTCAGTGTATTATTTCTAAAGTTTTTTTGTTTGTTAAATAGGTCAGGGAATCAAATGCATTGTTACATTTGTGATTTAAGATTTTGGATTGTGTGAATGCAGTCAACTTCAGTCATGTTACAAAAGCCATGTTTTGTTTCCAGTACTTGTCAGTACAGTAGACAAGTAAACACAGTAATAGGCCACAGAAATGCATAAAAATACTCAAATCTCCATCAATTCTGAACAATATTCTGCATAATAATACAATTGCTCACAACCTTTTACCTGAGTGTAAGAACTGAGTAGTTTATTTATTTGGATTTATTCCTATGGCTCATTCCAGAAAGAAAAGTGTGTCACCCACTTCACTTCTTGTTTACTGGAACACCTTTCCTGAGGCACATCAACCTCCCAACAGCTCTACATTATTTAGAATGTTGTGGCGCCCCCTGGTGGCCAACCCCGAACACTATTTTAATACCTCCCTCTTAAAACTCTAAAAATCACGTCACTTCTTTTAAACGAGTTAATTTTCTAATCTGGACAGATAACTACTATCCTACAAACTATATTTCTCTATATAAAAGGATCAAGAGCATTATTATCACACAGACAGGATTATGGTATTCAAACTCTTAATATTCTCTATTAGCACCAAAACAGTACAAACTTCAATTCTCACAATGAACTCACTTATGCTTATGTGCATTTTGTGGTATAATTGCATAAACATAGAGAATTTCTTCACAAGTAGAACTGCAGCATGAACGCCAAATTGTTCCAAAATGTCTGAATGTGTAAATGTTGATTTGTACACTGGTAAATATATGTATATTTTTTTTCTAAATGTTGTTCTTCACGAATAAATAATTAAACATCAGACCTGTATGGCACTTTTTTGGACACTCAAAGAAGCTTTACAAATAGGAAGCAACACTGCACTACAGATATAAAGAACAAAAATTAAAATTACAAAGTTACGAAATCTTTAAGTGAAAAACAAAATTTGCCAAAAAGTTCACCTTTGGTCAAAGCATCCTGCTGCGGTTAAGTCTTTGGGCAAGGCACTTCCCCTGCCATCCCCGTCGTGTCTACATACGCTGGGCTTAGTCTGTTTGGAAATGCAAGAGAACAAATGCACAGTTGTGATCAAACAAAACGAACAACAACTTTAATTTTTTATCCCTTTGAATATTTTATAGAAACACTATAACTGCCCATATCCGAGAGGTACATGTTCATACACATGTAACAATGAAACTATAATCTAAAGTATAAAAAAGAGGCACTTTCAGTAGTCATAAAAGAAGTTACAGACTCGGAGGTAGCACCGTTATACAACTGTGTGATTTTTCAGGAAGCATTTCACATTTGAGAACTTAGTCACAGCAAAAACATTGGACAAAGTTGTACTGCTCAGCTTCACCAAAGTCCCACAGTCCTGACAGGTGAGCTGCTGCTTCTCTGAATCCTCCTCAAACGGACCAGATGTCGGAGCGGTTTCCTTCTTCTCTTTATCGCGTTTGTACGGTGCCTTCTTGATAGGGTGGATTTCCATGTGTTTTCTCAGGAGGAAGTAGGAAGTAAAAGTTTCGTCACAATATTCACACTCGTAGCGGTCATTGCTGACGTTAGCTCTGTCTGGATGGTTTTTCAATTTGTGCGTTTTCAATTTCTGCAAAGAGGCAAACTTGTATCCGCATTCTCCACACGTGTACAGGTCTCTTCCCGTATGACATTTCTGGTGCATCTCCAGTTTCTTTCTCCGAATAAAACCGTGTCCACAAACACCACAAGTGAGGGGTTTTCCTGTGTGAATGTACCTGTGTTCTATGAGATGGTATTTTGTTTTGAATCCCTTATCGCAGTATTCACATTTGAACGGTTTGTAATGGTTGGGTGGAGACTGTGGAGAAGGTAGAGGGGAGGGCTCGCTTACAAACTTGGGAGAAGGCTGAGGAGAAGTGTGAGAAGAGGACTTGACAGAAATCTGAGAAGAGGACTTGACAGAAGACGGTGGAGGAGGTTGAGAAACGCAAGGAGGAGCTGGAGAACGTGCCTGGAGATGGGGCTGCTTCAGATAATCAAACCTCTCTTTTTTGGGGAGCTCTTTGTCCGGATGCTGCGTGCGAATATGCCCGTACAAATTTCCCAGAATTCCAAACCACCTCCCACAGTAATCACATTTGTACGGCTGCTCCCCGGTGTGGCTCCTTTCATGCAAAACCAGAAACGATTCACTGAGAAAAGCCATGGTACAGTATTTACATTTGTACGGCTCTTTCCCGATATGAGACAACTGGTGGAGCTGTAGTTGCGTTTTATTCTGGAAACTTTTGCCACAATTTTCACACTCGAAACTTTTCTGATAAGCAGAATGCATTGCATTTGCACTGGGCTTTCTCTGATGGAGGAGCGGTACTGGAGTGTCCGCATCAGGCGCATTACCGCCCCGACTGTGGCTTCGTTCGTGCTCGGCGAGAAAACGTTTATACAGAAACTTCTTCTGACAGTACTTGCACTGATAACGTTCTTTCTTATGGTTTGTGGAGTGGTGCTCGATCAGCAGTCTCTTTGTGGGAAACTCCTCTTTGCATTCGTAACACGTAAAAGACTGGCTCTGTGATGCCGATGCACGCGACGCATCTCTGTGGTACTTGCGTGTGTGAGCGTACAGTTTCGCCAGAATATGAAACACTTTGTGACAGTGATCGCATTTGTACGGCTTCTCTCCCGTGTGGATTCTTTCGTGTATTTTCAAAAGGTTTTTACTCATAAACTCACTCCCACAGTACAGACAGCGGTGGATGGGTTTTCCCTCATGAAAACGCAGGTGAGTCATGAGCCGGGACTTATTGGAAAACCTCCTCCCACACTTGTTACAAACGCAACTCAAATTATTATTATTATTATTAGCGGCCTCTATTTTGCTCTTTTCATCACACTTGTCCGAGGTAGTCTCATTTTCATCTGGTTTACGTTTTGCGGCGTTTCCGTGAGCTTCTTCTTTTTGGCACAGTTCAAGTTCGTTCAAAACACCATCAGTTTCCTTTTCATCTTCACTTTTGGCTTTGTTGCTGTCAAATCCGTTCAGCGCAGCGTCAGTCTCGTTATTATTTTTCCCCGTTTTAAAGTTGTGCTTCATGCGCTGATGTTTCTGCAGATTTCCCACAGAGTTAAAGCAACTCCCACACAGGTCACACCGGAACGGTCTGTTTCCCGTGTGGGTCCACAGGTGTTGGACCAGAGACCAGGCGCGTCTGAACGTTCTCCCGCAGCTTTGGCACTGGAACGATTCTTTCCTTTTACGCATGCGCTCCTGTGGCGTGTCCGAAGGTGAGCTGGGGGACTTGTTTTTCTCCATGTTCGCAAATCGTCGAGGTTTCTGCACAAACGAAATGCACAAAGACGATTCAAATATAGTTTTATAATGCAACTTTAGAAATTAGTAGGTTTTGATGAAAATAAATAAAGTTTAACAAGGCTAATCAGGTAAATGCATCGGCTAAAAACAGTTAGCAGGTGGAAAGCTGGCTGCAAGATTGTCCGAGAAATTCTGTTCTTCCGGGTTATTTTTTATTGTCCTTTCTGCGTTTGGAGCATAAGAGTGTATGTTTCCAACAGGAAGAAGTTTATTTAGTATCGAGGCGCAGAACCTATTAATAGTGAAGTATTATAACTCACGTATTTATTATCTACGGTATATACATTAATTCGGTTTTTGACAATGTATAGAGGGACTTGCAGCTGTTAGACCCTTTCTTTTTTTGCATTTGTTAGCTAAAACTAACTAGCTACCCACCCTAACCATGGAAGTAACAGCTTTCCTAACCCACAGCATCGCCCCCAAAACACACACACACATTTAACGCGATTTTCCTCGCTATTCTTTGACTGTAACGAAGATTTTCGGTGAGTTTTTGCAGAAAACTTACCAAAACAAAGGAGACAGGAGCAACACCGCCACCTCAACGACTCTAACATGGACGAGAGGAGAATCCAGCGGGCGCCCAAACGTGTTCCCCGAGAAACACCGCCCCTTCGGCCTCCTCCTTCCTCGGACTCCTCCCTCCTCCTGCTGCCCCTGGAGGATTTTTTAAAAAGCGTTTAGTTCTTAACTACAGTTACTCAGCTGTCAAGTAAATACATAAAATAAACTTTTAAACCTGCTTTTTTGTGTGTTTCATTTCCTGGTTTTGTTCATCGGAGTATGGCGCCATCGTGTGGACAAAAGTGAGAAGTGCCATGTGGCCGCTAGAGGAAGTGTTAACTGTTAAACTAGTTTATTTATAAAGGCATTTATTCATTGTAAGTAATAATTAGAATATATTATTACAATAGAAAAGGCCGTTTATTTATTTATTTACCAGGACAGTGCATATTAACTACAGTAAAACCTGTAACATGCCAGAATGAGCCAGAGGCTAGTTTTCATCTGTAGTCCTGTGCCAGTTGTACCAGGGGAAGGCAATAAAATATGATCAACAATACACAAACACGGCAATATAACACAACTGTAAAACTGTTAGTCCACAACAAAGTAAAAGCAGCACAGTAAGAGTAAAGTCAAAGAGTAAAATAGTTATGAAAAGCAGCACAGTCATTAGCACTGGCAGCAGCAGCATTACAGAGGGTTTAGTAAAAGCATAAAAGCAGTAAAGCTGCTTAAAATAAGATGCAAGCTACTAACAGCAGGGGTAAAAAAACAAAAACAAACTATGAACACTGTTAATATTATTAGCAAGGTCATCACACATGCGGTTTATAGAAGCAGTAAAAGAAACACATTTACAGAAACAGAAGATGGCAGCGGCACGGGTTCAGTGTTCACAGGTCTGATTACTAATGAGCCGATGTTTTAAATGGGTGCGAAAGAGGTTATAATGTAAATGGAGGTCTCATATAAGTGACATTAAAGGCAAAGTTTCCAAAGCGATTGCTGTGCTGCGTAAAGTAAAGTTCTCACTAAATAGTGCAGCCTTATTAACCTTGTATAACTCCATAATTACGCCATGTCTGATGTACTGTGTGAAAATTTGGGGTCAACATGTAACAGCCATGATTTATTTTACAGAAAAGGGCCTTGAGAATTATCTCCAGCGCATTATTTGCTAAACTTAAAGTGTTGACAATGTGTGATATTGTTGACTTAAGTATCCTCAAAGTCATGTACAAAGCAAAGTGCGGAGTGTTACCTGGAAATATGAAGACTGTGAGAGATGAGAACGAGACGCTACAGTTTAAAAGGAACCAACAAGTTTAAAATAACCTTACTGTGAAAGAGTTAAGCTATGGAAATGTCTTTAACACGAAATCAAAGAATGAAATACAATGATGGCATTTAAAAACACAAAATTCAGTGCAATGCGTATGTATGGGGGGAAAAAACTAAATTGTTGCGCATAAAAAGGAAGATTTAGATCCATAATCGTGACTGAAATGAAATGTACTGATTTGAAAGGTTTCACATTGATTATCGGTGTTAATGTGGCTAGAAAAGGGAAAAGGGAGCAGAGAACATAAGATGACTCTTCTTTCTGCTCCTTTTCATTCATTTCTTGTATGTTTGATATTGTGTCACTGTCAGTGTCATTTTATACTTTATGAATGAAATAAACAAATAAAATAACAAAGAAATAATACATTTATTTAAGTTCAATGCATTTGTTAAATCGATTACATTTATTTTCAACATTTTTTAATTTCCTGAAGTAATGCTCAGGCCCTTTGCGCCCTCAAAAATGGGAATTACATATTTCCCCAAAAACTGGACTTTCATCAAAATATTCCACTGTATTTAAAATAATCACACACTCTTAATGCTGAATTTAAAATTATAAAAATATGAACATTCCAAAACAACAGTAACAGAAATAGTTGAATAATTAGAGCTTACACATTTAATCTTTTTATATTTACAAAAATATAATGAAGGAAGCATCAAGGACCTTTAAATGAAATTTGACTTAATACAACTATTACAGCAGCTCCCAAGAAATAGAAGTTTCATAGTTTTATTTCAGTTTGTGAGGGACATTAATTTGATGAACAGGATTTGATTGGTTAAATTTTGTTTTGCTTATTATTTGATCGCTGTTGTTATTAGTAATATTCTTATTTTCTGTATTTCCTGTTTTGTTGTGAGTCAGTCGCGTTGCAGTTCACACTCCTTATCAGTTGGCGGCGCTAATGCGCCAGGAGTTGTTTGCCAATAAAACTCCACTGTGGCTCATGCTCAGGTCGGCGTGAGGGACAAACCTGTGAATTGGTGGATTTTTCGGATTCCAAACTGCCTCTTCCTCCACGGTGAGTTGTTGAGCATCAATCGGTGAACTCTTTTTGTGATTCGCGCTCGTATTTGTGTTGCTAAAAGCTCTTAGCGTCTTGTTTGTTAGTGTAAAATGCGTTATTCGTCCAGGTAGAATCCAAGGCAACGGGTAGAGTTCAATTTGTCAACTGGACAGTGACTGAAGTTTTGACAGAAGACGTTTCGCCGCTCGTCAGACGCTGGAGACACTGACTTTTATCTGCCTGAAGAGGGAGGAGTTAGATCCTCCAATTACTTAGAAACTCCCCCTATTTGTTTACAGTTTGAAATAGTCTGGGGGGTGGGGTCAGATTAGCAGAATCATACAGGGCTATTCACACCTCTGGGCCTGACCTGGACACACCTGTTGTTTTCTTAATGTGTTTTGATGTAGTTTTGAGCATGGAGTTATAGATGGAGACAGGTGGTGCCTGAGTCCATTTCTGTTTAAAGGGTTCTCTTTTTTTAAACAAAGCTGGCTTCTTTAATTCCACATTCAAACCAATTCTTCTCTGTGGCTCAGATCTGCACCTCACTGTCCTCAAAGGAGTGGCCCGGGGCTTTAAGGTGGAGATGTACCGCGGATTGAGTGTGCGTAGTCATACACCAGCCGCAGCTCGGTGTAAACTGTTGTTAACGGTCCCGATGACTCAGCAGAGCTGTTTTTTTGTCCTTACAGAATTAAAGTTGCTCTGTTCCACCAAAGCCCTGGCTTCTGTCTTCACGTGTCTTACATATATCATCCACCAAACGTGTAGATTAGAATTCAGAGCAACAAAGGTGTTCAATATCTCTGTGTACGTTTCCCTAATTTCATCTTTAACTCAGACAAAAAAAAAGATTCATTCAGCCAACTGTGTGATTTTTATGTGTATTTTGTTATTTTTACTTGACACTTCCTTTCCTTTGTTCTAATGCAGAGCTACAAGATTCACCAGTAGAATGACGCTCAAGTGTGACCGGTGTGGAAAGAAGTGGCCAAGTGCTTCCAAACTAAAAGAACATTACAGAACTCACACAGGAGAAAGACCATACACTTGTGACCAGTGTGGGAAGAAGTGGCAAAGTGCTTCCACACTGAAAATACACTACAGAACTCACACAGGAGAGAGGCCATACATCTGTGACCAGTGTGGGAAGGGATTTACACACTCCAGTGCCCTCCAGCGACATTCAAGAATCCACACTGGAGAGAAACCGTACACGTGTGGCCAGTGTGGAAAAGCTTTCTCTGCATCAACCACTCTCAATAGACACATGAGAACCCACAGAGGAGAGAGACCATTTGAATGTGACCAGTGTGGGAAGAAATTTAGATACCCTGATAGCCTCCAGGTACATATGAGAATCCACACGGGTGAGAAACTTTACACCTGTGACCAGTGTGGGAAGAAATGTACAAGCTCCTGTGCCCTCCGTCACCATATGATAATCCACACAGGGGAAAAATCCTACAGATGTGATGTTTGTGAAAAGACATTTTTACAGTCAAGACACTTAGAATTACATATGAGAGTCCACACAGGAGAGAAACCATACAAGTGTGACCAATGTGGGAAAGCTTTCTCTGCATCAAGCAATCTCAATACACACATGAGAATCCACAGAGGAGAGAGACCATTTGAATGTGACCAGTGTGGGAAGAAATTTAGGGCATCTGGTGACCTCCATAAACATATGAGAATCCACACGGGTGAGAAACCATACGAGTGTGTCCAGTGTGCGAAGAAATTTAGATCCTCTGATCCCCTCCGTAAACATATGAGAGTCCACACAGAGGAAAATTCCTACAGATGTGATGTTTGTGAGCAGACATTTTCATGGTCACGGTCCCTAGAATCACATAAGAGAACCCACACTGGAGAGAAAGCATACAGCTGTGACCAGTGTGGGAAAACTTTCGCTCAATCATGCAGTCTCACTAGACACAAGAGAACTCACTCCTGGCTGATTCAATATGAGTGTGACCAGTGTGAAGAGGCTTTTAGAACATCCCAGCAGCTCTCCAGTCACTACCGAACGCACACAGGAGACGAACCAGACGACTGTAGAAAGAGGGAAGACTTTCAGGTCTGTGAGGAACCGTCTGAAACATGTCCAAATGTTCCAGAGAGAAAAGCTGCAGCTCTGACCAGTGTGGGAGGACTTTGAGACAAGCTGCTCATCTGAAGGTGGTGGAGCCTCTTGAACTCCCTAAAGGTCAAAGAGCTGCTGAGCCCGGATCAAGTGAGCCTAAAGTCAGACTGAAAAAGCTGGAGATCAGGCTTCAGAGACTCCGGACTGTGGACCTGAACTCTGTGCAAAATGATATGTAAAGATTTGTTTTAGGGCTGCAGCTATCGATTATTACAGTAATCGATTATTCTGTCGATTATTTTGTTTGAATAATCGAGTAATCGTTTGTTATTGTCGTGTCTCCTTTGCACATGTTAAGTCCACTCCACCTGCACTGACAGATCCACGTGTTTTGGACATGAAAAACGTAATTATCGCTGGGCTCAGGTCGACTCACCTCACGGTTTCTTTTCCACTTGATGTAATGTTCGGTTCTGTTTAGATGTTGTAGCATCAGTGTTGAGAAGGTGACTTTTAAAATGTAATCCCCTACAGATTACAGATTACATTCCCCAAAATGTAGTTTGTGACGTAATCCATTAAATTACTTAAAGTGAGTAACGTAATCTGAATACTTCGGATTACTTGATATTGTCATGATTTTTAAAACTACATTGTCGGAGCTTGCGCTGCTTAGGTAGCACGAGAGCCTTTTAAATGCTCCCGGGGTGGGAGCTCAGTTTATACTTCTGAGAATAATCCTATTGCTAATGTTTTATTGTTAACTAATTAGTCTTATTATAGGATTACCAGGGATGGAGTTTTTAGATTCTCGAAATACCTGTATGATAATTTAATTTGCCCTATGACCTCTTTTATCATGCCAAGTACTACGCCCTGTCCACCCTACGCTCACAATCTACTCACAGGTCATTCGACAACATAAACCATGCTAATATTCTCACTGATAACTCTGATCTCTGTTACTTTTGGATCATATCCCCTTTTTATATCTTGTACCTTTTATTATCACTGATTAAATTATTTTTAAATATCTTTGATTTCACCACTAATTACTCTAACCTTTTTTATTTTATATCATATTAAACTGATATTGATATTGCCACTTAATTAACCCTAATTGACACTGACAACCACTTTAACAGAATGAGTCTTGCTGAGATTACCACCAACCCCTGACCTTTCGATCATCTCAAAGTTACAGTTGCAATTATTTCAATCTTTCTCAATTCTGAATCATACCTGGCTTAATACCAATAAACAATTCAATACTTAAACCATAATTAGAATAACATCAACAATGATTCAAAGCTTAGACTACACAGTTAATCAGCATTAATATTGCTACTCTTTCATGTGTATTCATACTCACACTGTCTCAGATGTGACGACCACGAGGATGTGATGTGTGTGGCAGCTCTGGGTGTGAGGTCTCAATCAGACAATGAACACAGATGAAATCAATTCAGGGAAACAATACTCATTTCAAGAAATATTTATTTCCCTTACACAAGATAAACATCTGGTCGTCTGAGAGGTCTTACCGATTTCTTAAGGTGTTCTAAAAGATGAAGTGAGAGTAAATGACCAAGTTTTAGTTAAGAGATTTAGAACTTTTTACGAAGTTCCCAACAAAACATCAAGGTCCTCTGTCCACTACTCGGTTGCACCTAACCGTTAGGTTATTCAGACTAATTTAGGTTGTCCAGAAATGCAACTTTTCGTGAAAACACACTTCACCCAATAGAGCTCACCTCACCCCAAAAACCAAGGGCAGTTACCTTACCGGGCACAATCACCTGTACATCAGAGGTACAAATGGCAAAAGGCCGAAGACTATTCTCAGACTCCAGCTTTTATTGAGCCCCGCGCCGGTAAACACCCACCGGTCCTTAGGCTCAACCAATTATTCTTTACAAATACAAATCAATGCCTTATTTGTCTTTTAAGACCCAACCAATCACAAATTAAACATCTTTCATGGCATTACATCATTAGTCACATGTCACAGGTTTCAGGTGGTTTTCTTCAACGGATTCAGTCTAGACTTCTTGCTGGTTTTCATTCAAGTAAGATTACTTTGTGGTTAACACCTCTGCTTGTCTTTAGCTTATGCATGCAAAAACTACAAAAGGGGTTCAAAAGTTAAATTACAATGTGCCTTATATAAAATCAGAAGATGAAATAAAAATGAATAATAAAAAATGAATAAAACAATAAAATGAATAATGAATTTAATTCATGAGTAATAAAATGTACAATACAATGAATTATCAATAAAATGAATGAACAATGAAATGAATTATCAATAAAATGAATGAACAATGAAATGAATTATTAATAAAATGAATGAACAATAAAATGAATTATCAATAAAATGAATTATCAATAAAATGAATGAACAATAAAATGAATTAACAATAAAATGAATTACATCATGAGATCTCACAATTATCATTAATGGAATCAAAACAGAAAAATATAAAACTCAAAATAAAATAACTTTTCCCTTTTGGTCATTCGTCAGAAAGAAAGAAATATAAAAATCTCATTCACACCTCTTAACATACATAAATGTCGCAACCAACTCCTGCAAATTCTGGTTTGGTTTTAGACCTGGATTAGTTCTGGTTTTAGACCTGGTTTAGACCTGGTTTAGACCTGGTTTAGTCCTGGTGGGAGTTCTGGTTTAGAGGCACAGGAGGAAGCGCGGTCCACGGAGTGTATGTGACAAGACACAATCCACGCGCAGAGTGCGTGACGTACCGGAGATGCGGGGTGCGGAGCGTACTGTGCTCTTATTACACATCCATGGGCGCCGCGCTGTTGTGTGGACAGTGAAGTGCAGTGGTCGTGCGGAAACTTTACCTCTACCACAAAAGGTTCCGGCCATCGCCGAGCGTATGAAAATAAAACGAAGCATCGAGGCAAAAAATAATAATCGATGCATTTTTCTAATCGATTTAATCGATTAACTCGATGAATCGTTTCAGCCCTAATTTGTTTTATTACAGAGAGGTTTTAGCTGAAGTTTGTCCATCTTATTCTTCATGGTTTTGTTTTTCACTTTGAGCTTTTAGTTCTGCTTCACTGCAGCATTTTGTCTTTTTATTCTGTTGTGACTCTTGTGAGCAACACACAACAGATGTTTCTGAGGCAGCGACTGGCGCCTCTTCGTGTATCACGTGTTTGTGATCAAAAGTGGAACAATAATCTCATTCTGTTCATTTCATACTTAATGCTGCTACAGCTCAAGTGCAAATTGTTCTGCTCAGTAACCTTGAAAGATGCTCACAGCTCTGTTTTATGATACAAACTCCAGACGATTCCCAGAAGTAAAACGATCAAGTCATTTCTAAATGGACAATACAAAAGCTTTGGTCAGACTCTCAAAAATAAAATAAACTTTTTACCTGCTTTTGTTTTGTTTCATTTCTTGGCTTTGTTCGTCGGAGTATGGCGCCATCGTGTGGACAAAAGTGAGAACTACATATTCCCAAAAACTGGACTTTTAGCAAAATATTCCACTGTTTAAAATAATCACACACTCTTAATGCTGAGTTTAAAATGATAAATGATAAGTAACAGAAATAGTTGACTAATTAGAGTTTAAATATTTAATCTTTTCATGTTTCAAGAAAACACATTTGTACTAATAACTTAAAAAGTGAGTATAATTAACTGAGTTTATGTATTAATAAATCACACAGACGGTAAAATGGAGGTAAAATCTATAGTTAAACAAAAGGTGAAGGAAAAAGGGCAAAAAGAATGAGATATTGAGATGAGATGTACTTTTTATTTTATTTTATGGTTCCACCGACCATGAAGTTCAGGAAAAAGTGGGGTCAATGAGGTATACAATGGGAAACAGGAAAACATGTTTTAATTTCTAGATTAAGGTTTGGACATTCAGGATGAAATTATACATTACATAAAATAGGAAAACATAACAGCGGCATTGAGACAACTGTGGCCAACCAGAAACAGTAGAGCATGAATTTATGGATCCTAACACATATACAGAGGAAAGAAATATAATGAAGGAAGCATCAAGGACCTTCACATGAAATTTGACTTAATACAAATATTACAGCAGCTCCCAAGAAATAGAAGTTTCAAAGTTTTATTTCAGTTTGTGAGGGACATTAATTTGATGAACAGGATTTGATGGATTATTTTTCTTTAGTTATTATTTGATCGCTGTTGTTATTAGTAATATTCTTATTTTCTGTATGTATTTCCTGTTTTGTTGTGAGTCAGTCGCGTTGCAGTTCACACTCCTTATCAGTTGGCGGCGCTAATGCGCCAGGAGTTGTTTGCCAATAAAACTCCACTGTGGCTCATGCTCAGGTCAGCGTGAGGGACAAACCTGTGAATTGGTGGATTTTTCGGATTCCAAACTGCCTCTTCCTCCACGGTGAGTTGTTGAGCATCAATCGGTGAACTCTTTTTGTGATTCGCGCTCGTATTTGTGTTGCTAAAAGCTCTTAGCGTCTTGTTTGTTAGCGCCGCTACGCTCCCATTCAAAACCCCTGTGTATATTAGCGCCGTTTACTCGCGCCTGGAGTTTGGGAAACACCGATTATACGAATTAAATACTGAACGCTTTTGAGTTTATATTCAAGCCGAAATGGAGATAACAATCTGCTTTACTAGAAGCATTAATTCATTTATTCAGTTATTTTCGCCTTTTGAATTAATTTAATAAATTTTTACAACTTTTTGAGCGAACGCTAAATAAGCTATAGGCCTTTGTTTAGTTTTTCCTGAACTGACGCAGCTACGATTATTCTTGATTTGTTGCGCCACTTTAATTATTCATCTGATCATCTGCTTGAGTATTTTGATCTCTACTTAAGTAATTTGATTTACTGAGTACAATTGAGTATGTTTGCTATATGAAAAAGTGCACTTCCCTTTTTGATTAATGAATGAATTATTGGTCGATGACTGTGTTTCATAGATTGCAGGATGAAGTTGAAATAAGATTAATAACAAATGAATTTACCAAGTTACATTTTGATAAAGTGTATTTGTTCTACATGTGTATGTCTGTTACACATATACAAATGCAGATATTTTGTTTCACGTGTTAACTTATTTCTTTGACCTTCATAGGTCAGGGTTTTTTGTATGGACTGAAACTGAACCTGGACTGCAGCCCTTCAACTCTCCTTATGACGGCGAGCTTCCCAGATCGCCCTATGTGGTAGGATAAAAATACACCTGCACACATCTTTCTGTGGACCTTTGGAACATATCACTGCGACTATTATTCTTTTAGAGGTCTTCTCGTTGGCTTGGAAAAACCTCTCTTTAAAGAAGAACTTGCCTCTGAAGCACTGAGAGATTCACTGAGAGCCATATTTTAAAAGTCACAAACCTTCGTGACCCAAGGTTACTCAAGTTTTAAATGATGAAAAACCATTAATTGAACCAGAAATAAAAGGTCTCCATAAGCAGCCTGTTTGACCATTCAGAACACACCGCTACTTCAGTTATTTGGTCCACACCAGGCAATAAAAGAATCATTATGTAGCAGATAAACTCCACACCTGCAAACAAACCAAAATTGGTCCGATTGATGTTTCTTCAGTTTTTATCTTCCTGTAGAAATAAGGGCTCATTTTGGGGTCAGCCTGAATAAATTTTGTTGTTATATTATAGCTTAATGTTTCTACTTTATTTTATTCTATTTATTTGGTGCATGTCCGTGTTTGTCTACATTCCACTCCAAGTACCGTAGCAATTTCCTAATGTTGTGAACCTGTTCACTCATGTGGCAATAAAAAACCTTTCTGATTCTGAAGTTCCTCCAACTGCAAAAGGTCCCAAAGTTCCCTGTTAACTTGGAATGAGGACGGCCTGTGGTGTTCTCATCATGAACCCATGAAACAGCAGCTGTAGAGCTTTGTACACGACTCACTGCACATGAGCCCGGAGCAGAAGGTCTGAGTTCGGGTCACAGCTGGAAAGACACAGGAGCTTCACTGCAGCCCCTCAGGACGGGCCTGGGGATCTGGTCCTCGGTCTTGGTCCGTCCTCCGAGCGCGTTGGTCAGATTGGTCTGGGGGCTCCGTCCTCCATGTGCTGGTTCCAGATGGGGACGAACAAAGGTCCGTGCTGTCCTCTACACTGTGCTTCCGTGTGGGGGAACTACAGGTCCAGGCGGGTTGCCCCTGTCCTCCGTGCTGGAGGACTGCAGCTGGTTCTGAGGTGGTGCAGAAGTGTGAATCCGGTTTGGTTCATTATATCGTGTTCTGAGCGGTCCGTCCTCTGCATTCTTGGTTCTTACTGGGGAAAGTTCTTCACAGACCCACTCCCTGTTCCATCTGAGCCGGGCCTGAACCAGAGCTGCTCCCACTGGTTCAGAAGTCTGGGATTGGATCTAGTCCGACTGTAGCATTTCTGACACGAGGCTAAAACCGGGACATTTTTTCCTATTGCCATAAAATGATTTGGTGAATTAAGAGCCTAAAATAACAAATGCTGGTTTGCTAGAACAAGGAACAATAAGATCCACATTATTTTTGCAGAGTGTGATCACACCTGAGCTGCAAAAACTTCTTCTCCCATCCGCTCTCGCATTGTGCAGTCCTGCTCCCGCCCGCAATGAGCTTTCAGAATGAGTCCTGGTCTGCACTGTTTCAACATTCTTGCATATGATTTATTATGATATTATTATGTGTATTTAGGTAGAGTTACTTTACTTGAACAGTTTCAAAAGTGATTTTATTTGACATTTCCTTTCTTTTGTTCTAATGCAGAGCTACAAGATCCACCAACAGAATGACGTTCACGTGTGACCAGTGTGGAAAGGTGTGGCCAAAACCTTCTGACCTGAAAAGACACTACAGAACTCACACAGGAGAAAAACCATACAGCTGTGATGTTTGTAAAAAGACTTTTTCACTGTCAGGCTCTCTAATAACACATATGAGGATCCACAGAGGAGAGAAACCCTACGAGTGTGACCTGTGTGGGAAGGAATTTAGACACTCCGATGCCCTCTGTAAACATATGAGAGTCCACACAGGGGAAAAACCGTACAGGTGTGATGTTTGTGAAAAGGCATTTTCACAGTCAAGCTCCCTAGTTAAACACATGCGAATCCACAGAGGAGAGAAACCATTTGAATGTGACCAGTGTGGGAAGGAATTTAGACAATCTAATGACCTCCATAACCATATGAGAATCCACACAGGAGAGAAACCGTACAGCTGTGACCAGTGTGGGAGAGCTTTCTCTCAATCATCCAGTCTCAGTAGACACAAGAGAACTCACTCCTGGCCGATACAATATGAGTGTGACCAGTGTGAAGAGGCTTTTAGAACATCCCAGCAGCTCTCCAGTCACTACCGAACGCACACAGGAGAGGAACCAGATGACTGTAGAAAGAGGGAAGACTTTCAGGTCTGTGAGGAACCGTCTGAAACATGTCCAAATGTTCCAGAGAGAAAAGCTGCAGCTCTGACCAGTCCTCACTGGTGACTAACTTTCTAAACTAACCAAAGCGGCACAATGGGAATAATTTGGTCGTGAAATGAAATGAAGTTGATGACAGAAAGGGCTCGAGGATGTGAGGAAATCTGACATCGCAGCAGCATTAGGAGTGCAGACAGGGAAGCAAACACTTTAGGACCGCGCTGGAAACAGCCTCATGTGGATGAGCAGCTTTTGTACAGATCCAGATCAAACCAAACTGTAGAGCCCATACTGAAAATCTTGAGCATGTTACACACACACACTTGCGTTACTGCAAAGATTGGGGGCAAGATCGTTGCCCCAGAGCTCCCAAATAAAGCACCACTAGAGGGCGCACACCTCACCTTTGTGACACTGGGGACATTGAAGACGGGACAATTCCTGCAAATCAATTTTATTTCTATAGCGCCAATAACAGTGGACCCTCCTCTTAGTCCTGATGGACGAGGAGAGAAAAAGGGACAACAGAAGAAACATTAGAACAAAGAGTTATTTAAATAATATTGTATTGTTTTTATTTGTATGTATTTTTAGGCCCGAGTGCCAGAGGCTGGCGAAGGGCCTATTAGGGGGCAGGAACTAAAATGACATGACTCGCCCGTAGTGACCAAGGACCCTCGCCATGACATAGCAATGCACCAGAGGTTTCCGAAAATGTATCGTTTGTCAGCCAAAAAAAAGCGGAACATTGTTCTCGTATCTTTATTTACCCAGCAAAGTCCCATTGAGACTAATCTGTTTTTCAAGGGAGTCTTGCCCTGCACATACTACTTTCATACGAGGCAATGTGGGTGAAGTGTCTTGCCTAAGGACACAACAACAGTTTTTGCCACTGGCGCCCCCCTGTGGCTCCTGGAATTCCCAGTGGTCTCACATCCAAGTACTAACCAGGCCCTGCTGAGCTTCTGAGATTTGACGGGATCAGGCTTTGACAAACCCGTATGGCCACAATTTGGTCCACATTATCTCCAGGGGCGAAACGTCAAAAAATATCCACATCCCAAATCCGTCTGACGTCTCTGAGCAGTGACGCCACAAATAATGAACACAAGTTTGGATATTTACAAATTGCTCCTGTTTGCTCAAACTCTGATTTCAATGAAATGTGACACAGTTCTTAAACTCTCTGCCCTAAAGCCACTGAATGTGAAATAAATTAATTTGGTGCATTAGCGCCCCCTACAGATTGAAATAAAACGTGACCCCACAAACACCATCCATCCATCCATCTTCTCCAGCTTAATCTGGCTGGGTCGCGGGGGCAGTTTACTGCCCAATCCTCATAGCACCTGACCCCCCCTATGAACCCCTCTGCAGGTGGTGAGCCCACAGGAGGGTGGACAACATGGTCCTTGATGTTAGTTCATAGGGGTACAGAACCCCACAAACACATTGAAAAATATTCAAAAACTCTCCAAACTTTGCCAAAAGTTCAGAAATGATGAGACATTTGAGAAAATATAGGTTTTATGCGTGGGGATCAAAAAATGGAGATAATTCGCCACCTTGAATATTAGGCTCCGCCCACTCCTATGGGAGCATCCCAGCTCAACTCTGTCGGAGAGCCACGAAATTCAGTACATGCATTTGTCACGTGAAGACAAACAAAAAATATTATTACAGCTCCCTGACAAAGCAGAAGGCGGCCATCTTGGATTAAAATCTTCAAAATGCAGAGTCGGCCTTTTCACTCATGTTGCGTTTGGACGAACTCCTCTGAAGGTGCTTCACCCACAGGGCTGAAAATCACCGTACATCATCTAGAGAAGAGCTGAAAATCACCGTACATCATCTAGAGAAATGCGGCTTCAAATGTTACCTCAATTTTTTTTTAAACAGTTACGGTTTCGTGCGGCGAAACTCCAAAGTTCAATCAAAATGTAGACAATATTCAACGTGAAGATTTGCTCCCGTTGGCACAGACTTGGTCCGATTGTGCTGAAATTTGAGTCACTGATGCTGATCTCTGCCTGAATATAAAACACTATAAAGCATATGGAAAATTACACTATAGCGCCCCCAGACATGAAACATCGAATTTGTACCAAATTTGGGAATTAAATTCTATGCATGACTACGAGCAAAACAATGTATTACGGACATGGGCAATTTTGTTAACTGTTAAACTAGTTTATTTATGAATGTGTTCATTGCAAGTAATAATGAGAATACAATACAATAGAAAGACCATTTCTAATGTAAATTAATTTAATTTGAATGTATTTGTTAAATCAGTTACATTTACATCCATTTTACTTACTACTTAAAAAAGTTTGATACTTTTTAAAGTAGTAAGTAAAATGGAGGTAAACTCTATTTCAACAAAAGTTGAAAAGATGAATGAGATATTGAGAAGAGATGAGAGACTTTTTAAAATGTTATGGTACCACCGACCTTGAAGTTCAGAAAAAAGTGGGGTTAATGAGGTATATAATGGGAAACAGGAAAACAGATGTTTTAATTTCTAGATTAAGGTTTGGACATTCAGGATGAAATTATACATTACATAAAATAGGAAAACAACAGCAGCATTGAGACAACTGTGGCCAACCAGAAACAGTAGAGCATGAATTTATGGATCCTAACACATATACGGAGGAAAGAAATATAATGAAGGAAGCATCAAGGACCTTCACATGAAATTTGACTTAATACAACTATTACAGCAGCTCCCAAGAAATAGAAGTTTCAAAGTTTTATTTCAGATTGTGAGGGACATTAATTTGATGAACAGGATTTGATGGATTATTTTTCTTTAGTTATTATTTGATCGCTGTTGTTATTAGTAGTATTCTTATTTTCTGTATGTATTTCCTGTTTTGTTGTGTCAGTCGCGTTGCAGTTCACACTCCTTATCAGTTGGCGGCGCTAATGCGCCAGGAGTTGTTTGCCAATAAAACTCCACTGTGGCTCATGCTCAGGTCGGCGTGAGGGACAAACCTGTGAATTGGTGGATTTTTCGGATTCCAAACTGCCTCTTCCTCCACGGTGAGTTGTTGAGCATCAATCGGTGAACTCTTTTTGTGATTCGCGCTCGTATTTGTGTTGCTAAAAGCTCTTAGCGTCTTGTTTGTTAGCGCCGCTACGCTCCCATTCAAAACCCCTGTGTATATTAGCGCCGTTTACTCGCGCCTGGAGTTTGGGAAACACCGATTATACGAATTAAATACTGAACGCTTTTGAGTTTATATTCAAGCCGAAATGGAGATAACAATCTGCTTTACTAGAAGCATTCATTCAGTTATTCAGTTATTTTCGCCTTTTGAATTGATTTGGTCAATATTGACAACTTTTTGAGCGAACGCTAAATAACCTATAGGCTTCCATTTAGTTTTTCCTCGTTGAATATGAATGAACTGACGCAGCTAAGATTATTTTTGATTTGTTGCGCCACTTTAATTATTCATCTGCTTGAGTATTTTGATCTCTACTTAAGTCATTTGATTTACTGATTACAATCGAGTATTTTTGATATATGAAAAAGTGCACTTCCCTTTTTGATTAATGAATGAATTGTTGATCGATGACTGTGTTTAATAGTCAGTTGCACATTTAGCTTTAAATCTTTAATACGGGTTATTTGTGTTTTATTGACACCTCAGGCTCCTTTAAGAACCAGCCTTCTGATGCGGCCAATTGTAATTACCCGTTATTTTCTGTGGGCGTGGTCAATCTCCTGGACTATTAGAGTTACAAATACATTCTGGTGGTAATGGATAATTTTATGTGGCCATAGCGGCTTGACAAAGCCTGATCTGGTCAGATCTTAGTGCTGGTGGTGGTTGGAGGGACCGATGGCGCCGATTGGCTTGACAGCCGCGCTTTTGTCAGTCTGCCCCAGGGCAGCTGTGGCTACAACAGAGTCTCACCACCACCGGGTGTGGAGTGAATGAATAATGCTGTGTAAATAATGCTGTGTAAAACGTCTTTGTGACGTGTGTCTGTGAAAAGCACTATATAAATAAACACTTAATATGCGCTTTGCACAGGCGTACGCCACAAAGAACAAGTCGGCTAAAACAGTGGTGGACAAGTCCATGCGCACTCAGCTTTGTTGCCGTATTCGGGATATTTCGTAAACATGCCACAGTATCCCGGTTACTGTCGGAATGTCCCCGCTACAATATCCCAGTTTCTCATTACTGGGATATTGGCTTATTCGGGATACTGAAAACGGGACACTGCGTATACATGGACCATGACGAAACCGGGATATTCAAAAAACTCGATCATAACCGGGATTCTGATGTGCAGGTAAACGCAATTAAACAGTCTTACTAGGGTTGGGTGGTAATGCGGTAATACGGTAAACCGAGGAATCAAAAAGAAGCAATGGTATGAGTTTCTTTACCGTGATTTTTAAAAATCTGCAGCGCATAAGGACATCATATTATAATATACAGCATTTTGTCTTCAGGCGGAATCACAGGGGAGAGATGGAAATATTCCTGGAGCTACGACCCTGCGTCAGTCCAGATCCACCAGTCGCTTCAGACACAGGGCACAGCAGGACTTTCTCCCTCCGCTCTCTCTCCTCTTCAAACGTGGTAACGCTCGGAGATTTCCATCCACACGCAGCGAGGAGGAAGAAAAAAACCTGACTGACGCTTCATGTGCGCCGTTGAGTCCAAAAGTTTGTGATGGAGACGTTTTATTTAACGGCGAGTTGAGAGGGGACGAGGCTGAAGAGGAGAAAGTTCCCGCTCGAAGTCAGACTTTCACAGAGGAGACGGTAACTTCTCCGAGTGCCGAGAGCGCAGGTCTGTCAGATACAACATGCTGCAGTGGGAAATATTACACGCCCTGGACTGTCGCCTTTTACTTTTTATTCTGAATCTGCCTTTTCTGCTTTTCTTGTCTTGGCGTGTCCCAGATCATTAAATGGAGGGAGATACGAACTGGAGAAGTTTGGTTTGATCAGAACTTTTGCCTCATCTGACACTAATAGACTCGAGAATATCATTAGGAAGGCTGGACATGTTGTGGGGGAGGAGCTGGACTCTCTGGCGGTGGTGTTGGACAGGAGAATGCTGGACAAAATCTGGACTATTCTGGACTCTCCCTCCCACCCCCTCCACAAGGTGCTGGCCAATCAGAGGAGCTCTTTCAGCCATAGACTGCGGCTGCCGCTGCTCCACTGAGAGACACAGGAAATCTGTCCTGCCTGTCGCCATCAAACTGTTGAACGCTGCACTTTAACTCACAAACTACTCAATCCTTTTCATCCTATTCCCTGCTCACACATGTATATAGTCATAAATATGTCACTGATGTAAATAATTTCCCAGAGAGAGCTATTTTATCTTTTATCTTATTGTATTTAGCTTATTTTGTAACTTGTTTGATGTACATGCTCTTGGTCGGTTGCATCTGTAACAAAGAAAATTTCCCCTCGGGGATGAATAAAAGTAATTCTGATTCTGATCTTCAAATGTAATGCTGCTCTTCTGTTTCTGAATGGTTTAGGTTCAGATACAAAATAACTAATTAGTCATTCACAGTAATTCCGTGTACCCTGGGAAAAGACTGAGAAGGTTTAACTGTATCAAAGTTTGCATACCACACCAACCCTAATTCTTTGATATGATTTACTATGTGTGATTTTATGCATTTTTAGGGAGAGGTACTTTATTTGAATAGTTTAAAAATGTGATTTTATTTGACATTTCTTTTCTTTTGTTCTAATGCAGAGCTACAAGATCCACCAACAGAATGACATTCACGTGTGACCAGTGTGGAAAGGTGTGGCCAAAACCTTGTGACCTGAAAAGACACTACAGAACTCATACAGGAGAAAAAATGTACAGCTGTGACATTTGTGAAAAGACTTTTTCACAGTCAAACTCCCTAATATCACATATGAGAATCCACACAGGAGAAAGACCCTGCAGATGTGACCAGTGTGGGAAGGAATTTAGAACGTCTCGTGCCCTGTATAAGCATATGAGAGTCCACACAGGGGAAAAACCGTACAGATGTGATGTTTGTGAAAAGACATTTTTACAGTCAAGCAACCTACAATCACATATGAGAGTCCACACAGGAGAGAAACCGTACAGATGTGGTGTTTGTGAGAAGAATTTTTCACTGTCAGGTAACCTAGAAACACACATGAGAATCCACACAGGAGAAAGACCGTACAGCTGTGATGTTTGTGAGAAGACATTTTCACAGTTAAACTCCCTAATATCACATAAGAGAATCCACACAGGAGAGAAACCGTACAGCTGTGATGTTTGTGAAAAGACATTTTCACTGTCGGACTCCCTAGTTAAACATATGAGAGTCCACACAGGAGAGAGGCCGTACAGATGTGACGTTTGTGAAAAGGTATTTTCACGGTCAGACTCCCTAGAAAGACATTTGAGAATTCACACTGGAGAAAAACCGTACAGCTGTGATGTTTGTGAAAAGACATTTTCGCTGTCAAGCTCCCTAGTTAAACATAAGAGAATCCACACTGGAGAGAAACCGTACAGCTGTGAAGAATGTGGGGAATCTTTCTCTCGATTATCCAGTCTCAAAACACACAAGAGAACTCACTGGCTGATTCAATATGAGTGTGACCAGTGTGAAGAGGCTTTTAGAACATCCCAGCAGCTCTCCAGTCACTACCGAACGCACACAGGAGACGAACCAGACGACTGTAGAAAGAGGGAAGACTTTCAGGTCTGTGAGGAACCGTCTGAAACATGTCCAAATGTTCCAGAGAGAAAAGCTGCAGCTCTGACCAGTGTGGGAGGACTTTGAGACAAGCTGCTCATCTGAAGGTGGTGGAGCTTCTTGAACTCCCTAAAGGACAACGAGCTGCTGAGGCCGGTGTTCTGCCGAAATGAGCCCCATCGAAATGAGCTCCCAGCAGCCTAAATCCACAGTGACGTCTATCGATTCACGCTGCCCCGTCGAAATAATCGACCTTATGTTTTTCCCTTTTCCAGTTGTATAGATTCAGTAAAGCCTGACCCTGACCTCCCCAGTTTGACCACATATTTCTCTGGATTAGAGACAGTGGGTTTGATGCTCAGCAGCTCCTCCTGTGGGCTCACCACCTGCAGAGGGGTTCATAGGGGGGGTCAGGTGCTATGAGTATTGGGCAGCAAACTGCCCCCGCGACCCAGCCGGATTAAGCGGGAGAAGATGGATGGATGGATGGATGGGTTTGATGCTGTTTGCACACGGTGATCACACTTTCTACTTTAGTTATGTCACATTTACACTCGTTTATATGAATCTGCGTAGTTCACTTGGACGGTCGTATTCTGCCCAAACAGGCTCAGACTAAAGGAGCACATATCGACAGACCAATTTAACCAAATGTCATATTATTAGAGGACCTCAATATTCACTTGGACATTGTCAATAACTCCCTCACCAATGATTTTGCATCCTGTCTGGACAGTTTTGGTTTGCATCAGTTTGTTAATTTTCCCACTCACTCCAAAGGACATATTCTGGACTTAATCTGCTGCTCAGGTGTAATACCCATAGACTGTAAAGCCAACTTCCCATTTTCTGATCATATGCTCCTTACATTTAATGCCAATCTTCCTCTTTCCAAACACAATCCTTCACCCACCATAACTTTCTGTGAAATTAAGGACATAAATTTGGACATTTTATCTTTTCACATTAGTAAGCTTTCAAGTACAGACAGTTTCACAAGTCCAGATCAACTTGTCTCTCACATTACAACACCCATCTGCACAACATTCTCAATACACTTGCTGCACTCAAATCCAGATCTATCTCATTCGCTCACACTGCGCCCTGGTACACCCCCACACTCGGACAGTTAAAAGCAAAAGGCCGGCAACTCGAAAGACTCTACAATAAAACTGGACTAAGTATTCACAAAGACTTGTACACACCGCACACTCTCCACTACAAAGACTGCATTTCCAAAACCAAATCTTCATATTACTCTGGATTAATCGGTTCCAACAAAGGTCACCAATCCTTCTGACTCTCTTCCGTCACACCTCTATTCATCTCATTTCTGCAATATCCTGGCCTCACACTTCACCACAAAAATCCAACTTATTCACCAACAGCTTACGCCCTCCTCTGCTCTACCTATACCTGCCATTCCATTCCCGATATCTGACACCCCTTTCTCATCATTTACCCTTCCTTCTGTCAATCAAATTTCCAAACTTATCAATAAATCCAAAAACCTCTTCATGTCAACTCGACCCACTCCCCACTGCCCTTGTCAAAGCCACACTTCCTTCTCTCGCTCCTCTAATCGCCAATATAATTCACACCTCCCTCACCTCTGGTACTGCCCCCTCTCCTCTGAAAACTGCTGCCGTTACTCCCATCCTCAAAAAACCTGGCTCAGATCCCGGTGACTTCAATAATTTCTGTCCCATTTCCAACCTTCCATTCATCTCAAAAATTCTTAAACTGTTTCTTCTCAACTCCACGCTCACCTGTCTTCTAATACCCTGTATGAACATTTACAATCTGGCTTCCCTCCCCTCCACAGCACTGAAACGGCCCTTCTCACAATCACAAATGATCTTCTACTTTGTCCTGACTCTGGTTTATTATCCATTCTCCTTTTGCTTGATCCTAGTTCGGCCTTCAACACCATTTCTCATTCCATCCTCCTCAACAGACTCTCTTCTATTGGCATCTCTGGCACAGTCCTCACCTGGTTTCACTCTTATCTTTTCTACCGCACTCAGTTCATTCAACTAAAATTCTTCACGCCTCATTCTGCCTCCATCTCCACAGGCGTTCCCCAAGGTTCAACTGAACAATGAAATATTAGGAGTAAGTTTGCTTATTTTGGCTTAGGCTAACAGTAAGAGATCCTTCTTGATGGTTGGAGGTGTTCTTGGTTGATGAGCAGTGTTTTGATATTTGCTCCCTTCCCAGACACTAATGGACATAAGGAAATTCCTGACAAAGAAAGGGGAAGTAAGTCAAAATTACTATGGTGGAAATGTTATTGCTGTTATTGTTGGCTTGTCAATATTATCAGCTAGCTTAACCCCCAGACCCCCCCCATTATGAAAGCTTGTGACGCCCATGAGCTTAGTCCACTCATATGGTCTATGGTTTACACCCAGCTCTACCTCTCCACCAAACCAAACTCCACACTCCCACCATCAGGCCTTGTCACCTGTATCAATGAAGTCAAATCCTGGTTCACCTCCAACTTTCTCAAACTCGATAGCAATAAAACTGAACTTCTTGAAGGCACCAAATCCACCCTTAGCAAGATCAATCATTTCTCCATTCACATCGACGGCTCCTCCATCTCTGCCTCCCCTCAGATTAAGAGTCTGGGTGTCATCCTCGATGGCATCCTCTCCTTCACCTCTCACATGAACTACATCCTCCGCTCTGCCGACTTCCACCTCCGCAACATACATCGTCTCCGGCCCTCCCTCGCTCTTCAGTCCACTGCCGTACTTATACACAGCCTTGTCACTTCCCGCCTGGATTACTGCAACTCTCTTTTGTTTGGTCTCCCGCAAAAAAACTCTACATAAACTTCAACTGGTTCAGAATTCAGCCGCTCACATCACACCCATCCTACAGCAGCTCCACTGGCTCCGCATTCAATACAAAATCTTGCTCCACATTCAAAGTCATCCACAACCTTTCACCTCCGTGTCTCTCTGACCTCCTCCATATCTCCAGCTCTGGAACTCTCTCCCTCCTGACCTCCGCAACACTGACGCACTCCCAAACTTCAAAACCAAACTCATCTGTTCAGACTGGCCTTTTCACTTCAACCATAACTGCACTGTCCTTTTAAAAGTTTTACTGTTTAAATGTTTTACTGTTTGTTTTCAACTGTTTGTATTTTAACTGTTGCTTTTAACTGCCTATAATGTATAGTGTACTTGTTGTAAGGCGACCTTGAGTGTCCAGAAAGGCGCCTAATAAATAAAATGTATTATGATGATTATGATTATTATTTTAATTATTAAACCATCGAATAATGACCCACTGTAGAATCACCACTATTCACTCATTTATATGAATTTGGGCAGAGGGAGCAAATCTTGACTCTATCTTTTCCCAAATAAAGCACCACTAGAGGGCGCACACCTCACCTTTGTGACACTGGAGACATTGAAGACGGGACAATTCCTGCAAATCAATTTTATTTCTATAGCGCCAATAACAATGGACCCTCCTCTTAGTCCTGATGGATGAGGAGAGAAAAAGGGACAACAGAAGAAACATTAGAACAAAGAGTTATGTCAATAATATGAATTGTTTTTTATTTATTTTATTTTTATTGAAAGAGTTTCGTCTTGAGTTACAGTTATTCAACTGGCAAAAAAATAAAATAAACTTTTTAATCTGCATTTGTTTTGTTTGATCTCTTGGTTTTGTTAAACTAGTTTATTTATGAATGTATTTATTCATTGTAAATAATAATGAGAATATATTATTACAATAGAAAAGACCATTTGTAATGTAAATTAATTTAATTTTAATGTATTTGTTAAATCAATTACATTTATTTTATACTTTTTTTTTTCAATTTCCTAAAGTAATGCTCAGCCCCTGTGCGCCCTCATGTGGACAAAAATGGAAACTACATATTCCCAAAAACTGGACGTTTATCAAAATATTCCACTGTATTTAAAATAATCACACACTCTTAATGCTGAGTTTAAAATGATAAAAAAAAAATAATAACATCCCAAAACAATTATAACAGAAATAGTTGAGTTTAAATATTTTACATCTTTTATCATTTTTATTTGTTTATTTTTTCTGAATTTTATGGTACCACCGACCATGAAGTTCAGAAAAAAGTGGGGTCAATGAGGTATATAATGGTAAACAGGAAAACATGTTTTCATTTCTAGATTAAGGTTTGGACATTCAGGATGAAATTATACATTACATAAAATAGGAAAACATAACAGCAGCATTGAGACAACTGTGGCCAACCAGAAACAGTAGAGCATGAATTTATGGATCCGAACACATATACAGAGGAAAGAAATATAATGAAGGAAGCATCAAGGACCTTCACATGAAATTTGACTTAATACAACTATTACAGCAGCTCCCAAGAAATAGAAGTTTCAAAGTTTTATTTCAGTTTGTGAGGGACATTAATTTGATGAACAGGATTTGATGGATTATTTTTCTTTAGTTATTATTTGATCGCTGTTGTTATTAGTAGTATTCTTATTTTCTGTATGTATTTCCTGTTTTGTTGTGAGTCAGTCGCGTTGCAGTTCACACTCCTTATCAGTTGGCGGCGCTAATGCGCCAGGAGTTGTTTGCCAATAAAACTCCACTGTCGCCGTGTCCCAATTCAGAAGGTTGCAGCCTTCTATTTTTATTTATTTATTTATTTATTTATTTATTTATTTATTTATTTATTTATTTATTTATTTATTTATTTATTTATTTATTTATTTATTTATTTATTTATTTTTTGCAGAATTGTACATGTACAAGTTAAGTCAGGGTGCACGTGCAAATTTACAGAAACATTCTCATAGCAATGGAGAAGTAAACATAAAATACTTTTTCACTTCATTAAATATTTTTAAGGCTTTCTTACTCAAATTAGAGATATATTTTAATGATTTAAAGTAGTCAACAAAATAATTAAAAAAACTACAAATCTAGGAGTGGTGTCTTTCCATTTACAGGTGTGTATGTAGAATTTAGCAATAACAATTACAAGGTTGACAACATCAGATATTCTAGAATTCAAATTGTCCATAAAATAAATAATGTCTCGTAGAGAAAATGTGTGAATGTTTGGAAGTTTTAGACATAACCAATTGTGTACATCAGACCAAAATATTTTAGTTTAATGACAGTTATAAAACAGGTGTTCAATAGTTTCTACTTCTTCTGAGCAAAATGTACATGGTTCAGGATCAAACTTGAATCTTGTGTGGACAAAGTCTGCTACGGGGTAAATACCAGAGATTATCTTAAAGTGGACTTCTTTCATTTTGGGGGCAATGGGATAAGGTAAATAAAAAGTAAAGGGTTTCTTTTTAAAAGAATTATCTAAGTCTTGTTTTGTATTAATGTCAAAACTACAGAATCATTTTCTATTGAAGGCTTGAGTAATCCACTTGTTACATTTTTTATCTAATAAATTTAGTTCGTCAATAGTTAAAGGCAAGCTCGTTGTGATTACCGAATGTGATCTGCTATTATGAATGAGTCTAAGTAAAGGGGCAGGTATAGCCTTACATACTTTGGCATAGCCCTTTCTTGTAATGTTAACCCTATATTTGTCTACAAAATTTTCATAACTTATCAAAGAGCCATCTACATGCATTAGGTCAACAATAAAGCATGCTCCATTAGTGTGCCAGTCTGATTTGAACAGAGATTTGGCTGCAGCCTTCGAACACACCTCCGCGGACCGCATGGGACAGGTCCAGCCCACGGAGCCGCGCCCGTCGCCCAGCAACCGAGACACGCTGCTAATGCTAATGCTAATGCTAATGCTAATGCTAATGCTAATGCTAACAACAAGCACCTGCAGATTACGGTACGCACACAGGTCAGTAACAAAGATTACACACGGGTCATCAAACTGTCACATTTTGAGAACAAGTTATTCTAATAATTCTAATCCACATTTTATGGCTAAAATATTGCTGTTTCTCCAATACATCTAAAATAGGCTAAATTACCTTAAGGTTTCAAAAACAGGGATGAGATATGCATTAAGTATTTTTAAATTGATAAGGGATTACATGTATACAGGGAATGCATTTAAGTCATTTTATAAAGACTTCCTTGAGAAAAGATGGTTTATTAAACAATCAAATAAACTTCTGGAAATAATTTGTCATAATATGAATAGTCAAACATTAAACCCATCACACACACACAGACACACACACAATGCATTCATAGGTTAATAATAAATAAATAAAACATGTCAGTGTACTCCCATTGTGTTACTTTTTTTTTCTTTACAGAAGCAGGTGCCAATCCAAAATGAACAAATTATCTTTGCCAAATATGATCAGATTGAATACTGCTTCACTGCAGTACAATAGTACATTCTTATAGTACATGTAATTATAGTTACTATTAAAAGACACATCAGATAACTGGGACATCTCACCATGAATCAAATGTCAGAGTCACAGTGAAAAATATTCAGATAAACTTATTCTGAACCTAAACTGCATGGAGACATCACTATTAGGACACATTCAGGACAGCAGCAGACAGTGGTGCAGGAAGCCAGATGCACCCAGAGGCCCCACAGGTCTTCTGCAGGTCGTGACTCTGCAGGTTGTGACTCTGCAGGTTGTGACTCTGCAGGTTGTGACTCAGAGGTTGTGACTCTGCGGGTCGTGACTCTGCGGGTCGTGACTCTGCAGGTCGTGACTCTGCAGGTCGTGACTCTGCAGGTCGTGACTCTGCAGAAGTCCTCAGTGACTCTGGACATGGACAGTGGAGACATCTTGTATCTTCTGAAGGAGGAAGAGCAGAATGAACCTTACGTCTGATTGGTTCTGTTGGTTCAAAGTCCTGTCCTGCAGAGTGAAAACCTGTAATGACACATTAAGAAAACTACCAACTATTACAGGAAAATGAGGTCCACAGAGCAAAGTACATTCACATCCAAAGTGTGTTGTGTCCTCATCCAGGAAGTTGCAGATGAGAAAAGAAAATTCATATAAAACATTTCAAACAGTTTTCTCATTGTTATATTAAATGTGACTGGCCTAACAGACACAGGTGTCAATATAATGTATTCCCAGAATGAAATGCATGTGTGGGAGGCTTATATTACGTGACTTACAAGTAAATTATTATACTGCATGAAATAATGTGTGTTTTTACCTTACCTCAGCACTCAGCACTTTAGCACTTGTGCAATACATTTAGCACTTAAGGACTAATGCAATATGAATTGTGTAACCCTCCCGAATTTATGTTTTTTGATTATTTTTGATTGTGAATCGCTCCTGTGTGTTATCTGTGTGTTTAATGTATTGTTCTCTTGTTTTATTGAATGTGTGACCTTTTAATTGGCACCATCAACCTGTCCAGGGACAACAGATGGAAATTAGCCTGTGGCTATAATCTGTCATATTTACATATGTATCATATGTTCATTAATGTGCACTGTCCCCTTCAAATAAATAAATAAATAATTAAATACCTCCGAGCTGCCCCTGTCCTTGAAAATGTGGCGTTTCTTCCTCTTTAATCACTCCATGGTCTTTTCCCCTAACAATAAAAAAAAATTAGTGTTTGATGGAAATCTGTCCAAATATGAAAGTCTGAGCGGACTTTCTTAGCTGTAAATTACTAGCCAAACTTTTAGCTCAAAGCTCCAAAGTTCACGCAGTTAAAAACAAACTTTTTGACAGTTTTGTGGGAGTTATGGCCGTATTTTAAGTTTACCGTTGTGTTAGTGATGATTTCCAATAGTTAAAAGTGTGTACTTAAATGCCCGCTCTTTGCTCCGTGTATTTCGCTCCGTGTTTTGCGCTCCGTGTTTTTGCTGTTTGCGAATCTGACGGCCGCTGCGCGGTGCATGCTGGGATATTGGAGGCCGCGAAGGATACTCGGATGTAGCCTTCGTTCACGGCCCGATCTCCATGGAAACGAGGCCGGTTTTAAGGCTGCATTTGAAGCCTGCACGAAAATGAAATGGGACAGGCCTTGGTTTACCGGAAGTGACGTATGCGGCCTTAAAACCAGCCTCCGGAGGCTGCAGCCTTCTGAACTGGGACACAGCTAGAGGTTCATGCTCAGGTCAGCGTGAAGGACAAACCTGTGAATTGGTGGATATTTCGGATTCCAAACTTCCTCCACGGTGAGTTGTTGAGCATCAATCGGTGAACTCTTTTTGTGATTCGCGCTCGTATTTGTGTTGCTAAAAGCTCTTAGCGTCTTGTTTGTTAGCGCCGCTACGCTCCCATTCAAAACCCCTGTGTATATTAGCGCCGTTTACTCGCGCCTGGAATTTGGGAAACACCGATTATACGAATTAAATACTGAACGATTTTGAGTTTATATTCAAGCCGAAATGGAGATAACAATCTGCTTTACTAGAAGCATTCATTCATTTAATCATTTATTTTCCCAATTTGAATTGATTTAGTCCATTTTGACAACTTTTTGAGCGACCGCAAAATAAGATATAGGCTTCCATTTAGTTTTTCCTGAACTGATGTAGCTACGATTATTTTTGATTTGTTGCGCCACTTTAATTATTAATCTGCTTGAGTATTTTGATCTCTACTTAAGTCATTTGATTTACTGATTACAATCGAGTATTTTTGATATATGAAAAAGTGCACTTCCCTTTTTGATTAATGAATGAATTGTTAATCGATGACTGTTTAATAGTCAGTTGCACATTTAGCTTTAAATCTTTAATACTGGTTATTTGTGTTTTATTGACACCTCAGGCTCCTTTAAGAACCAGCCTTCTGATGCGGCCAATTGTAATTACCCGTTATTTTCTGTGGGCGTGGTCAATCTCCTGGACTGTTAGAGTTACAAATACATTCTGGTGGTAATGGATAATTTTATGTGGCCATAGCGGCTTGACAAAGCCTGATCTGGTCAGATCTTAGTGCTGGTGGTGGTTGGAGGGACCGATGGCGCCGATTGGCTTGACAGCCACGCTTTTGTCAGTCTGCCCCAGGGCAGCTGTGGCTGCAACAGAGTCTCACCACCACCGGGTGTGGAGTGAATGAATAATGCTGTGTAAATAATGCTGCGTAAAACGTCTTTGTGACGTGTGTCTGTGAAAAGCACTATATAAATAAACACTTAATATGCACTTTGCACAGGCGTACGCCACAAAGAACAAGTCGGCTAAAACAGTGGTGGACAAGTCCATGCGCACTCAGCTTTGTTGCCGTATTCGGGATATTTCGTAAACATGCCACAGTATCCCGGTTACTGTCGGAATGTCCCCGCTACAATATCCCAGTTTCTCATTACTGGGATATTGGCTTATTTGGGATACTGAAAACGGGACACTGCGTATACATGGACCATGACGAAACCGGGATATTAAAAAAACTTGATCATAACTGGGATACTGATGTGCAGGTAAACGCAATTAAACAGTCTTACTAGGGTTGGCTGGTAATGCGGTAATACGGCAAACCGAGGAATCAAAAAGAAACAATGGTATGAGTTTCTTTACCGTCATTTAAAAAATCTGCAGTGCATAAGGACCTAATATAATATTATTTATTGATGCCTAAATTAGTTTGCGCAGCACAAATAAATCTGTGGTTGTGTTTTCAATTTAATGCTATGTCCTGGTTCAGTCCTGGTTCAGTCCTGGTTCAGTCCTGGTTCAGTCCTGGTTCAGTCCTGGTTCTGTCCTGGTTCTGTCCTGGTTCTGTCCTCGTTCAGTCCTCGTTCAGTCCTCGTTCAGTCCTCGTTCAGTCCTGGTTCTCGGCTCTTGTGGTCCGTATATATTTATTAGGGCCTGACATATCGGTTGGCTGATATAATCGGCCGACACGGGCACTTGGAAACATATCGGCGATCGGCCAAAATCTTGCCGATATGGGCCGATATTCCATGTGGATGTTTTATCTTGTTCTAAAGATCCATCCATCCATCTTCTCCCGCTTAATCCAGCTGGGTCACGGGGGCAGTTTGCTGCCCGATACTCATAACACCTGACCCCCCCTATGAACCCCTCTGCAGGTGGTGAGCCCACAGGAGGAGTGTTCTAAAGATCAGACTCTCTATATTCTGCCCATTTAATCCAGTTTACAGACAGATAAATGTCCTGGTCTGTGGCGGGGCATCAGGATTTATCTGAGGAGTCATTTGTCTGTGTCCCTCCTGCCCCTGAACGCATCACCATGTGCGTTTGTTTACACCTGCAGCCGTAGATCCATGTGCGCACATATACGGTCTATGTGTGTGCAACACTGAGATCCTGTTGTTTTTGCGGCCGCTCAGTGTGAGTCTGGATTAAAGGACAGTTCTTAGTGCTGATCTGAGAGGAGCCTGTGTGAGGCTGAGTGTTGAAATGTGTCGGTTTGAAGCTCGTTTTGGTTCTTTCTCATTGGTTAGCGATTAGCTGCTGTAGCTCGCACACATAAACAGGCTGTTTTCTCTTCTGTTAGCGACTGTAAAGTGACTATAGTGGCCGTATATATGTTACTGGACACGCACTGATATGGATATGAGCTGTGAATAGAAGTGTGAATTATCGACATTTAGCAGATCATTAATTACCGGCGCGCTAGGGCTGAAACTATTCATCGAGTAAATCGATTAGAAAAATGCATCGATTATTATTTTTTGCCTTGATGCTTCGTTTTATTTTCATTCGCTCGGCGATGGCCGGAACCTTCTGCGGTAGAGGTAAAGTTTCCGCACGACCACTGCACTTCACTGTACACAAAACAGCGCGGCGCCCATGGATGTGTAATAAGAGCAGAACCTCATCTCCTCTGGTACGCCGCGCACTCGCGTTCGCTGCATGGACCGCGTTTCCTCCTGTGCGCCTCTAAACCAGAACTAATAACAGAACTAACAACAGAACTAACACCAGAACTAACACCAGAACTAACACCAGAACTAACACCAGAACTAACACCAGAACTAACACCAGAACTAACACCAGAACTAACACGAGGACTAACACGAGGACTAACACGAGGACTAACACGAGGACTAACACGAGGACTAACACGAGGACTAACACGAGGACTAACACGAGGACTAACACGAGGACTAACACGAGGACTAACCTCAGGACTAACCTCAGGACTAAAACCAGGACTAAAACCAGCACTAAAACCAGGACTAAAACCAGGACTAAAACCAGGTCTAAACCAGGTCTAAACCAGGTCTAAAACCAAACAAGAATTTGCAGGAGGTGGTTGCTACATTCATGTAGCTTTAAAAATCATGACAATATCAAGTAATCCAAAGTATTCAGTAAGTAATTTAATGGATTACGTTACAAACTACATTTTGGGGTATGTAATCTGTAATCTGTAGGGAATTACATTTTAAAAGTCCCCTTCCCAACACTGATGCTACAACATCTAAACAGAAATCACCCGTACATTACATCAAGTGCAAAAGAAACCGTGAAGTAAATCAACCTTAGCCCAGCGATAATTACATTTTTCATGTCCAAAACACGTGTATCTCTCAATGCACGTGGTGTGTACTTAGCGTGTGCAAAGTAGACAGACATTAACAAACGATTATTCGATTATTCGAACAGAATAATCGACAGAATAATCGATTACTGTAATAATCGATAGCTGCAGCCCGACGGCGCGCACACGCATCTATCTCTAAAGCGGTAGCTTACTTACAGAACTTGCTTTACTGGATAGAATATCATACAAAAAAGCCATAGGGTCGACCGACTTTCTTTAAATATGACATAAAGAGGTAGAATAACAATAAATGTCGCCTAAATAAACCCAATTGAAAATGTATAGTGATTTTTTACATCATTAATATATCGGTGATTATATCGGCTATCGACCACTCCAACTCCCATTATGTCAGTATCATATCTGCCGCAACAAAATCTATATTGGTTGGGCCCTAATGACACGGAGTAGATTTTATTGTTCTGGTGTTTGTGGATCTAAACCAACGAGAATTCCAGCCACACTCCAAATGTCCAAATGGTTTCTCCTCAGCACGTTAAAGTCCTCCCTGCATCTGTGACGCTCGGACTAACGGGATCGACTCACTGCTCCATTATGGGATTGTTGGGCCAAACAGAGCAGGTGGTGGAGGGGGCGGAGCTTAGAGCAGGTGGTGGAGGGGGCGGAGCTTAGAGCAGGTGGTGGAGGGGGCGGGCCTTAGAGCAGATGGAGGGGGCGGGGCTTAGAGCAGGTGGAGGGGGCGGAGCTTAGAGCAGGTGGTGCAGGGGGCGGAGCCTTACACACAGAATCTTATGGCCCCTTTAGAACAAGACGCGGCTGCAGAGCTGCTTCTAAACTGAAATGTCCTTTTGAAATCCTGCGTTTCCCTGGTCGACTGTAAATACGGTAAATCCAGGCCTGTTCTGCTGTTACTTTCACTGTGGACCTGATACACGGCACGGTGGCTGAGTGGCAGCACTCATGCCTCACAGCAAGAAGGTTGCGGGTTCGATCCCCGGGTCACCCGGGCCTTTCTGTGTGGAGTTTGCATGTTCTCCCCGTGTCTGGATGGGTTTCCTCTGGGCACTCCGGTTTCCCCCATCAACCCAAAACATGCACTGTAGGTGTGAAAGTTGTGTGAGTGAGTGTTGGTGGTGGTCGGAGGGACCGTTGGCGCCGCTTGGCTTGGCAGCCGCGCCTCCGTCGGTCTGCCCCAGGGCAACTGTGGCTATAACAGTAGCTTACCACCACCGGGTATGGAGTGAATGAAGAATGCTCTGTAAAATGCTGTGTAAAGCACTTTGGGGACATGTGTCTGTGTAAAGCGCTATATAAATAAACCTTACCTTACCTTACCTTACAAGAGGCTGAACGCCCCAGTCGAGTTTGATCGACTTTCCCACTGAGAAACGAGCTTCTGAATGGTTTAGGCACAAGACACAAAATAATTTTTAATTAATCACAGTAAAACCGTGTACCCTGGTAAAATGCTGAGAAGGTTTAACGGTGTCTAAATTTGGTGTGATTTTACTTGACATTTCCTTTCTTTTGTTCTAATGCAGAGCTACAAGATCCACCAACAGAATGACGTTCACTTGTGACCAGTGTGGAAAGGTGTGGTCAAAACCTCGTGACCTGAAAAGACACTATAGAACTCACACAGGAGAAAAACTGTACAGCTGTGATATTTGTGAAAAGACTTTTTCAGAGTCGGGCAACCTAGCATTACATATGAGAATCCACACAGGAGAGAAACCCTGCAGATGTGACCAGTGTGGTAAGGAATTTAGAAAGTCTGGTGCCCTGTATAAGCATATGAGAGTCCACACAGGGGAGAAACCGTACAGGTGTGATGTTTGTGAAAAGGCATTTTCACTGTCAGGCAGCCTAGAAACACACACGAGAATCCACAGAGGAGAGAAAGCGTACAGGTGTGACCAGTGTGGGAAGGAATTTAGAGAGTCTGGTGCCCTCCGTAAGCATATGAGAGTCCACCCTGGAGAGAAACCGTACAGATGTGATGTTTGTGAAAAAGCGTTTTCAATGCCAAGCCACCTGGAATCACATATGAGAGTCCACACAGGAGAGAAACCGTACAAGTGTGATGTTTGTGAAAAGGCATTTTCACTGTCAGGCGGCCTAGAAAGACATTTAAGAATCCACACAGGAGAGAAACCGTACAAATGTGATGTTTGTGAAAAGGCATTTTCACTGTCAGGCAGCCTAGACAGACATTTAAGAATCCACACAGGAGAGAAACCGTACAAATGTGATGTTTGTGAGAAAACATTTACACAATCAGTCAACCTACAATCACATATGAGAGTCCACACAGGAGAGAGGCCATACAGATGTGATGTTTGTGAGAAAACATTTACACTGTTGGGCCACCTAATGTCACATAAGAGAATCCACACTGGAGAGAAACCGTACAGCTGTGAAGAATGTGGGGAATCTTTCTCTCGATCTTCCAGTCTGAATAGACACAAGAGAACTCACTCCTGGCTGATTCAATATGAGTGTGACCAGTGTGAAGAGGCTTTTAGAACATCCCAGCAGCTCTCCAGTCACTACCGAACGCACACAGGAGACGAACCAGACGACTGTAGAAAGAGGGAAGACTTTCAGGTCTGTGAGGAACCGTCTGAAACATGTCCAAATGTTCCAGAGAGAAAAGCTGCAGCTCTGACCAGTGTGGGAGGACTTTGAGACAAGCTGCTCATCTGAAGGTGGTGGAGCCTCTTGAACTCCCTAAAGGACAAAGAGCTGCTGAGGCCGGTGTTCTGCTAAAATGAGCCCCATCGAAATGAGCTCCCAGCAGCCTAAATCCACAGTGACGTCTATCGATTCACGCTGCCCCGTCGAAATAATCAACCTTATGTTTTTCCGTTTACAGTTGTACAGATCTAGTAAAGACTGACCCTGACCTCCCCAGTTTGACCACATATTTCTCTGGATTAGAGACAGTGGGTTTGATGCTGTTTGCACACGGTGATCACACTTTCTACTTTAGTTATGTCACATTTACACTCGTTTATCTGAATCTGCGTATAGTGGAGCAGCCAAAGTGTGATTTTGACTAGAATCATTCATTTGGTGATACAAGCATGAAATTTGGTGTGAATGTGCTATGTAGGTCATGTTTTAAGAAAAAAGTGCTAGCCATCAAGAATTCCAAGATGGCGGGCATTATTTCCAAGATGGCCGCCAGTTAATGGAAAAACAATGTTAAACCATAAAAGCGCTCAATGTTTCACATCTTGGTGCAAAATTATTGATATATTTGCCTTCTTTGGTGCATCTCTGGTGAATAAGGTAGATTTCCTGCACAAATAAATACTATTTATACCCTTACAGCATCAAGAAGCATTAATAAACAGTCATAAATACCATTGCTTTCTGCCTATAAGTCCTCAGTTGATAAATAGAGTAGAAGATTAATAAATGTTAGTAAAAATGATAAATTAATAAAGTATAATAATAATAAATAGTAGATAAATAATTCATTGTTGTCCCTTAAAAGGACTGCTAATGCCGGGGTGGTAAAAAGGATGAGCTCTTTTTATCTAAAAAATACCCCAACGGCTTGCGAACCACAAAGCCTCTGGCAGTCAAGTCCCACCCTAGCCTTCTCGTGGCAGGGGTGATATCGCAGATAGTGGTGGTGCGTAAGGCGGGTGATGGCGCCTAAAAACCATTTAGCTCTGGGTAGATGAAGCTCAAAAGCCGAGCAAAGGCAATTCATCAAAGAGAAGGATAACTCCGAAAATAAACCTAGCCTAGAAAATTAATTGGTTCAAGCCAAGTAAAAGAGTGTATGTCGCACACTACCAGGGCACACTGATGACAGACACTGCTGTGCAACTCAGCATGGGGTTCAATATCAGCTAAACCTCAGGTTTAGTATCCCAAATGCTATCTAATAAAGCCCCAGAGACATTAGATAGCCGCACCTGAATTGACAGGTTGTGCCAGCGCGGGAGAGCCGAGCCAAGGATAGCAGGGGCATTCAGTGTTATCCGGATGGTGTACAGATCGGACGGGACTAATGATATTGGATGAACGATCGGGTTAGGTGTAGGGCAATAGCACGAACCTAACTGTATCCCATACAGCAAAGTGGTGAAAAGGTGGTAAAAGGATAAACCCTCGGCCTATAGCAAATTTGAAGTTTATATGATGGATGCAGGATCCAGGCGGAAGACTGACTGGAGTAAATGTTGCCTTTGTCAGGAAGACAAAAGCAATGAAACGCTTATTTCACCACTTAGTACATTCCAAAGGAAACAAGACTGTGCTGGATACAGTAACATTGCACAAAATGTACCACAGTTTCATGCCATAAACGATATGCCAATAGTGTTTAGTCCAGCAAGACTGGACGAAGGTGATGGCATAGAAGCCACGCTGATACAAAATAAAGCAATGTATCACAATAGCTGTAGACTGTTATTCAATAACACTAAACTAGAAAGAGCACAGAAGAGGAGGAAGATTAAGAGGAGGAAGATATTAGACGAGGCAAGACTTGATCTCTTTGCGCGAAAGCAGAGGTCATATGACATGATTCCACCAACAAAAAGTGTACTGAAGGAACATGCCAAACGAGCAGCCTACCAAGCAGGTCATATTTGGGGGCAGTGTGTTAATCGTCAGCCAGAACCTCAGTGTCCTTCCAAGTGGGGATGGTCAAAAAACGATGATGACTGGGAAGTTGTATGGACAATGCTGGAACCCATTTCCAAGAGCTGCCGTGAACTGACAGAGTGTGGATGCAAGACAGAGTGTGGTGGAAGGTGCAAGTGTGTAAAGAATGGACTATTCTGTACTCTACTCTGTAGTTGCCCTTGCCAGAATTCCTAGGAAAAAAAACTGATGAACAATGAATGGACTTTTGGCCAGAGTAGGTTGAGTATTGTTTGAAATATGGACTCTTAGACATTGGCATATGTAGCAAATGACGTCATTTGGCGGCCATCTTGTAAAATGGCTGCCATATTGGACCCTCAGAATGATTAGTGGTGTTCCCACATCAAACCCAGACAAAGAGAACTCAAGTATCTGAGTAAGAACTTTAATGGCACGTAGTACTGCAATATTCTGCCTTAAAAAGGACCATATGGCGGCCATCTTGGAAAATGGCCGCCATATTGGAATTTCAAGTGGCTAGCACTTTTTTTTCAAAATCGAATGCAAAATAAATAATTATGCCAAATTTCATGCTTGTATCATCAAATGAACGATTGTTTCACTTATCTGCCCCACTAGTAGTTCATTTGGACAGTCATATTCTGCCCAAACAGGCTCAGACTAAAGGAGCACATATCGACAGACCAATTTAACCATCGAATAATGACCCACTGTAGAATCAGTTATTCACTCATTTATATGAATTTGGGCAGAGGGAGCAAATCTTGACTCTATCTTTTCCCAAATAAAGCACCACTAGAGGGCGCACACCTCACCTTTGTGACACTGGAGACATTGAAGACGGGACAATTCCTGCAAATCAATTTTATTTCTATAGCGCCAATAACAATGGACCCTCCTCTTAGTCCTGATGGATGAGGAGAGAAAAAGGGACAACAGAAGAAACATTAGAACAAAGTTATTTCAGTAATATGAATTGGTTTTTTTTTTGTTTGTTTTTTTATTGAAAGAGTTTCGTCCTTAATTCAACTGGCCCAAAAATAAAATAAAATAAAATAAACTTTTTAACCTGCCTTTGTTTTGTTTGATTTCCTGGTTTTGTTCATCGGAGTATGGCGCCATCGTGTGGGCAAAAGTGAAAACTGCGCATATTCGCAAAAGCCCTTGTAGTTCTCCCATGTGGCCGCTAGAGGGAGTGTTAACTGTTAAACTAGTTTATTTATGAATGTATTTATTCATTGTAAATAATAATGAGAATATATTATTACAATAGACAAGACCATTTGTAATGTCAATTAATTTAATTTAAATTTATTTGTTGAATCAATTACATTTATTTTATATTTTTTTCAATTTCCTGACGTAATGCTCAGCCCCTGTGCGCCTCCATGTGGACAAAAATGGGAACTACACATATTCCCAAAAACTGGACTTTTATCACAATATTCCACTGTATTTAAAATAATCACACACTCTTAATGCTGAGTTTAAAATGATAAAATGATAATTAGCTATATTATTTTCTGTATGTATTTCCTGTTTTGTTGTGAGTCAGTCGCGTTGCAGTTCACACTCCTTATCAGTTGGCGGCGCTAATGCGCCAGGAGTTGTTTGCCAATAAAACTCCACTGTGGCTCATGCTCAGGTCGGCGTGAGGGACAAACCTGTGAATTGGTGGATTTTTCGGATTCCAAACTGCCTCTTCCTCCACGGTGAGTTGTTGAGCATCAATCGGTGAACTCTTTTTGTGATTCGCGCTCGTATTTGTGTTGCTAAAAGCTCTTAGCGTCTTGTTTGTTAGCGCCGCTACGCTCCCATTCAAAACCCCTGTGTATATTAGCGCCGTTTACTCGCGCCTGGAGTTTGGGAAACACCGATTATACGAATTAAATACTGAACGCTTTTGAGTTTATATTCAAGCCGAAATGGAGATAACAATCTGCTTTACTAGAAACATTCATTCATTTATTCATTTATTGTCCCCATTTGAATTGTTTTGGTCCATTTTGACAACTTTTTGAGCAAACGCAAAATAAGCCATAGGCTTCCATTTAGTTTTTTCCTGAACTGACGCAGCTACGATTATTCTTGATTTGTTGCGCCACTTTAATTATTCATCTGCTTGAGTATTTTGATCTCTACTTAAGTAATTTGATTTACTGAGTACAATTGAGTATGTTTGCTATATGAAAAAGTGCACTTCCCTTTTTGATTAATGAATGAATTATTGGTCGATGACTGTGTTTCATAGATTGCAGGATGAAGTTGAAATAAGATTAATAACAAATGAATTTACCAAGTTACATTTTGATAAAGCGTATTTGTTCTACATGTGTATGTCTGTTACACATATACAAATGCAGATATTTTGTTTCACGTGTTAACTTATTTCTTTGACCTTCATAGGTCAGGGTTTTTTGTATGGACTGAAACTGAACCTGGACTGCAGCCCTTCAACTCTCCTCATGACTGTGAGCTTCCCAGATCGCCCTATGTGGTAGGATAAAAATACACCTGCACACATCTTTCTGTGGACCTTTGGAACATATCACTGCAACTATTATTCTTTTAGATTCAACCGCTGCTTCGAACAATAATAAAATTACTAAATACCGTCTATTACTGTTGCTGTCCTGTTTGAGGGGGTGGGGCTTAGAGCAGGTGGTGCAGGGGGCGGAGCTTTACACACAGAATCTTATGGCCCCTTTAGTACAAGACGCGGCTGCAGAGCTGCTTCTAAACTGAAATGTCCTTTTGAAATCCTGCGTTTCCCGTGGTCGGCTGTAAATACGGTAAATCCAGGCCTGTTCTGCTGTTACTTTCACTGTGGACCTGATACAAGAGGCTAAACGCTCCAGTCGAGTTTGATCGACTTTCCCACTGAGAAACACAGAGCCAGAGCTGCACATACGTCCTGCTGGAGCTTCTGAATGGTTTAGGCACAAGACACAAAATAATTCTTAATTAATCACAGTAAAACCGTGTACCCCGGTAAAATGCTGAGAAGGTTTAACGGTATCAAAATTTGGATACTGCCCAACCTTAATTCTTACGATTTCTTTATGATTTACTATGTGTGATTTTATGTGTATGGAGCGGACTTACCCGGACTCTCTCATCATTGTTCTTGGGGACTTTAACAAAGCCAATCTAAACCAGGAACTTCGCAAATCAAACAGTATATTAAATGTGCAGCTAGAGAGGAGAGAACGTCGGATCACTGTTACAGCACAATAAGTGGGGCTTATCGTGCAGTGCCCCGCGCTGCACTCGGACTTTCTGACCACGTAATGATTCACCTTATCCCCGCCTACAGACAGAGACTGAAACTCTCTAAACCTGTCGTGAGGACTATGAAAAGGTGGAGCAGCGAGGCTATGGAGGAACTGCGTACGTGCTTGGAAACCACAGACTGGGACGCTATGAGGGCTGCCTCTGACAGTTTGGATGAGTACACGGACACTGTCACCTTGTATATCCACTTCTGCGAGCAGCACTGTGCCATCACACACCAGAGTGAGTTATAACAATGACAATCCCTGGTTTACTCCCAAACTCAAACGCCTGTGGCTAGAAAAAAGAGAGGCTTTCAGAAGTGGGGATAAAGACCTCTACAAGGACGCCAAGTACAGGTTTACCAAAGAAGTGGGCACTGCTAGACACCAGTTCTTTGAGAATATGCAGCAGCAGATTTCAGAGGACGACTCGGCTTCTGTGTGGAGGAGTTTTATGAAAATCACCAAGTACAAACCTAAAACTCCACACTCCACTGATGACCTGCCCCTAGCCAACAGACTAAACAACTTCTACTGTTGTTTTGATGAGCCATCAAACAGCTCTCACACCTCCAACTGTCCCAACAATAGAGACAACCTGGACACTCACGCCCCCACCTTTCCCGCTTCCCCCTCACCAGAGCCATCTCCACCCTTTCACATTCATGAGGCAGATGTGAAGAAGCAGTTCACAAGGATGAATGCCCAGAAAGCGTCGAGCCCAGACGGTGTCTCTCCTGCCACCCTGAGACACTGTGCTAACGAGCTGCCCCGGTGTTTACGGGCATCTTCAGCTCTTCACTGCAGGCTTGTCATATGCCTGCTTCAAAACCTCCACCATTGTTCCTGTCCCCAAGAAGCCAAGGATCACCGGACTCAATGACTACAGACCTGTGGCTCTGACATCTGTGGTCATGAAGTCATTGGAGCACCTGGTTCTGCCCCACCTCAAGACCCTCACGGCCCCTGGACCCCCTGCAGTTTGACTACAGATCCACAGGTCTGTAGACGACGCCATCAACATGGCTCTACACTTCACCCTGCGGCATCTGGACTCCCCAGGAACCTACGCCAGGATCCTGTTTGTGGACTTCAGCTCTGCCTTCAACACCATCTGCCCAGACCTCCTCCAAGGCGCTGTCCCAGATGAACGTGCCTGATCCTCTCTGCATCACTGACTTCCTGACGGACAGGAAGCGGCACGTGAGGCTGGGGAAGAATGACTCGGACTCCCGGACCATCAGCACCGGCTCTCCCCCAGGCTGTGTTCTTTCTCCTCTGCTCTTCTCCCTGTTCACCAACTGCTGCACCTCCTCCCATCAGTCTGTCAAGTTCATCACATTTGCAGATGACACCACGGTCATCGGGCTCATCTCGGACGGGGATGAGTCGCCTACAGGACGGAGGTTGATCGTCTGGTGTCCTGGTGCAGCCAGAACAACCTGGTGCTTAACGCCCAGAAGACAGTGGAGATGATTGTGGACTTTAGGAAGCACACAGCCCCACTCCCCTCCATCATCCTGACCCACACCATCACCACTGTGGACTCACTCCGCTTCCTGGGGATCACCATCACCTCCATCATAAAGAAGGCCCAGCAGAGGATGTACTTCCTGAGGCAGCTGAAGAGATTCAAGCTGCAGCACGGACACTGGTGCAGTTCTACACCTCCTCCACCCACACCTCCTCCACCCACACCACCTCCACCCACACCTCCTCCACCCACACCACCTCCACCCACACCTCCTCCACCCTCACCTCCTCCACCCTCACCTCCTCCACCCTTACCTCCTCACCACCGTCACTGTGTGATGCTGGAACCTTCATCAGGGAAACACTGCAGCGTGTCGTGCTCTGCTCAGAAGGTGATTGGTTACAGCCTCCACCTCTTCAGGACCTGTTCACCTCCAGGACTCTGGCACGCGCAGGTCGGACTCGGGCACGCGCAGGTCGGACTCGGGCACGCGCAGGTTGGACTCGGGCATGCGCAGGTTGGACTCGGGCACGTGCAGGTCGGATCTGACCCTTCTCACCCTGGTCAGGGACTTTTGGACCTGCTCCCATCAGGCAGCAGGCTACGGTCTATTCGGACCAGAACCTCTCGCCATAAAAACAGTTTCTTCCCCTCTGCTGTTGGACTCATGAACAAAACACTCACTGTTCCCACCCCCCGCTCTGATTCACATGACCCTGTGCTGTATTTTTGCACCTGTCTGTTGGCACTGATCATTACCTGCACTGTTATATTCTTAGATTCTTGTAACTTTGTACATTTTGTGTTATATTATAGTTTATTGTTTTCTACTTTGTTTTATTCTATTTTATTTGTTGCATATTTAGTGTTTCTCTACATTCCGCTCCAAGTGCCGCAGCAATTTCCTAATGTTATGAACCTTTTCACTCATATGGCAATAAACCCTTTCTCATTCTGATTCTTTATGTGTATTTAGTGAGTGTTACTTTATTTGAATAGTTTAAAAATGTGATTTTATATTTGACATTTCCTTTCTTTTGTTCTAATGCAGAGCTACAAGATCCACCAACAGAATGACGTTCACTTGTGACCAGTGTGGAAAGAAGTGGCCAAATCTTTCTGACCTGAAAAGACACTACACAACTCACACAGGAGAAAAACCGTACAGCTGTGATGTTTGTGAAAAGACTTTTTCACAGTCAGGCAAACTAGCATTACATATGAGAGTCCACACAGGAGAGAGGCCATACAAATGTGATGTTTGTGAAAAGGCATTTTCACGGTCATACTCCCTAGAAAGCCATTTGAGAATTCACACTGGAGAAAAACCGTACAGCTGTGATGTTTGTGAAAAGACTTTTTCATTGTCAAGCAACCTAGTTAAACATAAGAGAATCCACACAGGAGAGAAACCGTACAGCTGTGATGTTTGTGAAAAAACATTTTCACAGTCAAGGGACCTAGAATCACATATGAGAGCCCACACAGGAGAGAGGCCATACGGATGTGACGTTTGTGAGAAAACATTTACACTGTTGGGCCACCTAGTGTCACATAAGAGAATCCACACAGGAGAGAAACCGTACAGCTGTGATGTTTGTGAAAAGGCTTTTTCACTGTCAAGCAACCTAATTAAACATAAGAGAATCCACACAGGAGAGAAACCGTACAAATGTGGTGTTTGTGAGAAGAATTTTTCACTGTCAGGTAACCTAGAAACACACATGAGAATCCACACAGGAGAAAGACCGTACAACTGTGATGTTTGTGAAAAGACATTTTCACAGTTAAACTCCCTAATATCACATATGAGAATCCACACAGGAGAGAAACCGTACAGCTGTGAAGAATGTGGTGAATCTTTCTCTCGATTATCCAGTCTCAAAACACACAAGAGAACTCACTGGCTGATTCAATATGAGTGTGACCAGTGTGAAGAGGCTTTTAGAACATCCCAGCAGCTCTCCAGTCACTACCGAACGCACACAGGAGACGAACCAGACGACTGTAGAAAGAGGGAAGACTTTCAGGTCTGTGAGGAACCGTCTGAAACATGTCCAAATGTTCCAGAGAGAAAAGCTGCAGCTCTGACCAGTGTGGGAGGACTTTGAGACAAGCTGCTCATCTGAAGGTGGTGGAGCCTCTTGAACTCCCTAAAGGACAAAGAGCTGCTGAGGCCGGTGTTCTGCTGAAATGAGCCCCATCGAAATGAGCTCCCAGCAGCCTAAATCCACAGTGACGTCTATCGATTCACGCTGCCCCGTCGAAATAATCAACCTTACGTTTTTCCGTTTACAGTTGTATAGATCCAGTAAAGACTGACCCTGACCTCCCCAGTTTGAAAACATATTTCTCTGGATTAGAGACAGCGGGTTTGATGCTGTTTGCACACGGTGATCACACTTTCTACTTTAGTTATGTCACATTTACACTCGTTTATCTGAATCTGCGTAGTTCATTTGGACAGTTGTATTCTGCCCAAACAGGCTCAGACTAAAGGAGCACATATCGACAGACCAATTTAACCATCGAATAATGACCCACTGTAGAATCAGTTATTCACTCATTTATATGAATTTGGGCAGAGGGAGCAAATCTTGACTCTATCTTTTCCCAAATAAAGCACCACTAGAGGGCGCACACCTCACCTTTGTGACACTGGGGACATTGAAGACGGGACAATTCCTGCAAATCAATTTTATTTCTATAGCGCCAATAACAATGGACCCTCCTCTTAGTCCTGATGGACGAGGAGAGAAAAAGGGACAACAGAAGAAACATTAGAACATAGAGTTATTTCAGTAATATGAATTGTTTTGTTTTTTTTGTTTTTTTATTGAAAGAGTTTCGTCCTTAATTCAACTGGCCCAAAAATAAAAGAAAATAAAATAAACTTTTTAACCTGCCTTTGTTTTGTTTGATTTCCTGGTTTTGTTCATCGGAGTATGGCGCCATCGTGTGGGCAAAAGTGAGAACTGCGCATATTCGCAAAAGCCCTTGTAGTTCTCCCATGTGGCCGCTAGAGGGAGTGTTAACTGTTAAACTAGTTTATTTATGAATGCATTTATTCATTGTAAATAATAATGAGAATATATTATTACAATAGACAAGACCATTTGTAATGTCAATTAATTTAATTTTAATTTATTTGTTGAATCAATTACATTTATTTGATATTTTTTTCAATTTCCTGAAGTAATGCTCAGCCCCTGTGCGCCTCCATGTGGACAAAAATGGGAACTACACATATTCCCAAAAACTGGACTTTTATCACAATATTCCACTGTATTTAAAATAATCACACACTCTTAATGCTGAGTTTAAAATGATAAAATGATAATTAGCTATATTATTTTCTGTATGTATTTCCTGTTTTGTTGTGTCAGTCGCGTTGCAGTTCACTCTCCTTATCAGTTGGCGGCGCTAATGCGCCAGGAGTTGTTTGCCAATAAAACTCCACTGTGGCTCATGCTCAGGTCGGCGTGAGGGACAAACCTGTGAATTGGTGGATTTTTCGGATTCCAAACTGCCTCTTCCTCCACGGTGAGTTGTTGAGCATCAATCGGTGAACTCTTTTTGTGATTCGCGCTCGTATTTGTGTTGCTAAAAGCTCTTAGCGTCTTGTTTGTTAGCGCCGCTACGCTCCCATTCAAAACCCCTGTGTATATTAGCGCCGTTTACTCGCGCCTGGAGTTTGGGAAACACCGATTATACGAATTAAATACTGAACGTTTTCGAGTTTATATTCAAGCCGAAATGGAGATAACAATCTGCTTTACTAGAAGCATTCATTCAGTTATTCATTTATTGTCCCCATTTGAATTGTTATGGTCCATTTTGACAACTTTTTGAGCGACCGCAAAATAATATATAGGCTTCCGTTTAGTTTTTCCTGAACTGACGCAGCTACGATTATTTTTGATTTGTTGCACCACTTTAATTATTCATCTGCTTGAGTATTTTGATCTCTACTTAAGTAATTTGATTTACTGAGTACAATTGAGTATGTTTGCTATATGAAAAAGTGCACTTCCCTTTTTGATTAATGAATGAATTATTGGTCGATGACTGTGTTTCATAGATTGCAGGATGAAGTTGAAATAAGATTAATAACAAATGAATTTACCAAGTTACATTTTGATAAAGTGTATTTGTTCTACATGTGTATGTCTGTTACACATATACAAATGCAGATATTTTGTTTCACGTGTTAACTTATTTCTTTGACCTTCATAGGTCAGGGTTTTTTGTATGGACTGAAACTGAACCTGGACTGCAGCCCTTCAACTCTCCTCATGACTGTGAGCTTCCCAGATCGCCCTATGTGGTAGGATAAAAATACACCTGCACACATCTTTCTGTGGACCTTTGGAACATATCACTGCAACTATTATTCTTTTAGATTCAACCGCTGCTTCGAACAATAATAAAATTACTAAATACCGTCTATTACTGTTGCTGTCCTGTTTGAGGGGGTGGGGCTTAGAGCAGGTAGTGCAGGGGGCGGCGCTTTACACACAGAATCTTATGGCCCCTTTAGTATAAGACGCGGCTGCAGAGCTGCTTCTAAACTGAAATGTCCTTTTGAAATCCTGCGTTTCCCTGGTCGACTGTAAATACGGTAAATCCAGGCCTGTTCTGCTGTTACTTTCACTGTGGACCTGATACAAGAGGCTAAACGCTCCAGTCGAGTTTGATCGACTTTCCTACTGAGAAACGCAGAGCCAGAGCCGCACATACGTCCTGCTGGAGCTTCTGAATGGTTTAGGCACAAGACACAAAATAATACTTAATTAATCACAGTAAAACCGTGTACCCTGGTAAAATGCTGAGAAGGTTTAACAGTATCAAAATTTGGATACTGCCCAAGCTTAATTCTTACGATTTCTTTATGATTTACTATGTGTGATTTTATGTGTATGGACTTACCTGGACTCTCTCGTCATTGTTCTTGGGGACTTTAACAAAGCCAATCTAAACCAGGAACTTCGCAAATACAAACAGTATATTAAATGTGCAGCTAGAGAGGAGAGAACGTCGGATCACTGTTACAGCACAATAAGTGGGGCTTATCGTGCAGTGCCCCGCGCTGCACTCGGACTTTCTGACCACGTAATGATCCACCTTATCCCCGCCTACAGACAGAGACTGAAACTCTCTAAACCTGTCGTGAGGACTATGAAAAGGTGGAGTAGCGAGGCTATGGAGGAACTGCGTACGTGCTTGGAAACCACAGACTGGGACGCTATGAGGGCTGCCTCTGACAGTTTGGATGAGTACACGGACACTGTCACCTTGTATATCCACTTCTGCGAGCAGCACTGTGCCATCACACACCAGGGTGAGTTATAACAATGATAAACTCTGGTTTACTCCCAAACTCAAACGGCTGTGGCTAGAAAAAAGAGAGGCTTTCAGAAGTGGGGATAAAGACCTCTACAAGGACGCCAAGTACAGGTTTACCAGAGAAGTGGGCACTGCTAGACACCAGTTCTTTGAGAATATGCAGCAGCAGATTTCAGAGGACGACTCGGCTTCTGCGTGGAGGAGTTTTATGAAAATTACCAAGTACAAACCTAAAACTCCACACTCCACTGATGACCTGCCCCTAGCCAACAGACTAAACAACTTCTACTGTTGTTTTGATGAGCCATCAAACAGCTCTCACACCTCCAACTGTCCCAACAATAGAGACGACCTGGACACTCGCGCCCCCACCTTTCCCGCTTCCCCCTCACCAGAGCCATCTCCACCCTTTCACATTCATGAGGCAGATGTGAAGAAGCAGTTCACAAGGATGAATGCCCAGAAGGCGTCGAGCCCAGACGGTGTCTCTCCTGCCACCCTGAGACACTGTGCTAACGAGCTGCCCCGGTGTTTACGGGCATCTTCAGCTCTTCACTGCAGGCTTGTCATGTGCCTGCTTCAAAACCTCCACCATTGTTCCTGTCCCCAAGAAGCCAAGGATCACCGGACTCAATGACTCCAGACCTGTGGCTCTGACATCTGTGGTCATGAAGTCATTGGAGCACCTGGTTCTGCCCCACCTCAAGACCCTCACGGCCCCTGGACCCCCTGCAGTTTGACTACAGAGCCACAGGTCTGTGGACGACGCCATCAACATGGCTCTACACTTCACCCTGCGGCATCTGGACTCCCCGGGAACCTACGCCAGGATCCTGTTTGTGGACTTCAGCTCTGCCTTCAACACCATCCGCCCAGACCTCCTCCAAGGCGCTGTCCCAGATGAACGTGCCTGATCCTCTCTGCATCACTGACTTCCTGACGGACGGGAAGCGGCACGTGAGGCTGGGGAAGAATGACTCGGACTCCCGGACCATCAGCACCGGCTCTCCCCCAGGCTGTGTTCTTTCTCCTCTGCTCTTCTCCCTGTTCACCAACTGCTGCACCTCCTCCCATCAGTCTGTCAAGTTAATCACGTTTGCAGATGACACCACGGTCATCGGACTCATCTCGGACGGGGATGAGTCGCCTACAGGACGGAGGTTGATCGTCTGGTCCTGGTGCAGCCAGAACAACCTGGTGCTTAACGCCCAGAAGACAGTGGAGATGATTGTGGACTTTAGGAAGCACAGCCCCACTCCCCTCCATCATCCTGACCCACACCATCACCACTGTGGACTCACTCCGCTCAAATGGGAGCCCACCATCTCCATCATAAAGAAGGCCCAGCAGAGGATGTACTTCCTGAGGCAGCTGAAGAGATTCAAGCTGCAGCACGGACACTGGTGCAGTTCTACACCTCCTCCACCCTCACCTCCTCCACCCTCACCTCCTCACCACCGTCACTGTGTGATGCTGGAACCTTCATCAGGGAAACACTGCAGCGTGTCGTGCTCTGGTCAGAAGGTGAGTGGTTACAGCCTCCACCTCTTCAGGACTCGGGCACGCGCAGGTCGGACTCGGGCATGCGCAGGTCGGACTCGGGCACGCGCAGGTCGGATCTGACCCTTCTCACCCTGGTCAGGGACTTTTGGACCTGCTCCCATCAGGCAGCAGGCTACGGTCTATTCGGACCAGAACCTCTCGCCATAAAAACAGTTTCTTCCCCTCTGCTGTTGGACTCGTGAACAAAAACACTCACTGTTCCCACCCCCCGCTCTGATTCACATGACCCTGTGCTGTATTTTTGCACCTGTCTGTTGGCACTGATCATTACCTGCACTGTTATATTCTTATATTCTTGTAACTTTGTACATTTTGTTTTATATTGTAGTTTATTGTTTTCTACTTTGTTTTATTCTATTTTATTTGTTGCATATTTAGTGTTTCCTAATGTTATGAACCTTTTCACTCATATGGCAATAAACCCTTTCTCATTCTGATTCTTTATGTGTATTTAGTGAGTGTTACTTTATTTGAATACTTTAAAAATGTGATTTTATATTTGACATTTCCTTTCTTTTGTTCTAATGCAGAGCTACAAGATCCACCAACAGAATGACGTTCACTTGTGACCAGTGTGGAAAGAAGTGGCCAAATCTTTCTGACCTGAAAAGACACTACACAACTCACACAGGAGAAAAACCGTACAGCTGTGATGTTTGTGAAAAGACTTTTTCACAGTCAGGCAAACTAGCATTACATATGAGAGTCCACACAGGAGAGAGGCCATACAAATGTGATGTTTGTGAAAAGGCATTTTCACGGTCAGACTCCCTAGAAAGACATTTGAGAATTCACACTGGAGAAAAACCGTACAGCTGTGATGTTTGTGAAAAGACTTTTTCATTGTCAAGCAACCTAGTTAAACATAAGAGAATCCACACAGGAGAGAAACCGTACAGCTGTGATGTTTGTGAAAAAACATTTTCACAGTCAAGGCACCTAGAATCACATATGAGAGCCCACACAGGAGAGAGGCCATACGGATGTGACGTTTGTGAGAAAACATTTACACTTTTGGGCCACCTAGTGTCACATAAGAGAATCCACACAGGAGAGAAACCGTACAGCTGTGATGTTTGTGAAAAGGCTTTTTCACTGTCAAGCAACCTAATTAAACATAAGAGAATCCACACAGGAGAGAGGCCATACAGATGTGATGTTTGTGAAAAGGCATTTTCAGTGTCGGGCCACCTAGTGGCACATAAGAGAATCCACACAGGAGAGAAACCATACAGCTGTGAAGAATGTGGGGAATCTTTCTCTACATCATCCAATCTCAATAGACACAAGAGAACTCACTCCTGGCTGATTCAATATGAGTGTGACCAGTGTGAAGAGGCTTTTAGAACATCCCAGCAGCTCTCCAGTCACTACCGAACGCACACAGGAGACGAACCAGACGACTGTAGAAAGAGGGAAGACTTTCAGGTCTGTGAAGAACCGTCTGAAACATGTCCAAATGTTCCAGAGAGAAAAGCTGCAGCTCTGACCAGTGTGGGAGGACTTTGAGACAAGCTGCTCATCTGAAGGTGGTGGAGCCTCTTGAACTCCCTAAAGGACAAAGAGCTGCTGAGGCCGGTGTTCTGCTAAAATGAGCCCCGTCAAAATGAGCTCCCAGCAGCCTAAATCCACAGTGACGTCTATCGATTCACGCTGCCCCGTCAAAATAATCAACCTTATGTTTTTCCGTTTACAGTTGTACAGATCCAGTAAAGAGTGACCCTGACCTCCCCAGTTTGACCACATATTTCTCTGGATTAGAGACAGCGGGTTTGATGCTGTTTGCACACGGTGATCACACTTTCTACTTTAGTTATGTCACATTTGCACTCGTTTATATGAATCTGCGTAGTAGGGCTGCAGCTATCGATTATTACAGTAATCGATTATTCTGTCGATTATTTTGTTCGAATAATGGAGTAATCATTTGTTATTGTTGTGTCTACTTAGCACATGTTAAGTCCACACCACCTGCACTGACAGATACACGTGTTTTGGACATGAAAAACGTAATTATCGCTGGGCTCAGGTTGACTCACCTCGCGGTTTCTTTTGCACTTGATGTAATGTACGGGTGCTTTCTGTTTAGATGTTGTAACATCAGTGTGGAGAAGGTGACTTTTAAAATGTAATCCCCTACAGATTACAGATTACATTCCCCAAAATGTAGTTTGTGACGTAATCAATTAAATTACTTAAAGTGAGTAACGTAATCTGATTACTTTGGATTACTTGATATTGTCATGATTTTTAAAACTACATAAATGTAGCAACCAACTCCTGCAAATTCTTGTTTGGTTTTAGACCTGGATTAGTCCTGGTTTTAGACCTGGATTAGTCCTGGTTTTAGACCTGGATTAGACCTGGTTTTGGATCTCCGCCACAGAGACGGAGAGAAGCCGCTGCACGGTGAAGTCCGAGGGCCTTAACCTGTCCGAACATGCAATATTATTCATCTTAGAGCTAGAGATTAAATTGTTTAAGGTTGTTTAATGTTTAATGGAGCAGGCTCATTTAACCCAGGGGAGCCCACACTTTTTCAGCATGCGAGCTACTTTAAAATGACCAAGTCAAAATGATCTACTTACTACCCTATACAAAAATGCAAATTATTTATTTATTTATAAATATATTGAGAATCAGTCGTGACAAATACAGATGCATGTATCTACCGTAACATGCATCTGTATTTGTCACGACGCGCGTTTGGTAAATGTGCAGAGGCTGTAAATACCACTGCAAAACCAATAAGATATTGTAACTCCAGTGGAACTTAAAAAAAAAACGGGTTTAAAAACCCTACACCAGGGCTCTACAGTGCGCCTATTTCACTCGCATTTGCGCGTAAATATTTCGTCGTGCAAACGAGGAAAACAAAACACCAGTGCGAGTGCTTCTGCAGCTACAATAAGGAGCTGCGCACAGACGCAACGTGAGGAGTTAAACGTTTCTAAATGTGTCATTTAACCCAGGGGAGCCCACACTTTTTCAGCATGCGAGCTACTTTAAAATGACCAAGTCTAAATGATCTACTTACTACAAAAATCCAAATTATTTATTTATTTGTTTATAAATATATTTAGAATCAGTCTTGGTGGAACGGTACTTGGACTTAATGACTTCAGGTGGTAAAAGGCCGACTCACATAAATAAGTTTTTATAGATTCATCTCCATTTTACCTGATAAATGTTTATTTAAGCCAAACAAACTGTACTGCAGGAAACACTCTGGGCCCCTTTTTGGACCCTCACCCACAGTTTGCTCATTCATTTAGAGAACTTCCTCTGGCACTTTACACAAAACTGAAGAAAGTAAATAAAAAGTGTAGGATTTTTAAACCTGTTTTTTTTTCCAAGTTCCACTGGAGTTACAATATCTTATTGGTTTTGCAGTGGTATTTACCGCCTCTGTACATTTACCAAACGCGCATCGTGACAAATACAGATGCATGTTGCGGTAGGTCTGCTCTGTACTGTAATACCGCTTTGTGGCAACACTGTAACATAAATTTAGGTTAGTTTTTGCGTCGTATTTCGTCTTTCCCTTCTGGGCTAATCAGCGCGCATTGAGGACGGAGCCTGTATGCGCTGCAGGAGGAACGAGAGCGCGAAAAGGCGGTGCACTAAAGTGAGGCAGATGGACAGAGAGAATGTTTTAAGAAGTTTAACCTGCAGTGTGACACACACTGTTACGCGAGGGTGTTGTGGACAAGCTGTGAGACTCGGGGTGTGTGTTGTGACGCGCAGTGTCCGCGGACTCCAGACGAGCGCATCGGCTGTAGAGACACACCCCGCGCTCCTCCACATCGGTCGGTATGAGTTTATTGCCAATAGCAGCGGCCTTAATGAAATATGATCACACTGGACGAGAGTCAGACCAAGACCGAGTCCAAACGCCGTCCAAGACCGTAAAGAAACGGTCTCGAATACGACACTACGATCTACCTTGGCGATCTACCGACACTGCCTTGGCGATCGACTGGTCGATCGCGATCGACGTATTGGGCACCCCTGATGTAGCGCAACCGAACCGTGTCCGGGCACCACACCTCCGACCGCGCACGACGCCAGCATACGAGCTCTGCGTGCGCGGCGATATCACTGATACGAACAACCTCCGCTTCAAAAAACGCCCACGCCCCGAGGAGCGCCCCGCAGCAGGACCCACACCCGTCCAGGGTCGGCGTCAGAGCACATCTACTGGGGGGGCGTGGGTCATCAGCAGGGGGGGCATTGCCATTTGATAACTATTTTAACGCAGTGGAGTCAAACACCAGAAATGCTAACACGTATTTCTTTATTAGTATAAGGCTAATTATTAACAATAAGGCCACTGATTGTAAGCATTAAACAACAGCCTCACACTCATCAAACACCATGAACAACATCACTGAAAGACGCGCTGCATCGGGCGGATTTCATGACAAGTCCCACATATGATGAGCACAACTTGGACCCAAAACAAACTGTTTTTATCGCGGTTTGTACGTTCAGGAAGATGAAATTCGAGCTGCTTGTATATCTAAGATATTCTTAGATAGGCCTATCGACTTGATGGTTGAACTGCCAAAATTACGTTTAAAGTCATAAGCACTTGAGTACTGCCACCTGCTATCATCGTCTGCCCTCTAGTGGCTGATAACAATATTACAATAATAATCTCACAATAATAATAATAAATAATATCAACCTTAGACAACATAATATTATCTTGAAATAACGAGATAATATCTAAAACAAATATATATATTAATTTTTTTTTACACTTTTGTATTATCTCGAAATAACGAGATAATATCTCGAAATAACGAGATATCTAAAAAAAATTTAAAAAAATGTTTTCATAATTTTTTTAAATCTCAAAATAATGAGATAATATCTCGTAATAACGAGATAATATCTCAATTTTTTTTTTTTTTGAACAATTGCGGCTCGGAGCCACCGTAGAGAAACGACCTGAGGCTGTGGAAAAGTCTGTTTCAGTCTTTAGTCATTTGCTTTTGATTCATATTTTTTAGAATAACACCGACTTTTCCTCAGCCTCAGATCGTTTATCGCCACTAGTTTTGCAGGTAGAGGTTTTCTGCCTCTATCTGAAACTAGAATGTGTTTTACCGACGGTGGGGGGCAGCCAGCTGCCGGAATTCAGAAGAAGAAGAAGAAGAAGAAGGTCACTTCCTGTTTCCTCCTCCTCACTGTGGCTCAGGTTCATGGATGTATAAAAGAGCTGGATGTATACAACAGAACGATAATAAGAGATTTTATTATAGTTCTATGCTCATGCTCAGGTCGGCGTGAGGGACAAACCTGTGAATTGGTGGATTTTTCGGATTCCAAACTGCCTCTTCCTCCACGGTGAGTTGTTGAGCATCAATCGGTGAACTCTTTTTGTGATTCGCGCTCGTATTTGTGGTGCTAACAGCTCTTAGCGTCTTGTTTGTTAGCGCCGCTACGCTCCCATTCAAAACCCCTGTGTATATTAGCGCCGTTTACTCGCGCCTGGAGTTTGGGAAACACCGATTATACGAATTAAATACTGAACGCTTTAAAGTTTACTTCATATTAATTTATAAAGTCATATATTGATAAAGTGTATTTGTTCTGCGTGTGTAAATATGTCTGTTACATCGTTCTCTGCTGTGTGCACCTATAATATGTCATTTCAGGTCCTGATACAAGATACTGATTAGAGCAGCTCATGAAAATACGTTTGTACTTTGTATTGTCAGTTCAGGGTTGTTTTTATGAACTTGCTTTTCTTTGTACAATACCTGTAACAGATCATATAATAACTGTAATTACTGAAGTATTAGTGTGCATTAGGGCCCGACTGATATGGACTTTTTTGTGGCTGATATGATGCCGATAAAACGAGTTGAAGCTGCCGATCGCTGATATAAAAGCCGATATATTTAGTGATGTAAAAAAATCACTGTAAATCTTCAACTGTTTATAAAACTTTGGTTTGGCTCTACTGGATTTTAAACCGGGTTTGTTCAGGCGACATTTCCTGTTATTCTGCCTTTTTACGTCGTATTTGAAGACAGTAGGTTAAAGTGCCCATGTTTATCTATGTTGGCACATCAGCATCTCCAATGTGCGCTGACTTTGTGTTCAGTGACAAGTACAGTCCAAACATAAGCCATACATAAACAAAAAACAGACACAGTGGGTACGACAGCGCCACCCTGAGGGAGTGGCCGTTCGATGCCTCTTTTTTTTGTATTTTTTTATGTTTGCTACAGACAGAAAAAATGGAACTTGCTTGTAAAACACATTGAAACATTCTTATATATGATATACTATGTGTGATTTTATGTGTATTTAGGTAGAGTTACTTTATTTGAACAGTTTAAAAAGTGATTTTTACTTGACATTTCCTTTCTTTTGTTCTAATGCAGAGCTACAAGATCCACCAGCAGAATGACGTTCACGTGTGACCAGTGTGGAAAGAAGTGGCCAAATGCTTCCAGACTGAAAATACACTACAGAACTCACACAGGAGAAAGACCATACACCTGTGACCAGTGTGGGAAGAGATTTAAAGAGTCTGGTGCCCTCCATAAGCACATGAGAATCCACACTGGAGAGAAACTGTACGAGAGTGATACAAGATACTGATTAGAGCAGCTCATGAAAATACGTTTGTACTTTGTATTGTCAGTTCAGGGTTATGTTTATGAACTTGCTTTTCTTTCTATAAGCCATACATAAACAAAAAACAGACACAGTGGGTACGACAGCGCCACCCTGAGGGAGTGGCCGTTCGATTCCTTTTTTTTTTTTGCTACAGACAGAAAAAATTGAACTTGCTTGTAAAACACATTGAAACATTCTTATATATGATATACTATGTGTGATTTTATGTGTATTTAGGTAGAGTTACTTTATTTGAACAGTTTAAAAAGTGATTTTACTTATTTCCTTTCTTTTGTTCTAATGCAGAGCTACAAGATCCACCAACAGAGTGACGTTCACGTGTGACCAGTGTGGAAAGAAGTGGCCAAATGCTTCCAAACTGAAAGTACACTACAGAACTCACACAGGAGAAAGACCATACACCTGTGACCAGTGTGGGAAGAGATTTAAAGAGTCTGGTAGCCTCCATAAGCATATGAGAATCCACACTGGAGAGAAACCGTATGAGTGTGACCAGTGTGGAAAAGCTTTCTCTGCATCATCCAGTCTCAATACGCACATGAGAATCCACAGAGGAGAGAAACCATATAAATGTGACCAGTGTGGGAAGGAATTTAGACACTCCAGTGCCTTCCGTGAACATATAAGAATCCACACAGGAGGGAAATCCTACAGATGTGATGTTTGTGAAAAGACATTTTCACAGTCAAGGCACCTAGAATTACATATGAGAGCCCACACAGGAGAGAGGCCATACAGATGTGATGTTTGTGAGAAAACATTTACACAGTTGGGCCACCTAGTGTCACATAAGAGAATCCACACAGGAGAGAAACCGTACAGCTGTGATGTTTGTGAAAAGGCTTTTTCGCTCTCAAGCCACCTAATTAAACATAAGAGAATCCACACAGGGGAGAGGCCATACAGATGTGATGTTTGTGAAAAGGCATTTTCAGTGTCGGGCCACCTAGTGGCACATAAGAGAATCCACACAGGAGAGAAACCATACAGCTGTGAAGAATGTGGGGAATCTTTCTCTACATCATCCAATCTCAATAGACACAAGAGAACTCACTCCTGGCTGATTCAATATGAGTGTGACCAGTGTGAAGAGGCTTTTAGAACATCCCAGCAGCTCTCCAGTCACTACCGAACGCACACAGGAGACGAACCAGACGACTGTAGAAAGAGGGAAGACTTTCAGGTGTGTGAGGAACCGTCTGAAACATGTCCAAATGTTCCAGAGAGAAAAGCTGCAGCTCTGACCAGTGTGGGAGGACTTTGAGACAAGCTGCTCATCTGAAGGTGGTGGAATCAGAATCAGAATCAGAATCATTTATTAATGGCCACACAACAAGTTGGTGGAATTTGTTTTCAGTACAGCAAGAAATGCTCACATCTTCTGTGTCTGTTACAGAACAAAACAAATTTACAACACACTTGCATAATACAACACACACACAACAGATAAATATCCAGTTATGAACAGGATTTGTTTAGACTCCGAATGGCAGTGGGAAAGAAACTATTCTTGAATCTGACAGATTTGGATATGATGGACCTGTAGCGCCTCCCAGAGGGCAGGAGTTTGAACAGATTATTGGCAGGATGTGTGGAGCCTCTTGAACTCCCTAAAGGACAAAGAGCTGCTGAGGCCGGTGTTCTGCCGAAATGAGCCCCATCGAAATGAGCTCCCAGCAGCCTAAATCCACAGTGACGTCTATCGATTCACACTGCCCCGTCGAAATAATCGACCTTATGTTTTTCCGTTTACAGTTGTACAGATCCAGTAAAGCCTGACCCTGACCTCCCCAGTTTGACCACATATTTCTCTGGATTAGAGACAGTGGGTTTGATGCTGTTTGCACACGGTGATCACACTTTCTACTTTAGTTATGTCACATTTACACTCGTTTATCTGAATCTGCGTAGTTCATTTGGACAGTCGTATTCTGCCCAAACAGGCTCAGACTAAAGGAGCACATATCGACAGACCAATTTAATCATCGAATAATGACCCACTGTAGAATCACCATTATTCACTCATTTATATGAATTTGGGCAGAGGGAGCAAATCTTGACTCTATCTTTTCCCAAATAAAGCACCACTAGAGGGCGCACACCTCACCTTTGTGACACTGGAGACATTGAAGACGGGACAATTCCTGCAAATCAATTTTATTTCTATAGCGCCAATAACAATGGACCCTCCTCTTAGTCCTGATGGATGAGGAGAGAAAAAGGGACAACAGAAGAAACATTAGAACAAAGATCTACCGTATTTTCCAGACTATAAGCGCTACTTTTTCTTCAGGTTTTGAACCATGCGGCTTTTACAAAGGTGCGGCTAATCTGTGGATTTTTCTTACACCGCTAGGGGAGCTCTAACCGGAATTTCAAAAAGAAGATAGACGTAAAATTAATACAAAGAAGAATACGCTACTTTTTATTTAGCAGATATAACACGCACGACAAATTACTAACTGGTAATTATTTTCAAATCCTCATCCCTTCATCATGAAAAGCACGAAGGAGTTTGTATGATGCAAGTTTTAAGTTGAAGGCATCGATCTTGCTCCAGGAAGGAAACCGCTGTAGAGCCCTGCACCCACGGGACCAACACAAAACAGTGCGGCGCAGGACCACGGATGTAATAAGAGCATCTGAAAGAACATTCTGAAAGAACATTCTGAAAGCTTATTGTGGGCGGGAGCGCGACTGCACAACGCAGGAGCGGGACTGAAGAATGCGGGAGCGCGACTGAAAATTTAATCTGCTTTTGTTTTGTTTGATTTCCTTTTTTTTTCATCAGAGTATGGCGCCATCATATGGACAAAAGTGAGAACTGCGCATATCCGTAAAAGCCTTTGTAGTTCTCCCATGTGGCCGCTAGAGGGAGTGTTTGTTTAACTAGTTTATTTATGAATATTTATTCATTGTAAATACTTAATATTATTACAATAGAAAAGACCATTTGTAATGTAAATTCATTTAATTTCAATGTATTCATTAAATCAATTACATTTATTTGATACTTTTTTCAATTTCCTGAAGTTATGCTCAGCCCCTGTGCGCCTCCATGTGGACAAAAATGGGAGCTACAGTCGTGTGAAAAAGTTTAGGCACTCCTGATCGTTTTCAAGAGTTTCCTTTATAAATCATTCATTGTTCGGATCAGCAATTTCAGTTAAATATATCATATAGCAGAGAAACACTGATATTTGAGAAGTGAAATGAAGTTTATAGGATTTACAGAAAGTGCAATAATTACTTAAACAAAAGTAGGCAGGTGCATAAATTTGGGCACCCCAGCAGAAAAATTACATCAATATTTAGTAGATCCTCCTTTTGCAGAAATAACAGCCTCTAAACTCTTCCTGCAGCTTCCAGTGAGGGTCTGGATTCTGGTTGAAGGTATTTTTGACCATTCTTCTTCACAGAACATCTCCAGTTCAGTCAAGTTTGATGGAGCCCGAGCATGAACAGCCCGCTTTAACTCACACCACAGATTTTCAGTAATATTCAGGTCTGGGGACTGAGATGGCCATTCCAGAATGTTGTACTTGTTCCTCTGCATGAACAGCTTTAGGAGAATCTGAGCAGTGTTTAGGGTTGTTGCCTTGTTGAAGTTTCCAGTCCTGGTGCAACTTCAACTTTGTCACTGATTCTTGAACATTGTTCACAAGAATCTGCTGATACTGACTGGAATCCATGCGACCTTCAACTTTAACAAGATTTCCAGTCCCTGCACTGGCCACAGGCCCACAGCCTGATGGAACCACCACCACATTTTACTGTGGGCAGCAGTCTTGGAATGCTGTGCTCTTCTTTCACCCTGCACATCACCCTTTGTTATGTCCAAATAAGTCAGTTTTAGTTTCATCAGTCCACAGCACCTTATTCCAAAATGAAGCTGGTTTGTCCAAATGTGCTTTAGCAAGGCACAGCTCTGTCCTGGGCTGTGCCTTGGATTCGGTGCAGGAGGTGGGGGACAGAAGGGTCCTGGCCAGATTCACTTCTATGCTGGACCTGGAGTCTCACCCTCTTCAGGCCCTGTCTGCTCTGGACCTGGAGTCTCCCCCTCTTCAGGGCGCCCTGTCTGCTCTGGACCTGGAGTCTCACCCTCTTCAGGGCCCTGTCTGCTCTGCAGAGCAGCTTCAGTGACAGACTGATCCACCCTCGCTGTGTGAAGGTTCTGCAGGTCTTTCCTTCCTGCTGCTGTCAGACTTTACAATGAACACTGCTAACTCCGCTGCCTGTGCAATACTGGGACCCTGTGCAATAATGTAAGATAGAAATTTATTGTATATATAGTTTTTAGATAGCAATTTATTGTATATATAGTTTTAAGATAGCAATTTATATGATACATAGTTTTATAATCCTTATCTTTATAGATCTTTATAGTGTTTGTCTATTTTTAACTTAACTGTACTTCTATTGCTGCTACTGTTTCTTGCTGTTCTCTTTACTGTGCGTTGCAACACTGAAATTTCCCCATTGTGGGACAAATAAAGGATATCTTATCTTATCTTATCAAACCTCAAGCGACTCTGTGGCATGTGTGCAGAAAAGGCTTCTGTCGCATTTCTCTCCCATACAGCATCTCCTTGTGCAAAGTGCTGAATAGTTCATCAATGCACCGTGACACCATCTGCAGCAGGATCATGTTGTACGTGTGTGGAGCTGGTCTGTGGGTTGAGTTTGACTGTTCTCACCATCCTTCACCTCTGCTTATCTGAGGTTTTTCGTGGCCTTAACTAGAACTGTGCCTGTGGTCTTCCATTTCCTCACTATGTTCCTCACAGTGGAAACTGACAGGTGGAATTTCTGAGTTTTTTGTATCCTTCCCCTAAACTATGATGTTGAACAATCTTTGTTTTCAGGTCATAGTTGTTTTGAGGCTCCCATGTTGCCACTGTTCAGAGAAGATGCAAAGAGGAGAACAACTTGCAACCGGCCCCTTAAATACTCCTGATCACCTGTGTCTGTAGGCCAAGGGTCAGTGAGCTCAACAAACAGATTTTGTGTTCCAATGGATTAGATGGATGGTATTAAAATCAATAAAACAACAAGGGTGCCCTAATTTATGCACACGCCTACTTTTGTTTAAGTAATTATTGCACTTTCTGTAAATCCTATAAACTTAATTTCACTTCTCAAATATCACTGTTTTTCTGCTATATGATATATTTAACTGAAATTGCTGATCCGAACAACCAATGATTTATAAAAAAAAAAAAGATCAGGGCCCAAACTTTTTCATACAACTGTACACATTCCCAAAAACTGGACGTTTATCAAAATATTCCACTGTATTTAAAATAATCACACACTCTTAATGCTGAGTTTAAAATGATTTTAAAAAATTAACATCCCAAAACAATAGTAAGAGAAATAGTTGAGTTTAAATATTTAATCTTTTATAGTTTTTGTTGTTGTTTTCTGAATTTTATGGCACCACCGACCCTGAAGTTCAGAAAAAAGTGGGGTCAGTGAGGTATACAATGGGAAACAGGAAAACAGATGTTTTAATTTCTAGATAAAGATTAGATAAGATAAGATATATCCTTTATTTGTACCACAGTGGGGAAATTTCAGTGTTGCAATGCACAGTTAAGAGAACAGTAAGAAAACAGTAGCAGCATAGAAGTACAGAATTACTTAGAAATAGACAAACTCTATAAAGATCTATAAGGATAAGGATTATAAAATAAAATAAAATTCTATATACATTAAATTGCTATCTGAATACAGTGGCTACAGTTTGTACAGTAAAAATAACGTTATATCTTTAAAATGGCTACAGTATCTTTTAAGGTTTGGACATTCAGGATGAAATTATACATTACATAAAATAGGAAAACATAACAGCGGCATTGAGACAACTGTGGCCACCCAGAAACAGTAGAGCATGAATTTATGGATCCTAACACATATACGGAGGAAAGAAATATAATGAAGGAAGCATCAAGGACCTTCACATGAAATTTGACTTAATACAAATATTACAGCAGCTCCCAAGAAATAGAAGTTTCAAAGTTTTATTTCAGTTTGTGAGGGACATTAATTTGATGAACAGGATTTGATGGATTATTTTTCTTTGCTTATTATTTGATCGCTGTTATTAGTAATATTCTTATTTTCTGTCTGTATTTCCTGTTTTGTTGTGAGTCAGTCGCGTTGCAGTTCACACTCCTTATCAGTTGGCGGCGCTAATGCGCCAGGAGTTGTTTGCCAATAAAACTCCACTGTGGCTCATGCTCAGGTCGGCGTGAGGGACAAACCTGTGAATTGGTGGATTTTTCGGATTCCAAACTGCCTCTTCCTCCACGGTGAGTTGTTGAGCATCAATCGGTGAACTCTTTTTGTGATTCGCGCTCGTATTTGTGTTGCTAAAAGCTCTTAGCGTCTTGTTTGTTAGCGCCGCTACGCTCCCATTCAAAACCCCTGTGTAGATTAGCGCCGTTTACTCGCGCCTGGAGTTTGGGAAACACCGATTATACGAATTAAATACTGAACGTTTTCGAGTTTATATTCAAGCCGAAATGGAGATAACAATCTGCTTTACTAGAAGCATTCGTTCATTTATTCACTTATTCATTTATTTTCGCCTTTTGAATTGATTTGGTCAATATTGACAACTTTTTAAGCGAACGCTAAATAAGCTATAGGCCTTCGTTTAGTTTTTCCTGAACTGTCGCAGCTACGATTATTCTTGATTTGTTGCGTCACTTTAATTATTCATCTGATCATCTGCTTGAGTATTTTGATCTATACTTAAGTCATTGGATTTACTGAGTACAATTGAGTATTTTTGCTATATGAAAAAGTGCACTTCCCTTTTTGATTAATTAATGAATTATTGATCCATGACTGTTTAATAGTCAGTTGCAGGATGAAATAGAAATAAGGTTAATAACATTATTCATTTTCAAGGTTATATATTGATAAAGTATATTTGTTCTGCGTGTGTAAATATGTGTGTTAAAAATAAAGCCAAATTTAGTTTGATCGGACCAACAGTTTCCGAGATATTGCAGTTTCACGTGTTTTGGCCTATATTTTGACCTTGAAATTAACAATAAGGGACACGCTCGACCTCAATGATGCAAACGGAAAAACTGTAGCCCTGTACGTCTACTACAACATACACTAAATCTGGAGGGCTTTTCTTTTTCATAGTACAGGAATTTGGAATAGAATTAAGACCCCCTACCCCTCAATCCCTGGTAAATGTGTAAAATGTACATCGTACATCGAGAGCCCACGTTTGCTCTGCCGTTACAAATGTTTGCTCTGTATGAGCTGAGGTGGACTGACCCATTCAGGATATTTCGCTTACACGCCCCAGTATCCCGGTTATTATCGGAATGTCCCAGCTACAATATCCCAGTTTCTCATAACCGGGATACTGTGTATACATGCACCATGATGAAACCAGGACAATGATGTGCAGGTAAACGCACTCACTGAAACATTATTATACACACCGCAGGGCCAAAAAATAAAGTCTTCACATGGATTTAACTAATCACACCAGTCCGATGTTGCTGCAGTTGGTCCGGTCCAGGTTCAGCAGCAGTGTGTGCTCAGAGAATGAGCTCAGCTGAGCCTGAATATCCTGAAGGACCAGGTAATATAAATTAATGCAACACTGGATGGAAATAAATCTTGTGACATTGCAGAAGTTTATCGAAAAAATGCCACAGAGAATGGGTTCATTTTTCACCAGGATATTGCAGTGATGATGGTCGAATCTGATCCCAAAGATTCTCTGTGGGGTTCAGGTCCAGACTCTGTGGTCTCATCCATGTGTAAAAATGACATCTCCTTCTGAACCTGTCACAGTCTGAGCCCCATGAATCCTGCTGTGTCCTGGAATCTGCCCGAGCATCAGGGAAGAACAAATCCACTGAGGGAAGAACCGGCTCCTTCAGGATATTCACTGCTTCACTGCTGCTGAACCAGGACCTGACCAACTGCAGCAACACCACACCTGTGATTAGATAAATCCAGGTGGACACTTTTTTTTGGCCAGGCAGTGTGTGATTTACTATGTGTGATTTTATGTGTATTTAGTGAGAGTTACTTTATTTTAATAGTTTAAAAATGTGATTTTACTTGACATTTCCTTTCTTTTGTTCTAATGCAGAGCTACAAGATCCACCAACAGAATGACATTCACGTGTGACCAGTGTGGAAAGGTGTGGCCAAAACCTTGTGACCTGAAAAGACACTACAGAACTCACACAGGAGAAAAACCGTACAGCTGTGACACTTGTGAAAAGACTTTTTCAGAATCAGGCAAACTCGCATCACATATGAGAATCCACACAGGAGAGAAACCCTGCAGATGTGACCAGTGTGGGAAGGAATTTAGGAAGTCTGGTGCCCTGTATAAGCATATGAGAGTCCACACAGGGGAAAAACCGTACAGATGTGATGTTTGTGAAAAGACATTTTCACAGTCAGGCAACCTACAATCACATATGAGAGTCCACACAGGAGAGAGGCCATACAGATGTGACCAGTGTGGGAAGAAATTTAGAGAGTCTAGTGCCCTCCGTCAACATATGAGAATCCACACTGGAGAGAAACCATACAGATGTGACAGTTGTGAAAAGACATTTTCACAGTTGGGTAACCTAGAAAGACACATGAGAATCCACACAGGAGAGAAGCCATACATTTGTGATGTTTGTAAAAAGACATTTTTACAGTCAGTCAATCTAGAAAGACACATGAGAATCCACAGAGGTGAGAATCCGTTCAAGTGTGACCAATGTGGAAAAGAATTTAGATATTCTGATAACCTCCATAAGCATATCAGAGTCCACACTGGAGAGAAACCATACAGATGTGACCAGTGTGGAAAGTTGTGGCAAAAACATTCTGACCTGAAAAGACACTACAGAACTCACACAGGAGAAAAACCGTACAGCTGTGATGTTTGTAAAAAGACTTTTTCACAGTCAGGCAGACTAGTATCACATATGAGAATCCACACAGGAGAGAGGCCATACAAATGTGAAGAATGTGGGGAATCTTTCTCTACATCATCCAGTCGCAATAAACACAAGAGAACTCACTCCTGGCTGATTCAATATGAGTGTGACCAGTGTGAAGAGGCTTTTAGAACATCCCAGCAGCTCTCCAGTCACTACCGAACGCACACAGGAGACGAACCAGACGACTGTAGAAAGAGGGAAGACTTTCAGGTCTGTGAGGAACCGTCTGAAACATGTCCAAATGTTCCAGAGAGAAAAGCTGCATCTCTGACCAGTGTGGGAGGACTTTGAGACAAGCTGCTCATCTGAAGGTGGTGGAGCCTCTTGAACTCCCTAAAGGAGAAAGAGCTGCAGAGGCCGGATCAAGTGAGCCTAAAGTCAGACTGAAAAAGCTGGAGATCAGGCTTCAGAGACTCCGGACTGTGGATTTGAACTCTGTGCAAAATGATATGTAAAGATTTGTTTTATTACAGAGAGGTTTTAGCTGAAGTTTGTCCATCTTATTCTTCATTGTTTTGCTTTTCACTTTGAGCTTTTAGTTCTGCTTCACTGCTGTTCCCTAATCAGAGACATGCCTGAAACTACAGTTTGTCTTTTTATTCTGTTGTGGCTCTTGTTGGCAACCCACAACAGGTGTTTATTCTTTTCATGGCTGCTGTGATGAAAAAAGTGAAGTTAAATATTATGTAGCATAGGGGTGGGCGATATCTCGATATTTAAAATATATCGAGATATTTTTGAAACTCGATATGAATTCTGACATATCGATATATCGCTATAATGCTCACGTTTACTTCTGGTTTCGCCACTTCGCTTGTTTTGCCTTCTCTGTGCCGCGCTCGCCACCGCCTCCTCGCTTATGTCTCCTGTGCTCATCCCCGGAGCCCGGAGTTGGCCGCGGACTAAACCAGGACTAGGACTAAACCAGGACTAAACCAGGACTAAACGCGGCCGCAGAGCCCGGGGCTCGGCCGCGGACTAAACCAAGACTGGGACCAGTCTCCAGTGCACCCATTTGCGAGTAAATATTTCATTGTGCAATGGGGAAAACAAACAGGCGCATCTGTGCGAGTGCTTCTGCAGCACAATAAGGAGCTGCGCACAGACGCAACGTGACGAGTTAAACTTTCTAAATGCACCTGCCCAGCGCGAGCGCAACCACATGACACCTGCGACCGCACACGACTCCAGCACACGAGCTCCACGTGTGGCTGATATCACTCATACGAACAAACTCCACTTCAAAACACACCCACGCCACATTAAACGAGGAGCCCCACAGCAGGACCCACACCAGTCCCACTCATTAGACAGCCCCACACCGCTGGACTTCCCTCTCTAAAGCGAGAGCTTTGTCTTGGTCTTGTCTCGGACTCGAGCGCATTTGGACTCGGTCTTGTCTCGGACTCAAGGTCTGAATACTGAGTGTGATCATATTTATCACAATGTGCGTTTGGTTTGGTAAATGTGCAGAGACTAAACATCACTTTAAAACAGTTAGGAATGTCAAAATACAGGTTTAAAAATCTTTCACTTTATTCACTTTGAAGCAGTTTTGTGTAAAGTGCCAGTGGAAGTTCTCTTAAAGAAGAGGTTCTTAAACTGTGGGCGAGGGTCCAAAAAGGGGTGCAGAGTGTTTAAGTGCATTACTAAATGAATATTAATCAGATAAAATGTGTCTGTTGTTTTTGCATTAGTTTGGGAGGGGGTTATTTTTCCTGTAAAGATATCGAGATATATATCGTATATCGAGATATAGCAAAATATATCGAGATATATTTTTTGGTTCATATCGTCCAGCCCTAATGTAGCACATACAATGCTGCAATATGGAGCAGAACAAATAGTAGTAGTAGTTGTTGTGTTATTTACAGTGAACAGACAGACATTATTTAGAGTTCAACGTGTTTAAAGTAATTAATCCGAGCACAAGAGCAACAACACAGTTCATATAATCCACATGCAAAAAGAGTTCCAGGAGGCTCGCCATCCAGTGTCTGGAACATGGCCTCTGCAAAACAGGACCAGCAATAAGTCATACAATAATTAAGTATCACAACTAAGTCACAAGCAGAATCAGAAAGGGTTTTTTGCCATATGAATGAACAGGTTCACAACATTAGGAAACTGTTGCAGTACTTGGAGTGAAACATAGACAAACACTACTAACCATGTAATAAATAAAGAAGAAAACAAACTCTATAATGTAACACAAAAATGTACTAAATTACAAGAATAAAACAGTGCAGGTAATGATAAACTAAATACATTTCCACAATATCACAATTTGTTATAATAATCATTCATGTACATGTATAAATATTTGTCCATATCAAGGGTACTCCATAGTTAAATATTTTCAATTGACAATGGGCAACAATTCATTTTAGCTTAGCTTTAGCAGTGCTAACAGTTCCTTTCATCATAATCATAATTGTCAGTATTAGTTCTCAAAAATATCAATAAAGTGCATTGATTAAAATACATATAGTGCCTTAAACAGCGGTCGCATATGAAAAGGAACGAGTGAGCGCCAGCTCAGGATTACGATGGCTCTGAGCTGCAAGTGTACAAAAAAAAAATTAGATATCTCGTTATTTTGAGATACTATCTCGTTATTTCGAGATACTATCTCATTTCGAGATAATTCAGAAGTGTAAAAAAAAATTATAAAAAAAATAAATAAATTTTGAGATATCTCGTTATTTTGAGATAAATCAAAAGTGTAGAAAAAAGTTTTTCATTTTTTTTTAATATCGTTATTTCGAGATACTATCTCGTTATTTCGAGATAACATTTAATGTTGTCTAAGGTTGATATTGATTATTATTGTGATATTATTGTAATATTGTTATCAGCCACTAGAGGGCAGACGATGATAGCAGACGGCAGAGCAGTGTGTACAGATACATGGCTCTGGCAGACGCCCATTCAAAAGTCAGTACTCAAGTACCTATAACTTTAAACGTCATCTAGGCAGTTCAAGACCCCGAATTGTGGTTTACATTTGTGTTTTGTTCTTTCTTTCATTTTGTGTGTAAACAAAATAGCTTAAAGTTTGTAAAGAAAAGCAAATTAGAGCGCATCAAACCCCTATCCCGAATTTCAGTCAATCTCCATGTTAAAATGGGTTAAATGATAGCCTCCTCCATTAAACATTAAACAACCTTAAACAAGAGAATCTCTAGCTCTAAGATGAATAATATTGCATGTTCAGACAGTTTAACGCCCTCAGACCTCCCCGTGCAGCGGCTTCTCTCCCTCTCTCACACACTCAGCCTCTCTGTCTCTGCCATATGGTCTCTGTGGCGGAGCATCAGACAGAAGCGGCTCAACACACTCAACATTCCAGTAATACAAGAAAATGGGTTTGGTAGAAAACCGTGGAGTTTTTGTACCGCCGTTGTTTTACATCTCCAACAGTAATTTATAAAACTTATTATGTATGTATCACGTATGAAATCACATTCGTGCCATAAACCCATAACTAGTGGTATCACTAGCTTGTCATGTGACCATTATGAGGAAATTTTGCCAGAGCCACATGAAATTAGGGCCAGGGTTGTGGTATCTCCGTCGCAGTCTCCGTGCTCGCCTGTGTGCCACTCCATCTGGGTCTAGAATACTTTGGAGCAATCTCACGGTTTCCCTTTTAACAACCAGCCCCTCCTGAATGCACTTGAGGTGCATCATCCTATACCCTACCATCTGACCTGAGGTTTCCAGTTGTTGGTTAATAAAAGAAGCAACATCTACTGTACTACGTCTGTGTAGTATTTCCTCCTACAAAGCCTATTCTTCTTCAGAACATTTTGCAGAGTTCTAAGACACATTGTTATTCCATGCTGATGGCTCAAGAATTCAAGAATTTCTTTTTGCTGAAAGCCTAAATAAAAGTAAAAACCTACAATCCGCCTATGGTCCATTTTGACTCCTGAGTCCTGAGGGGCGGGGCGGTCCTGGGGGAGCGTCCCCTCTTCAAGCATGAAGTCACATTCGCGCGTTATTATGAGATAATATGCTGTCTCAGGTTGAACCAATATCGGTATCTGCCACTTAGACGGTAGCCGATGATAGCAGACGGCAGAGCAGTGTGTACAGATATACGGCTCTGGCAAAATTTCCTCATAATGGTCTCCACGGTTTTCTACCAAACCCATTTTCTTGTATTACTGGAATGTTGAGTGTGTTGAGCCGCTTCTGTCTGATGCGGCTCCACCACAGAGACCGTATGACAGCGACAGAGAGGCTGAGTGCGTGAGAGAGGGAGAGAAGCTGCTGCACGGGGAGGTCTGAGGGCGTTAAACTGTCTGAACATGCAATATTATTCATCTTAGAGCTAGAGATTCTCTTGTTTAAGGTTGTTTAATGTTTAATGGACTAGGCTCATTTAACCCATTTTAACATGGAGATTGACTGAAATTCGGGATAGGGGTTTGATGCGCTCTAATTTGCTTTTCTTTACAAACTTTAAGCTATTTTGTTTACACACAAAATGAAAGAAAGAACAAAACACAAATGTAAACCACAATTCGGGGTCTTGAACTGCCTAGATGACGTTTAAAGTTATAGGTACTTGAGTAGTGACTTTTGAATGGGCGTCTGCCAGAGCCGTGTATCTGTACACACTGCTCTGCCGTCTGCTATCATCGTCTGCCCTCTAGTGGCTGATAACAATATTACAATAATATCACAATAATAATCAATATCAACCTTAGACAACATTAAATGTTATCTCGAAATAACGAGATAGTATCTCGAAATAACGAGATAGTATCTTGAAATAACGAGATAATATTTTTTAAAAATTAAGAAAACTTTTTTTACACTTTTGATTTATCTCAAAATAACGAGATAATATCTTGCAATAACGAGATAGTATCTCGAAATAACGAGATAATATCTTGCAATAACGAGATAGTATCTCGAAATAACGAGATAATATCTAATTTTTTTTTATCTTTATTTTTTACACTTGCGGCTCAGAGCCACCGTACAGGATCATAGAACTATAAGAAAAAATATCCGGATACAACCGGAGCGTTAGCGTTAGCATTATAGCTCCGAACGACAACAAAGTTGGCACTCACCAGTTCCATCCATCCATCTTCTCCCGCTTAATCCAGCTGGGTCGCGGGGGCAGTTTGCTGCCCAATACTCATAGCACCTGACCCCCCCTATGAACCCCTCTGCCCACTCAATCAAATGACAAAGGGACGACAGCGCTTCGTCATGAAGGCAGGAGGCATCTAGAGAGACTGGCAGCGTAACAGTTACTTTAGAGAACTTTTATAGGAAAAACAGTCACTTTTAAGGGCAATAATCGCCCATCTGTAGCCGCTCAGTCACACCCGGGGCCGACGCACCAAATCTCGTGTCTGGGGTCGTCTAATTGTTTTTTTTTTTAACTCTTTGTATAGATTGGTTATTGATTTGGCTTTTTGCAGGATATGTGTTGACAGAGTGAAAATAGTTATTTATTTCGATTATCAGTAACGGTAGAACACGGTGTAGATTTGCAGAATTTAGCTCTATGGATGTGGGATTTGCCAAGGAGTATGAATAAAAGTTGATAAGTTTTTCGAATTTTGCGTTTTTGATGTGAATAATACATAATGATATTTTCTTCTTTAATAGTTATTGGTGCATGTAAGTTTTGGCATGAGAAAAAGAGGGGAATGATGTTTTCAGGGTGCGCCAGGCAGAAGCTGAAGTTTGGATCTATTTGGAGAAATCTGGATAAAAATGTATTTGTGGGTAAAATGTGTGTATAATCTTAAAATTAAGTTTTATTGATGATTGGGACTGAAATGAGATTCAAGATGTTTAAGTCTTAAACCACTGAATGTTCTGATTTTCTGAAATTGTGTGTTCCAATATAATTTTCCTCTGGGTTGTGTTTGATTTTTATTGAGCAGGCTTTTCCGAATGTGATCTGTGCAGATCATGGATCAATAATAAGAGCATATCATAAGATTTATTCTATCTATCTATCTATCTATCTATCTATCTATCTATCTATCTATCTATCTATCTATCTATCTATCTATCTATCTATCTATCTATCGATATAGATATAGATATAGATATAGATATAGATATAGATAAATCACAGATGTTAGAATGTCACTTAGGCTTGAGAAATACAGTAAGATGCCTAAATGCCTTAAGGTTGTGGAGAATGACCGAGCCCAGATCCTGTGGGACTTCCAGATCCAGACTGACAGAACAGTGATGGACCAACCGGACACAGCGGAGCTGGAGCAAGAGGACAAAGCCGTGGTGGTGTTTTTGTGAGGGACATTAATTTGATGAACTGGATTTGATTGGTTAAATTTTGTTTTGCTTATTATTTGATCGCTGTTGTTATTAGTAATATTCTTATTTTCTGTCTGTATTTCCTGTTTTGTTGTGAGTCAGTCGCGTTGCAGTTCACACTCCTTATCAGTTGGCGGCGCTAATGCGCCAGGAGTTGTTTGCCAATAAAACTCCACTGTGGCTCATGCTCAGGTCGGCGTGAGGGACAAACCTGTGAATTGGTGGATTTTTCGGATTCCAAACTGCCTCTTCCTCCACGGTGAGTTGTTGAGCATCAATCGGTGAACTCTTTTTGTGATTCGCGCTCGTATTTGTGTTGCTAAAAGCTCTTAGCGTCTTGTTTGTTAGCGCCGCTACGCTCCCATTCAAAACCCCTGTGTATATTAGCGCCGTTTACTCGCGCCTGGAGTTTGGGAAACACCGATTATACGAATTAAATACTGAACGCTTTTGAGTTTATATTCAAGCCGAAATGGAGATAACAATCTGCTTTACTAGAAACATTCATTCAGTTATTGTCCCCATTTGAATTGATTTTGTCCATTTTGACAACTTTTTAAGCGAACGCAAAATAAGTTATAGCCTTCCATTTAGTTTTTCCTGAACTGACGCAGCTACGATTATTTTTGATTTGTTGCGCCACTTTAATTATTCATCTACTCATCTGCTTGAGTATTTTGGTCTCTACTTGCACATTTAGCTTTAAATCTTTAATACTGGTTATTTGTGTTTTATTGACACCTCAGGCTCTTTTAAGAACCAGCCTTCTGATGCGGCCAATTGTATTTACCCGTTATTTTCTGTGGGCGTGGTCAATCTCCTGGACTATTAGAGTTACAAATGCATTCTGGTGGTAATGGATAATTTTATGTGGCCATAGCGGCTTGACAAAGCCTGATCTGGTCAGATCTTAGTGCTGGTGGTGGTTGGAGGGACCGATGGCGCCGATTGGCTTGACAGCCGCGCTTTTGTCAGTCTGCCCCAGGGCAGCTGTGGCTACAACAGAGTCTCACCACCACCGGGTGTGGAGTGAATGAATAATGCTGTGTAAATAATGCTGCGTAAAACGTCTTTGTGACGTGTGTCTGTGAAAAGCACTGAAAACGGGACACTGCGTATACATGGACCATGACGAAACCGGGATATTCAAAAAAAACTCGATCATAACCGGGATATTGATGTGCAGGTAAACGCAATTAAACAATCTTACTCGGGTTGGGTGGTAATGCGGTAATATGGTAAACCGAGGAATCAAAAAGTAGCAATGGTGTTCTGACCTGTCTATTTTGTCTACTGTATATTTTGGTTGGCCTGCTGCTGGCCCTTTAATTGAAAACAGGAAGTTGCCCCTGTAGGTCATGTGCGGTAGTGCACACAGTTGTGTAGAAGCGGCTGACGTGTTAGTGCCTTGTGATGAGTTCATAGAAGGCATTCCCTGTAAATATAAATTTTAAAGGTGTTCATAAATAAGATTAGACAAGATAACAAGTAATTTAATAATTTCACTGAATAAAAAACTATTTACCAGTTAAGTTACATGCTAACATGAGTACTGGACTGCATTTGGATTAGCATTAGCATAATAAAACGTGGTTTGCCCTATTTCTTTGCATTCAAAGTCATGTATATTGTGTTATGTTGTTACAGTTTCACACCTGCCATATAAAGAAAAGTCTAAACCCATCCTGGCGTCAGTGACTTTTGTGTGGAGGTGTTTAACTCCTGGATAGTAGAAATGGGGTTCTACAGACCAGTACAAATGGTATCAGTTTCTTTACTGTCATTTAAAAAATCTGCAGTGCATAAGGACCTAATATAATATTATTTATTGATGCCTAAATTCGTTTGCGCAGCACAAATAAATGTGTGGTTTGTGCTTTACACACAGAATCTTAAGGCCCCTTTAGGACAAGACTGGTAAATAAGGCCATGAAGGTGATTGGCAGGAAAGAGTTTCCTTCTTTGCAGGACATTTTTCAAAAGTCTGTGCTCGCTCAGGCCTGAGGGATTGTGGGAAAACCTCTCACCTGTTACAGGTGAATATGAAATCCTCCATCAGGCCGACGCTATCGAGTGCCTAAGTTTAAGAGTAACAGGTATAAACTTTCATTTGTGCCACTTCTGTTGCACTGTTGAACAAATCTGCACAACAAAGGCGCACTTAGTCACTTTATTTAATAGTGCAATAATTGCTAAAATCTATGTGCAATAGAGCTAGTGCAATCATTAACTGTGCAATAATTATCGCTGAAATGGGGTTAGTGCAGTGTTTTGGACACTTTTTGGTTGTGCAGTGCACAAATGTGCTACATGTGTCTTGTGACTGTTGTGTAATGTATGAAGTGTAACTGTGTTTAAGCTGCAGTGCCCAAAACAAATTGTCCCCAAGGGGAAATTTGTTTTCGGCACTGCAGCTTAAACACAGTTACACTTCATACAAAAGGACATTTCAGTTTAGAAACGGCCTTTTGAAATCCTGCGTTTCCCGTGGTCAACTGTAAATACGGTAAATCCAGGCCTGTTCTGCTGTTACTTTCACTGTGGACCTGATACAAGAGGCTAAACGCCCCAGTCGAGTTTGATTGAGTTTAACACTGAAAAACACAGAGCCAGAGCTGCACATACGTCCTGCTGGAGCTTCTGAATGGTTTAGGCGCAAGACACAAAATAATTCTTAATTAATCACAGTAAGAATCAGAATCAGAATCAGAATCAGAATCATTCAGAATCAAACCGTGTACCCCGGTAAAATGCTGAGAAAGTTTAACGGTATCAAAATTTGGTGTGTTTTTATTGACATTTCCTTTCTTTTGTTCTAATGCAGAGCTACAAGATCCACCAACAGAATGACGTTCACATGTGACCAGTGTGGAAAGGTGTGGCCAAAACCTTGTGACCTGAAAAGACACTACAGAACTCACACAGGAGAAAAACTGTACAGCTGTGATATTTGTGAAAAGACTTTTTCAGAGTCAAACTCCCTAATATTGCATATGAGAATCCACACAGGAGAGAAACCCTGCAGATGTGACCAGTGTGGGAAGGAATTTAGAACGTCTGGTGCCCTGTATAAGCATATGAGAGTCCACACAGGGGAGAAACCGTACAGATGTGATGTTTGTGAAAAGACATTTTTACAGTCAAGCCACCTAGAAAGACACATGAGAATCCACAGAGGAGAGAAACCGTACAGGTGTGACCAGTGTGGGAAGGAATTTAGAGAGTCTGGTAACCTCCGTCAACATATGAGAATCCACACTGGAGAGAAACCATACAGATGTGACATTTGTGAAAAGACATTTTCACAGTCAAGCAACCTAGAATCACATATGAGAGTCCACACAGGAGAGAAACCATACAGATGTGGTGTTTGTGAAAAGACTTTTTCACTGTCCGGTAACCTAGAAACACACATGAGAATCCACACAGGAGAAAGACCGTACAGCTGTGATGTTTGTGAGAAGACATTTTCACAGTTAAACTCCCTAATATCACATATGAGAGTCCACACAGGAGAGAAACCGTACAGCTGTGATGTTTGTGAGAAGACATTTTCACTGTCAGGCAACCTAGAAACACATTTAAGAATTCACACAGGAGAGAAACGATACAGATGTGATGTTTGTGAAAAGGTATTTTCACGGTCAGACTCCCTAGAAAGACATCTGAGAATTCACACTGGAGAAAAACCGTACAGCTGTGATGTTTGTGAAAAGACTTTTTCACTGTCAGGCTCCTTAGCATCACATATGAGAGTCCACACAGGAGAGAGGCCATACAGATGTGATGTTTGTGAGAAAACATTTACACTGTCGGGTCACCTAGTGTCACATAAGAGAATCCACACAGGAGAGAAACCGTACAGATGTGAAGAATGTGGGGAATCTTTCTCTCGATCATCCAGTCACAATAGACACAAGAGAACTCACTCCTGGCTGATTCAATATGAGTGTGACCAGTGTGAAGAGGCTTTTAGAACATCCCAGCAGCTCTCCAGTCACTACCGAACGCACACAGGAGATGAACCAGACGACTGTAGAAAGAGGGAAGACTTTCAGGTCTGTGAGGAACAGTCTGAAACATGTCCAAATGTTCCAGAGAGAAAAGCTGCAGCTCTGACCAGTGTGGGAGGACTTTGAGACAAGCTGCTCATCTGAAGGTGGTGGAGCCTCTTGAACTCCCTAAAGGAGAAAGAGCTGCTGAGGCCGGTGTTCTGCTGAAATGAGCCCCATCGAAATGAGCTCCCAGCAGCCTAAATCCACAGTGACGTCTATCGATTCACGCTGCCCCGTCGAAATAATCAACTTCGATCGTTTACAGTTGTATAGATCTGATAAAGCCTGACCCTGACCTCCCCAGTATCACAATGTATTTCTTTGTATTAGGTTACTCCTCTTAGTCCTGATGGATGAAGAGAAAAAGGGACAACAGAAGAAACAGAACAAAGGTTTATTTCAATAAATAATGAATTGTTTCTATTTATTTATTTATTTACTGAAAGTGTTTCGTGCTTAGTTACAGTTATTCAACTGGCAAAAAAAAAAGTAAATAAAATAAACTTTTTAATCTGCTTTTGTTTCGTTTTATTTCTTGATTTTGTTCATCTGAGTATGGCCTCATCTTGTGAACAAAAGTGAGAACTGCTCATATTCGCAAAAGCACTTGTAGTTCTCCCACGTGGCCGCTAGAGGGAGTGTTAACTGTTAAACTAGTTTATGAATGCATTTATTCATTGTAAATAATAATGAGAATATATTATTACAATACACAAGACCATTTGTAATGTAAATTAATTTAATTTTAATTTATTTGTTGAATCAATTACATTTATTTGATATTTTTTTCAATTTCCTGAAGTAATGCTCAGCCCCTGTGCGCCTCCATGTGGACAAAAATGGGAACTACACATATTCCCAAAAACTGGACTTTTATCACAATATTCCACTGTATTTAAAATAATCACACACTCTTGATGCTGAGTTTAAAATGATAAAATGATAATTAGCTATATTATTTTCTGTATGTATTTCCTGTTTTGTTGTGAGTCAGTCGCGTTGCAGTTCACACTCCTTATCAGTTGGCGGCGCTAATGCGCCAGGAGTTGTTTGCCAATAAAACTCCACTGTGGCTCATGCTCAGGTCGGCGTGAGGGACAAACCTGTGAATTGGTGGATTTTTCGGATTCCAAACTGCCTCTTCCTCCACGGTGAGTTGTTGAGCATCAATCGGTGAACTCTTTTTGTGATTCGCGCTCGTATTTGTGTTGCTAAAAGCTCTTAGCGTCTTGTTTGTTAGCGCCGCTACGCTCCCATTCAAAACCCCTGTGTATATTAGCGCCGTTTACTCGCGCCTGGAGTTTGGGAAACACCGATTATACGAATTAAATACTGAACGCTTTTGAGTTTATATTCAAGCCGAAATGGAGATAACAATCTGCTTTACTAGAAGCATTCATTCAGTTATTCATTTATTGTCCCCATTTGAATTGTTTTGGTCCATTTTGACAACTTTTTTGAGCGAACGCTAAATAAGCTATAGGCCTTCGTTTAGTTTTTCCTGAACTGATGTAGCTACGATTATTTTTGATTTGTTGCGCCACTTTAATTATTCATCTGATCATCTGCTTGAGTATTTTGATCTCTACTTAAGTAATTTGATTTACTGAGTACAATTGAGTATGTTTGCTATATGAAAAAGTGCACTTCCCTTTTTGATTAATGAATGAATTATTGGTCGATGACTGTGTTTCATAGATTGCAGGATGAAGTTGAAATAAGATTAATAACAAATGAATTTACCAAGTTACATTTTGATAAAGTGTATTTGTTCTACATGTGTATGTCTGTTACACATATACAAATGCAGATATTTTGTTTCACGTGTTAACTTATTTCTTTGACCTTCATAGGTCAGGGTTTTTTGTATGGACTGAAACTGAACCTGGACTGCAGCCCTTCAACTCTCCTCATGACTGTGAGCTTCCCAGATCGCCCTATGTGGTAGGATAAAAATACACCTGCACACATCTTTCTGTGGACCTTTGGAACATATCACTGCAACTATTATTCTTTTAGATTCAACCGCTGCTTCGAACAATAATAAAATTACTAAATACCGTCTATTACTGTTGCTGTCCTGTTTGAGGGGGTGGGGCTTAGAGCAGGTGGAGGGGGCGGAGCTTAGAGCAGGTGGTGCAGGGGGCGGAGCTTTACACACAGAATCTTATGGCCCCTTTAGAACAAGACGCGGCTGCAGAGCTGCTTCTAAACTGAAATGTCCTTTTGAAATCCTGCGTTTCCCTGGTCGGCTGTAAATACGGTAAATCCAGGCCTGTTCTGCTGTTACTTTCACTGTGGACCTGATACAAGAGGCTAAACGCCCCAGTCGAGTTTGATCGACTTTCCCACTGAGAAACACAGAGCGAGAGCCGCACATACGTCCTGCTGGAGCTTCTGAATGGTTTAGGCGCAAGACACAAAATAATTCTTAATTAATCACAGTAAAACCGTGTACCCCGGTAAAATGCTGAGTTGAATTTGGTGTGATTTTACTTGACATTTCCTTTCTTTTGTTCTAATGCAGAGCTACAAGAACCACCAACAGAATGACATTCACGTGTGACCAGTGTGGAAAGGTGTGGCCAAAACCTTGTGACCTGAAAAGACACTACAGAACTCACACAGGAGAAAAACCGTACAGCTGTGATGTTTGTGAAAAGACTTTTTCACAGTCAGGCAACCTAGCATTACATATGAGAATCCACACAGGAGAGAAACCCTGCAGATGTGACCAGTGTGGGAAGAAATTTAGAAAGTCTGGTGCCCTGTATAAGCATATGAGAGTCCACACAGGGGAGAAACCGTACAGATGTGATGTTTGTGAAAAGGCATTTTCACAGTCAAGCTCCCTAGTTAAACATATGAGAATCCACAGAGGAGAGAGGCCATACATTTGTGATGTTTGTGAAAATACATTTTCACTGTTAGGCCACTTAGAAAGACACATGAGAATCCACAGAGGTGAGAATCCGTACAAGTGTGACCAATGTGGAAAGGTATGGCCCAAACGTTCTGACCTAAAAAGACACTATAGAACTCACACAGGAGAAAAACCGTACAGCTGTGATGTTTGTGAAAAGGCATTTTCACGGTCAAGCCACCTGGAATCACATATGAGAATCCACACAGGAGAGAAACCGTACACATGTGATGTTTGTGAAAAGGCATTTTCACGGACAGGCAGCCTAGAAAGACATTTAAGAATCCACACAGGAGAGAAACGATACAGATGTGATGTTTGTGAGAAAACATTTACACAGTTAGTCAACCTACAATCACATATGAGAGTCCACACAGGAGAGAGGCCATACAGATGTGATGTTTGTGAAAAGGCATTTTCAGTGTCGGGCCACCTAGTGGCACATAAGAGAATCCACACAGGAGAAAAACCATACAGCTGTGAAGAATGTGGGGAATCTTTCTCTCGATTATCCAGTCTCAAAACACACAAGAGAACTCACTGGCTGATTCAATATGAGTGTGACCAGTGTGAAGAGGCTTTTAGAACATCCCAGCAGCTCTCCAGTCACTACCGAACGCACACAGGAGACGAACCAGACGACTGTAGAAAGAGGGAAGACTTTCAGGTCTGTGAGGAACCGTCTGAAACATGTCCAAATGTTCCAGAGAGAAAAGCTGCAGCTCTGACCAGTGTGGGAGGACTTTGAGACAAGCTGCTCATCTGAAGGAGGTGGAGCCTCTTGAACTCCCTAAAGGAGAAAGAGCTGCTGAGGCCGGTGTTCTGCTGAAATGAGCCCCATCGAAATGAGCTCCCAGCAGCCTAAATCCACAGTGACGTCTATCGATTCACGCTGCCCCGTCGAAATAATCAACCTTATGTTTTTCCGTTTACAGTTGTACAGATCCAGTAAAGACTGACCCTGACCTCCCCAGTTTGAAAACATATTTCTCTGGATTAGAGACAGCGGGTTTGATGCTGTTTGCACACGGTGATCACACTTTCTACTTTAGTTATGTCACATTTACACTCGTTTATCTGAATCTGCGTAGTTCATTTGGACAGTCGTATTCTGCCCAAACAGGCTCAGACTAAAGGAGCACATATCGACAGACCAATTTAACCATCGAATAATGACCCACTGTAGAATCAGTTATTCACTCATTTATATGAATTTGGGCAGAGGGAGCAAATCTTGACTCTATCTTTTCCCAAATAAAGCACCACTAGAGGGCGCACACCTCACCTTTGTGACACTGGAGACATTGAAGACGGGACAATTCCTGAAAATCAATTTTACTTCTATAGCGCCAATAACAATGGACCCTCCTCTTAGTCCTGATGGACGAGGAGAGAAAAAGGGACAACAGAAGAAACATTAGAACAAAGAGTTATTTCAGTAATATGAATTGTTTTTATTTATTTTATTGTAAGAGTTTCATCCTCGTCGTTAAACTTTTTAACATGCCTTTTTTTGTTTACTTTCCTGGTTTTGTTTTAATGATGATGCAGCCAGACCCTCTTGAAAAATCCTCCTGAGACAGTTGGACAAACTTTCTGTGAATGGGGATGGCGCCCCCTACAGGCGAGTCAATGGGGTCGCTCAGCCCGGCCTCCCAAAGGAACATCATGACACTGTCTTCAGAGATCTGCACAAACACATGGGACTCCCGAGAGAAGACAGGGAAGACTTTGGGCTTCATGAGGGACTGATTTCACTGGCCAAGAATGCAAAAAGATGTCGAGCACTTTGTAATGTCTGTGAATGTGTAAAAAGAAAAAGCCCCATTAAGAGGGTGACCAGATTTTCTAAATAATAAACTGGGACGTCTCTAGTTTGGGTTTGTAATAAGAAAATTGTGAAACGAGTCCATAATTAAGGAAAATTGTTCTGCACTCCGCAATAATGCGAGTCAGTGTGGTCACATTTTCTTTGTGCTTTGGACGTTTTAAGCAGCTTTTCTGTATTTTACCTAAACAAATGACACCGTATGTGTCACTTTACTGTTGGCAGGGAATAGATTGGTCAAAAAGAGGGACACGTGTGTAGTATCTGTTAGACTAATGTGTCATGCTATATGTTGTTTACTACATATTTCTTAAAGGGTCTACTCCAGTGCTCATTAAGTTTCTAATAACATAATTCGGTAAAGAGGTTAGAGTCGGCGGAGCAGGAAGAGGCCCCTTGTCAGAGGTAATATGAGCAGGTCGTGTATGAAGAATTGTCTCGGAAAAAGCATGATTGCATGAAAAGCAGGATGTCCCTTAGAAATGAGGAACTATAAAAATCACAACTTGTTAATCGGGGTCTTCTTGCACTGGGCTTTGGGGAGATCCAGACGTAAACTGTCTGTTAATTGTCTGACTCTATAATCTGTAAAATAAATCATATTTACATTTACTAGAGTTGTCGTTAAATCATTTCTCAAGCATCTCCCTCCTGCGTGGTTGTAGTTTAAGATCCCAAATCCAGGAGCTCACCTTTTTCCAGTAGCTGTTGTTTTTTTCCCCAGATACCAACAGGAGGAGATGCTTGATTTACACCATATAACATTTGTCAGATGACTTCTCGACTCTGGAAAGGCCCAAACTGAAGGCACCAAAGATAATAAAAGATCCACTCTAGTCAGACTCATTTTAAAGTAGCAGTATATAAAATATGATACTGCAGTATAACAGATACCACATGGTATCTGGGGAAATCAACACTACTGAATGTATGCCGAATGTATTAAAAATTTGAATCTAATGCTAAGGTATGAATGAGATGCTGTGTTTGTGAGAGTGTTTGTGTCAGACTGGTGCTATGAAATACTGCTCTTATTGTTTATCTTAAATTATGTATTATTTACTCCTGTAAATTAGGGACTGAAGACGGAAACAGGGAGATGCTCAGAAATGATTCAACAACAACTCTAATAAATGTAAATATGATTTATTTTACAGATAATAGAGTCAGCCAATTAACAGACAATTTGAGTCTGGATCCCCTTAAAAGCCCAATGCAGGAAGACCCAGAGCGAAGGGTGAAGGTTACATTTATAGTTCCCTAGGACATACCACTTTTACATCTGGAATTTCTCAAACAAAGGCTTAAACACAACCCCCAACCATATAAGATCTAACATGCTTAGTTGTCACCAGGTGTCTCCTGTACTTTTACCCTCTTAGGCTCCAGGCTAGTCGTCTGGAGACCTCAAATTGTTTTACACAGACCAATCCTACATTTACAACCCAACCATTTGTCCCACCAAATGTCCTTAGGGGGCACATCCTCCTAACCTCTGACCCCTTAATTCTCCAAACTAGTGGTCCCACAGGTAAGGGAATAACCTTCCTGAGAAAGGAAATGAAGTATAATCAGCAGTACACCAGATACCACACCACACCTGCGACATTTCTTCTATGAACTGGGACAAATCACTGGTTTTGGATAAATCTGCTGGGACAGGGGACCCAGGGCTCAAAACGCGGACTGTCCCGGGTAAAAAGGGACTTTCTGGTCACTCTCCCCATAAAGCCAAACCCACTCACATTAGCACAACTGACCCTGAGCCGCACTTCCTAAAGCCCTTCTGCTGCTCCGGCCTCATGTTCCTTTAGGCCCCGGAGGCCCCTGTCTCCTCCTCCCTCCCCCTCTTCCTCCTCTTCCTCCTCCTCACTGTGGCTCATGCTCAGGTCGGCGTGAGGGACAAACCTGTGAATTGGTGGATATTTCGGATTCCAAACTGCCTCTTCCTCCACGGTGAGTAGTTGAGCATCACTCGGTGAACTCTTTTTGTGATTCGCGCTCGTATTTCTGTTGCTAAAAGCTCTTCCCCGGAGAGCAAAAGTCTTTCTCTGCGGATCCGTTAAAATGAGCCCGGCGTCCCGTCGATTTGAGCTCCCGAGGCCGAAGTGGAGGAACAAGTCACATTTAAACGTGTTTTTGGTTTTATTGTCTGTTTGGACCAGTGAAGCATCGACTTGTGCATGTGTTGGATTTGTGGCAGAATACGTGAGATGACCGAATAGTTTGGATTTAATATTTGATTTGATCGTTATTGTTATATCCTTGCAAACTTTCTAGTAAAATAATACTCGAATGCAGGAGTAACGTTCCACATGTGCTTTACTATGGACATTTAAACACTAAGCTGGATTCGTATTGCAGATTTGTCTAACTCAGTTTTGCCTGGTCAAAAAGAACTTTCCGGAAATCCACAATGGCGGTTCATTTGTTTGGGTTTCATAATTACGGAGATCCACAACGGAAGTTCCATTGTGCTTTAGACCCTCTCTAATGGCCGCGTTTCCCCCAGATGCTTCACAGAGGGGCAGATGCTCGAGAAATGATTCAACGACAACTCTAATAAATGTAAATATGATTTATTTCACAGATAATAGAGTCAGACAATTAACAGACAGTTTAAGTCTGGATCCTCTTAAAGCCCAATGCAGGAAAGACCCAGAAGAACGTGTTTGAGTTACATTTATAATATCCTATACAAGGACATCCCACTCTTATACATCAGGAATTTCTCAAACATGGCTTAACAGAACACTTCTCCATATATGACCTGATGTGGGATCTGTTACACTACTGTATTATACTTCATGGCCTTTCCCAGGATGATTATGTCCTTATCTTTGGGGCCACAGTTTGGAGCAGTAAGAGGTCAGAGGTTAGGAGGAAGTGCATCCTAAAGACATCTGGTAAGTGGAAATGGTGACAAGGGTTAGGTTATAAATGGAGAAGTGTTTTGTGCAAAACATGTTTGAGAAATTCCAGCTGTATAAGAGTGGGATGTCCTTGTATAGGATATTATAAATGTAACTCAAACACGTTCTTCTGGGTCTTTCCTGCATTGGGCTTTAAGAGGATCCAGACTTAAACTGTCTGTTATTTGGCCGACTCTATTATCTGTGAAATAAATCATATTTACATTTATTAGAGTTGTCGTTAAATCATTTCTTGAGCATCTGCCCCTCTGTGAAGCATCTGGGGGAAACGCGGCCACTAGAGAAGGTAAGATCCTGGACTGGGGATCTAAACCACACTGACCATTGTCACCATTGTACCATTTACCAGATGAATGCAGTGCCTCCCGATCTCTGACCCTTTTAGGCTCCAAACTAGTAGGTCCCAGACTGAAGGCCCCAAACATAACAAACGAACTATCCTAGGAAAGTCCATATATAGTAACAGTATGTGAAGTATAATGCAGTAGTATAACAGATACCACAAAATAAATCTGCAAGTGAATTACAGATATCTGATAACTCTCTAATTCCGGTTTGAGATTCTACAATTTGATTCTGACAAGTGATAACTCAACTTCAAGACTTTTTAAATTCACCTCAGTTGAAGATATCTACATGCTCCTTTTCAGAAATCTTAAATTATATCTTTAAATAACTTTTGAGTAGTCAAAATGATGTTGTAGATATCTCTAACTGGAATATGGGATATAATCCATAATTTGTAGATTTCTCTTATCAAGTTTTAGACAGACATTTTGATTAGAGATATGTGAAATTGGAGATATCCGTATACTAGGTTGACCAGATTTTCAAAATAAAAAAACTGGGACATCCCCATTTTTTGGTGGTTGGTAATAATAAAATTGTGAAACGAGTGCGTAATTGAAGAAAATTGTTACGCAAAGACCATTCATGACTAACATGTGAGTCAGTATAGTCACATTTTCTTTGTGTTTTGGTCATTTTTAAGCAGCTTTTCTGTATTTTACCCAAACAAATTACAATTTATGCCTCTCTTTACCGTTGGCAGATATCAAATTGGTCAAAAACAGGGACACCTGGGATATTTCTTGTATAAAACTGGGACAAATCACTGGTTTTTGGCTAAATCTGCTGGGACAGGGGACACAGGGCTCAAAACTGGGACTGTCCCGGGTAAATAGGGACGTCTGGTCACCCTACCGTAAACTTCATTGTGTCTTGTCCAAATATAATTACAGATATCTTGAATTAGAGCTTTGACGCTGCAGAAATCTGTATGTAAATGTAATCTCCGGGTAGCTCGTTTCGACAGAACCCCGGATCTGTGTATCTCGCGGATCCGCCCAGGACCCGTTTTGGATCCGCTTTCAGTATCAGGTTATCTGCCCCAGATCTGCTGTGGATCTGCCGCGTCTCTGTTTATTATGTCGTCAGGAGCCTAAATGTGCTTCAGATTTGACCGAAATCCACGCGAGCAGCGAACGCCTCGTCACCTGCAGCTCTTAACTGATTCGGCTCCGCTCCAGCGCAGGAGTGAAAAAGGACCGTTTTCATTGTTCCGTGTGCGTTATTTGAAGTCCAAGTACGTTTGTGAAGATGTTTAATCTGTATTATTACTGTTCTGAGTGTGTTTTTAAAGAATATATTTCGCTAAAATCGTGTTTCTCTTCCACGTGGTTCTCTTTCCCTCTTAACTAGGGCCTCTCCGTGACAGTCGGACTTATTCTTTTGCGCCGTTTACCCTCATTTACATTCAGTTACCTGTGTTCACTGCCTATTCCCTCTGTGTACATGTTCATATTCTACTTCATATAATACTTCATATTATTTTGCCTTTACTGTATTTTTCCAGTTTAATATGATTTAATTGCTGTCCTTATTGTTAGAATATCCACTCATGACACATTGTTTGGTTTTCTGTTTGTTCCAGACCACACACACATATACACATGAACCATCGTAACCAACACCTGGAATATGTTCACGTTTGAAACCCATTGTGGTTTAAGATCCCCAATCCAGGAACTGGCTTGAGAAATGATTTAACGACAACTCTAATAAATGTAAATATGTAAAATAAATGTTACAGAGTCGGCCAATTAACAGACAGTTTAAGTCTGGATCGTCTTAAAAGCCCAATGCAAAAAAGACCCAGAAGAACGTGTTGAGTTACATTTATAGTTTCTATAAGGACGTCCCACTCTTGACCATCTGGAATTCCACACAGGACAGTTCTCCATAGATTACCTCACGGTGATTGATTGCCACCATCGTACCATTTGCCAGATGTCTTTGGAATGCAGCGCCTCCTAAACTCTGACCCCTTAATGCTCCAAACTGGAGGCCCCAAAGAAAACAGAGGAACTATTCTAGGAAAGTCCATGTTAAAGTAACAGTATATGAAGTATAATACAGTAGAATAACAGATACCACACCATTAAAGCTGATCAAGATTCTTTTATTCTTTTACCAGAGTCTGTCTGTAGTATTCCCACCCAACACGCACACAAAAAAACACCTCTAAAATAAAACCAATGCAGCTTTAGTCCATGCATGAGGTAAATTTATTCTGTGATTTCAAATGAGTTTAAACAGTAATACAGTACACTTACAGAGGGTCTTCTACATATTTTAACTTGGCCGACCAGGGGGAATTCTGTAATACATCAAAAAAGAGAAACACTAATATCAGCTCGGATCATTTCAGGCCACAGTGTTTAATACAAATGCAGTATTTACTTACAGAGGGTTTTTATTTTCCCTTCTGAACCAAAGTATATTCAGAAACGGATGAAAAACATTTAACTCATAGGAAATACTTCAGCACAGAATAATTGAACTGATTAGTTTAAGCCTGTGCATGAGACATATTTAACTGCTGTATAATATACAGTACTCTACTACATATACTTGGACCACAACATTTAAAACCCAATAATCAATTTATGATGGTGGTCATGATCAGTGCAATTAAGATGTGTCACATTAGTGGCCATATCAAGATGTCAGATCTTTCACCGAAAGCCTGAAGCACCAAGTCCCGTAAGAGGAAGTTGGGGACAAAGTCACACCAGTCAGAGAAAGTATTAGAGCTGCATAGTCAGATACCAGAAGCAGTTCAGTATAAACTCTTGTCAACTCTTGTCGCTCTGTTCCACCAAAGCCCCGGCTTCTGTCTTCACGTGTCTTACATATATCACACGTACATATTTCATCATCTGAACATGTGGATTAGAATTCAGAGCTACAAAGGTGTTCAAAATCTCTGTACACGTTTCCTTAGGTTGATCTTCACAGAAAAAGTTTATTCTTTCAGCCAAATGGAACATTCTTTTAAGCACATTGAATCATTCTTACATATGTGTGATTTTATGTGTGTTTAGTTGAGTTATTTTATGTGTATTTAGTTAGTTACTTTATTTGAACACAGAAGTGATTTTGCTTGACACTTCCTTTCCTTTGTCTAATGCAGAGCTACAAGATCCACCAGCAGAATGACGTTCACATGTGACCAGTGTGGAAAGAAGTGGCCAAATGCTTCCAAACTGAAAATACACTACAGAACTCACACAGGAGAAAGACCATACAGATGTGACCAGTGTGAGAAGGGATTTATACTCTCTAGTCATCTCCTTCAGCATATGAGAATCCACACAGGAGAAAGACCATACAGATGTGACCAGTGTGAGAAGGGATTTATACACTCTGGTCATCTCCTTCAGCATATGAGAATCCACACAGGAGAAAGACCATACAGATGTGATGTTTGTGAAAAGGCATTTTCACGGTCAGACCACCTAGAATTACATATGAGAATCCACACAGGACAAAAACCATACAGCTGTGACCAGTGTGGGACGCAATTTACACAATCTAGTGCTCTCAATAATCATATGAAAATCCACACAGGGGAAAAATCCTACAGATGTGAAGTTTGTGAAAAGGCATTTTCACAGTCAAGCTCCCTAAAATTACATATGAGAATCCACAATGGAGAGAAACCATTTGAATGTGACCAGTGTGGGAATGAATTTAGAACGTCTAGTGATCTCCATAAACATATGAGAATCCACACGGGTGAGAAACCATATGAGTGTGACCAGTGTGGGAAGAAGTTTAGACACTCTAGTGCCCTCCAACAACACATGAAAGTCCACACTGGAGAGAAACCATTTGAGTGTGACCAGTGTGGGAAGACATTTAGACACTCTGATGCCCTCCGTAAACATATGAGAATCCACACAGGAGAGAAACCGTACAGCTGTGATGTTTGTGAAAAGGCCTTTTCACGGTCAAGCCACTTAGAATCACATATGAGAGTCCACACAGGAGAGAAACCGTACAGATGTGATGTTTGTGAGAAGACTTTTTCACACTCAGGTAGCCTAGAAAAACATATGAGAGTTCACACAGGAGAGAAACCATACGAGTGTGACCAATGTGGGAAAACTTTCTCTCGAACATCCTACCTCGATAAACATATGAGAATCCACACAGGAGCGATGCCATACAAGTGTGACCAGTGTGTGAAGGAATTCAGACACTCTTTTGGCCTCCAACAACATATGAGAGTCCACACAGGGGAAAAACCATACAAATGTGATGTCTGTGAGAAGACATTTTCACAATCAGGCAACCTAGTGACACATAAGAGAATTCACACTGGAGAGAAACCATACGAGTGTGACCAGTGTGGGAAAACTTTCTCTCAATCATCCCATCTCAATTTACACATGAGAACTCACTCCTGGGACAGACTATATGAGTGTGACCAGTGTGAAATGTTCTTTAGAACATCCCAGCAGCTCTCCAGTCACTACCGAACGCACACAGGAGACGAACCAGACGAATGTGAAGAAAGAGGGAAGGATTTCAGGTCTGTGCGGAAAGGACAAAGAGCTGCTGAGGCCGGATCAAGTGAGCCTAAAGTCAGACTGAAAAAGCTGGAGATCAGGCTTCAGAGACTCCGGACTGTGGATTTGAACTCTGTGCAAAATTATATGTAAAGATTTGTTTTATTACAGAGAGGTTTTAGCTGAAGTTTGTCCATCTTATTCTTCATTGTTTTTTTTTTCACTTTGAGCTTTTAGTTCTGCTTCACTGCTGTTCCCTAATCAGAGACATGCCTGAAACTGCAGTTTGTCTTTTTATTCTGTTGTGACTCTTGTTAGCAACCCACAACAGTGTTTATTCTTTTCATGGCTGCTGTGATGAAAAAAGTGAAGAAAAATATTAGAATTAGAAAAGAAAATCTGTTTTTTCACCTGGCACCTGACTCCTGGGTTTATGTGAAGGTGCATAAGCGAAACAACTGGACTCAACCTTACCAGACTGGACCGTATAAAATCATCTGTGCAGATTCAACAAGGAAATTCCAGAGTGTGGCATTACCTGTCCCACTGCATTAAGTGTACGACCCCACACAACGCTCCTTGACAACAGTCGAGGCTGACGTAGGTACGGCGGCTGCCGCAGGCCCTGCTGATGAAGGTCACACAACAAGATGGGTACGAATCCTCACCCACCACCTCTGGGGCTCCAGAGGAGGCGGGAAAAGGGAAGTTCAGGCCATAGTCTCTTTTCCCTGCACACAGCCTGAACTTTTATATGTGTTTTTACTTCCACCTGTTCATGTTTTAGCTGCTGGTGTCTGATTATGAAGGATAGGACCTCGGACAGCTCAACGTGACACTCAAAACTCCATTGAAAGAGTCACATAATATGACTCCTCCGGCTGGATGGAACAAACGATATTCAGGTGTGAGACGGGAGCACTGAACAGAACTAGAACCCAAAGGGACATTGAGCCAAAGCCAGACATAAGGACTAAAATGACTATAGAATGTAAATGTGCGTAGTGAACTTTGACTTCTTTCATATAAACTGTGGAAACGATCCCTGCAAATATCAACAGGCACAAAACTCCATTTGCAGTCATTTACCTAGCGCCTGGTGAGAGTGAAAGTAAAATTCCAGGTGGAATCATTTAGGTTGAATGTAAATAAAACATAAGCAGCTTATCACAATACCGAGGCCCCTGTTAAATATTAAACTGATTGAACCTTTAATTATCTTAAGTCTTACCATCACTATTTTACCACTGATCACTATTTAGATCTAAAATAAAGTTACTAGTAAATGCTCTTTGGCTCATCTAAATTGCTGTCCGAGTGTCCTTTACTTTAAAGTTTTACTTTTGAGTTTAGAAACCCATAAAAACTCTAAAAGCTAAAAATTCCTGTAAAAAGAGTGATGCATCTTGCTAATCTGTTTTATTTCAGATGTTGCGTCTGGCACATCTGTTTTTACATGATTATTGTCTGTATTTCATTATACTGTGTTTAACTTGGGCAGGGTTTAGTTTCTGAGGCAGCGACTGGCGCCTCTTCCTGTATCACGTGTTTGTGATCAAAAGGGGAACAATAATTCTTACTTCCTTACTTACTCATACTTAATGCTGCTACAGCTAAAGTGCAAAATGTTCTGCTCAGTAACCTTGAACGATGCTCACAGCTCTGTTTTATGAGATTCCCAGAAGTAAAAACGATCAAGTCACCTAAAAATCACATTTCTAAATGGACAATACAAAAGCTTTGGTCAGACTCTCAGAAACTCTTTGCTTGCTGCTTGCTGTGTGGCCCTGATGCTTTGAATAAATGCTGTAACATCATTAAAGCTGCTGTAGAACGATCCCCGCGACTCTGCACCTGCTTTTTCTTTTTGATACAACAGAAATCAACAGTGTCTTGTCTTATCTGCATATCTATATCTATAGGATTATGGAGACTGTGCTCTTAGGTACCTTAGGTGCAGCAGAGCAGAAATGCTTTTGTAACCTTGGCCAGATCTGTGCTCTGCCACAGTTGTGTGTGTGAGCTCTTCAGGCAGTTCCTCCTGATCCTCATGTGCTCTGACCTGCACTGAGCTAAAGCTCTTATATCCATATATGCTGCACCTAATCCAGTCCCATCAGTCGAATCAAACACAGCTGGACTCCAGTGAAGTGTAGAACATCTCAAGGGTGAGCAGAAGAAATGGACAGACCTACATTAAATATGAGTCACAGCAAAGGCAACAAATACTTATGGCCATGTGAGATTTCACTTTTTTTAATAAATCTGTCAATATAGGGTGCTGTGTACATAAATGAGGAAAAAAAGAATGCTGCATGTGTATATATATATATATATATACACATATATATACACACACACATATTTATATATATATATACACATTTACACACACTTTACATTTTATTATATGTGAAGAGGAAGCAAACTCAGGATCCATCTTATTTTCAATTTCTTTATTGAAACAATGAAGACAATCTACAATTTCTTACTTTTTTTTTTTTTTTTTACATAAGACACATCGTTGTTTTGTGATGCTATAAGTCTGAGCTCCGGCCCCTCGGGCCCCTTTGGCGGTGGAGGAGAGCGCAGAGTGAGCGGCTCCCGTCCCTCTCCTCAGTCTCCACTAAAGCTTTTATTTACACAGTGGCACAATCTCCCTCAGGCTTTGGAACACAAATGGAACTTTTGTGTTCTTGTGTGCGTTCGGTAGTGACTGGAGAGCTGCTGGGATGTTCTAAAAGCCTCTTCACACTGGTCACACTCATATTGTATCAGCCAGGAGTGAGTTCTCATATGTTTATTGAGATTGGATGATACAGAGAAAGTTTTCCCACACTGGACACATTCAAATGGTTTCTCTCCTGTGTGGATTCTCATATGTCTTTCTATGTGGCCTGAGCGTGAAAAAGTCTTTTCACAAACATCACAGCTGTACGATTTTTCTCCTGTGTGGATTCTCATATGTCTTTCTATGTGGCCTGAGCGTGAAAAAGTCTTTTCACAAACATCACAGCTGTATGGCCTCTCTCCAGTGTGGATTCTCATATGTGATTCTAAGTGGCTTGACTGTGAAAATGTCTTTTCACAAACATCACATCTGTACGATTTTTCTCCTGTGTGGATTCTCATGTGTCGAATGAGCGTACCAGACTTTGCGAATTCCTTTCCACACTGTTCACATTCAAATGGTTTCTCTCCAGTGTGGGTCCTCATATGTGATATTAGGTTGCTTGACTGTGAAAATGTCTTTTCACAAACATCACATTTGTGTAATTTTTCCCCTTTGTGGATTCTCATATGCTGAAGGAGATGACCAGAGTGTATAAATCCCTTCTCACACTGGTCACATCTGTATGGTCTTTCTCCTGTGTGAGTTCTGTAGTGTATTTTCAGTTTGGAAGCATTTGGCCACTTCCTTCCACACTGGTCACACGTGAACGTCATTCTGTTGGTGGATCTTGTAGCTCTGCATTAAAACAAAGGAAAGGAAATGTCAAATAAAATCACTTTAACCTGTTCAAATAAGGTAACTCGACCTAAATACACATAAAATCTCACATAGTAAATCATATGTAACAATGTTTAAGTGTGTTTACGTGCACATCAGCAATGATCGGGTTTTTTGAATATCCCGGTTTCGTCACGGTGCATATACACAGCATCCCTGTTTCAGTCTCCCGAAGAAACCAGTATACCGATTATGAGAAACTGGGATTATCATTGTAGTTGTTGTTATCAATATAGAACTTTGTAAATTAATATATCAATCTTATTTCATTTTCATCCTGCAACTGAAACACAGTCATCGATCAATAATTCATTCATGAATCAAAAAGGGAAGTGCGATTTTTCATATATCAAAAATACTCAGTTGTACTCAGTAAATCAAATTATTTGAGAAGAGATCAAAATACAGATGATCGGAAACCTAAATGGAAGTCTATAGATTATGTAGCGTTCGCTCAGAAAGTTGTCAAAATAGACAAAATCAATTCAAATGGGGACAATAACTGAATAACTGAATGAATGCTTCTAGTAAAGCAGATTGTTATCTCCATTTCGGCTTGAATATAAACTCAAAAGCGTTCAGTATTTAATTCGTATAATCGGTGTTTCCCAAACTCCAGGCGCGAGTAAACGGCGCTAATATACACAGGGGTTTTGAATGGGAGCGTAGCGGCGCTAACAAACAAGACGCTAAGAGCTTTTAGCAACACAAATACGAGCGCGAATCACAAAAAGAGTTCACCGATTGATGCTCAACAACTCACCGTGGAGGAAGAGGCAGTTTGGAATCCGAAAAATCCACCAATTCACAGGTTTGTCCCTCACGCCGACCTGAGCATGAGCCACAGTGGAGTTTTATTGGCAAACAACTCCTGGCGCATTAGCGCCGCCAACTGATAAGGAGTGTGAACTGCAACGCGACTGACTCACAACAAAACAGGAAATACATACAGAAAATAAGAATATTACTAATAACAACAGCGATCAAATAATAACTAAAGAAAAATAATCCATCAAATCCTGTTCATCAAATTAATGTCCCTCACAAACTGAAATAAAACTTTGAAACTTCTATTTCTTGGCAGCTGCTGTAATAGTTCAATTCTCCTTCGCCTTCCTTCATTGTATTTTTTAAACATGAAAAGATTAAATATTTAAACTCTAATTATTCAACTATTTCTGTTACTATTATTTCGGAATGTTAATTTTTTATCATTTTAAACTCAGCATTAAGAGTGTGTGATTATTTTAAATACAGTGGAATATTTGGATAAAAGTCCAATTTATGTGTAGTTCCCATTTTTGGCCACATGGGGGCGCACATGGGCTGAGCATTACTTAAATAAATGTAATGGATTTAACAAATACATTAAAATTTTATTAATTTATGTTACAAACGCTCCTTTCTATTGTAATAATATATTCTCATGATTATTTACAATGAATAAATACATTCATAAATAAACTAACTGGTTTTCTAGTCCGAGGCTATTGAAGACTTTTGCCTGGTTTGTTTACTCCCGGGGGCTGTTCCAGGAAGCGGGTTAAACAAACTCTGAGTCTGTCCCTGAACTCTGAGTTACTCTGAGACGGAAACTCTGAGTTTCTGGTTCCAGATCCGCTGATGTGAATGAGGTAAATCAGCTCTGAGCAGGTTCACCTCCAGTTACCTGCACGACGACTATAAAAAGCCACAGTCAGTGGATCCCGAAACCATGAGCGTCACCATGACAACGACCAAAAAGAGGTGGAGTCACTTCAGCTGGAGCTCGAGGTCCTCATGGAGGCTCCGGGGAGAAGACATTTTCTGTGGTAAATCAAACACCTGCAGCGGCAAAGGAGAGAGAGGCATCATGGGAGGAAACTGCGGCCGAGTCAGTGCAGAAGTTTGAACTGTTCAGTTGAGTTCATTCAGCTGTGAGATCATCGCTTATTTGTCTCGATGAATACGAATAAAATCAGATCTTCATTTAGGTGCAAACCAACGGGGGAGAGAAGAACTTAGAAGCAACAAAAAATGAACTATAAAAATATCGTCCAAAGCGTAAGGCATGTTTTTAATGCCTTAGGCTGTTAAAGAAAATGTAACTTCAGTGGCTGCTTCAAATAGTGATGCAAATTATTAACAAAATGCTGTTTTAACCTGAGCTCCACTTAAAACCTCACTTAGGAAATGAAAACTTGATATATTTAGCCTCTACATTTATAGTTTAATAGGCTGCATTTCAAATGTGACTGTGCACATGAACACTCAAGAAAATACTATTCGAGAAAAAGGGGAACTGTCCTCACCGCTCTGCACTGTGGCCTTGCCAAAGTTGCTCCGCGTCGCCAATATTGTAAAGAAAACTTCCTCCGTTGTCATGAAAACGTAGCGCGATGCACAAAATGTGAAGGGAAGTGAGCCACGTCCGCGGTGTGTGAAGTTTGTAATGTGAGGCCGGAGGCTTTAAGATAAATGACACCGTTTGAGGAAAAGCAGCAGCGCTCAAACAGATGTTCATCTGGAAAAGAGAGAATATCCAGCCTGGGGCCAAAGTGTTTCTAATAATTTGTGCTTCAGTGTCAGTCGGGTTTGGGAGGAATGGACAAGCCATGTTGTCTCAAAGTGATTTTCATGTGAGAGGAGCAAAAAAACTCTGAGTTATTTGAAGAAAACCTGCCCCGAGCAGGTTAAGTTCACAGAGTCTGTTACCGCGGTGACTGACTCAGTGTTTCAGTTCCGGCGCTTTGTGGAACAGAAAACCCAGAGTTTCCCTCAGCTCAGGGTTAAACTTACACAGAGTTTTCACATAATCCACTTTCTGGAACAGGCCCCCGCTGAGACTCTTTAGAAAAACACACCATGTCGTGTTTGGATCTTAACTGTTTAATATGCTCTCATAATAACATCACCAGCGCCTTGTTTTACCGTCACTGTTGTTTATTCACCCGGAATTATGAAGATTCAAGATTGTTTATTTGTCATATGCGGATTCAACACAAGGTCAGCAGTGCAATGAAACGCTTTAGGATGAGAAGAACCGTTTGACTCGCTAATATTCAAGAAGTACTAATAGCTGCAATAAATAGAACTGGTTTAGTAAATGTGTAGTAAGTGTTTGCAAATACAAGTGAAATAAGTAAAAAATATAGTCAAATATAATAAAATGACACGATACAGATATAATAAAAATGTAATAAAATATAACATACAAAGGTGCAGGTAGGATTAAATAAGGTGTATATTCTGTCCTCTCTGGTGTCACTGCCGGACAGACAGCGAACAGACAAAAAGAGAGTCCACACGACCATGTAGAGAAGACTTGTCTTTACTAACGTTTTTCTCCACACTTGTCTCTTTGTAAATTATTTTGTCTTTTGTCTCGGTCTGTAAAACTGTAACAAAACACACAAAAATGTGTATTAACAAACTGTACAAGCAACATGTAAAATAAAAGTCCACACTCGTCGCCTCGCTTAAAATAGGATGGAGCTAATAACAGAAGCTAGCAACAGCTAACATTTTTAACATGTCAATTATTGTTTAGTTTTTACCATATGTATTATCTTGAAAGAAAACAACATTACAACAGGTTGAACTTACGGACAAAGATGCCCCAAGGCTGAAAACAGGGACTCGTACGGTCTGTGCACTGTGAGCGTTTCATGCCCGAAATGACCGAGTGCGGCAAAAAACAAAACTTAAAACAAAAGGTGTCCACTAGAGGGCGGTAAGCAACTTCAAACAAACACTTTTTAAAGTCCACATTAAATATATTAACAGTACAGTGTAAGTAGAGTATTTCACAGATGAGTTCCATATTGCACATAATCGTATTGCACGTGGATCGTGGAGCAGGTTATTGCACAGAAACAGTGACAGTGGGAGTGACGTCCATGACACATTTATATAGTGCAGCAGCAGCAGCAGGAGTAGTCTGCATCACAGACAGTAGTTTAGTGCTGTGTTATTGAGAGTTCGTGGGGACAGTCGCTCTTTCAGTCTTTTTGTGTGTGCTGCAGGCTCCGGTATCGTCCACCAGGGGGCAGCAGATGAAAAAGTCCTTGTGCTGGATGAGCGTGGTCCTTAGTTCTTACTCAGACCCCTGCTGTGGTAAATGTCCTGGACGGAGGAGACTGAAAACTAGCTGCACAATAATAGTCCAAGGTGTCTTCTGATTGGACGGGAGTCTAGGTGACGTGAAGAGAGTTAGTGCAAAAGTCTGTGGCGCCTGGCTGCCACCAGGGGGCCTTTTCTACACTGGTTCCTTTGTACTCAGGCAGTACTCAGCCTTGTTTATTTCCATTTTACGCAGCGTATTTGCTACGAAGAGTGACTTTTTCATTCACAAGTGTAAATACTGGGTGGACTGTACGAACCAAGAAGACTTTTAGGGTCTGCAGTTATGTTGTGGGACTAATCTTTGAATTAAATACTGTATTATATGGTTCTTAGTGTTTTCATGTATTTTGGATTGAAATGTCGATACATAAGAAACCAAAAAGTGTTTGTGTTGGTGTAGTGTTAAAGGTGCTCTGCGTAACATTTCTAGTGGAGTGTCCGCCTCCTGCTTGTCTCCATGGAAATGTTATTTTGTCTAGAACGTTCCCGTGTTGATTAAGCCTGTCTATCATAAGGCGTTCAAACAGGTTACAGCACTACACTCCATTACAGGTCAGATCTGTGGAGATGCATCCCCATTCACTGAAGGAATGGATGTATTTTGGAGCAAAAAAGAAACACCTGTGATGAACAAATGCTACGTGGAAATGTTTATTGTTATATCATGGAACACTCCGGGGAAAGCAAGAACACCTCCATGGAGACAAGTAGGTAAGCAGAAAAGTTACGCAGCAAAACTTTAGAGTGATAAAGCAGGAAGCAAACTCAGGATCCATCTTCTTTTCAATTTCTTTATTAAAATAATGAAGACAATCTACACTTTCTGTAAAATGTTACCACAAATTCTTTTGAAAAATACACTGCAAAATTCCACATATTCTCTGTTCATTTTTTTTTTTACATAAGACACGTCGTCGTTTTGTGGCGATATAAGTCTGAGCACCGGCCCCTTTGGCCCCTTTAGCCCCTTTGGCCCCTTTGGCCCCTTTAGCCCCTTTGGCCCCTTTGGCCCCTTTGGCGGTGGAGGAGAGCGCAGAGTGAGCGGCTCCCGTCCCTCTCCTCAGTCTCCACTAAAGATCTTTTATTTACACAGTGGCACAATCTCCCTCAGGCTTCGGGACACAAATGGAACTTTGGGGGTAAATTGGCGATTATTGCACATTCATTCATTCATTAACAACATTCCCACTCATTTGTAATGGCCCAACACTACAAGCTCATGTTCTGTGACAGGGCCAGAAACAAAAACACTTCTGAAAATTATTATTCAACAGGTTTGTAATCATTAGAATGCAATAATGGATGAATATGTTTAAAAGGTCCTATATTATGTAAAGAGACTCCTGTGAGCTTTAAGTCATGTTCTAATGCTGTTCCCTCCTCCAAAACAGACCTGGAGTTGTGTTTTGTCTCCTGCACTATTACATTATCTACATCTGCAAACCTCACAACAGAACAGATTTTATTTTCTACTTGTAATATTTTACTTCACTGTTTTCATCACACCAGCCATAAAAACAATAAACATCTGTTGTGTCTGACAAGAGTCAAAACAGATTAAAAAGATAAACTGCAGTTTCAGGCATGTCTCTGATTAGGGAACAGCAGTGAAGCAGAACTAAGAGCTCAAAGTGAAAAGCAAAACAATGAAGAATAAGATGGACAAACTTCAGCTAAAACCTCTAATAAAACAAATCTTTACATATAATTTTGCACAGAGTTCAAGTCCACAGTCTGGAGTCTCTGAAGCCTGATCTCCAGCTTTTTCAGTCTGACTTTAGACTCACTTGATCCGGCCTCAGCAGCTCTTTGTCCTTTCCTCTCAGACCCGAAATCCTTCCCTCTTTCTTCACATTCGTCTGGTTCGTCTCCTGTGTGCGTTCGGTAGTGACTGGAGAGCTGCTGGGATGTTCCAAAAGCCTCTTCACACTGGTCACACTCATATTGAATCAGCCAGGAGTGAGTTCTCTTGTGTCTATTGCGATTGGATGATGTAGAGAAATTTTTCCCACACTGGTCACACTTATATGGTTTCTCACCTGTGTGCATTCTCATATGTGCTTCTAGGTTACCTGAGTGTGAAAATGTTTTCTCACAAACATCACATCTGTATGGCCTTTCTCCTGTGTGGGTTCTCTTATGTGATTCTAAGTGGCTTGACCGTGAAAAGGCCTTTTCACAAACATCACAACTGTACGGTTTTTCCCCTGTGTGGATTCTCATATGTTTACGGAGGACATCAGAGTGTCTAAATTTCTTCCCACACTGGTCACATTCAAATGGTTTTTCTCCTGTGTGCATTCTCTTATGTAGCTGGAGGCCAGAAGAGTGTCTAAACTTCTTCCCACACTGGTCACACTCGTATGGTTTCTCACCCGTGTGGATTCTCATGTGTATATGGAGGTCACCAGACCCCCTAAATTCCGTCCCACACTGGTCACATTCAAACGGTTTCCCTCCTCTGTGGATTCTCATGTGTCTAGTGAGATTGGATGATGCAGAGAAAGCTTTCCCACACTGGTCACACTTGTATGGTTTCTCTCCTGTGTGAACTCTCATATGTGATTCTAGGTGGCTTGACCGTGAAAATGTCTTTTCACAAACATCACATCTGTAGGATTTTTCCCCTGTGTGGACTCTCATATGGATATGGAGGTCACTGGAGTATCTAAATTCCTTCCCACACTGGTCACATTCAAATGGTTTCTTTCCTCTGTGGATTCTCATGTGTGTATTGAGAGAGGATGATGTAGAGAAAATTTTCCTACAATGGTTACACTCGTACAGTTTCTCTCCAGTGTGGACTCGCAAATGTTGACGAAGGGCACCAGAGTGTGTAAATTCCTTCCCACACTTGTCACAGGTGTATGGTCTTTCTCTTGTGTGAGTTCTGTAGTGTCTTTTCAGTTTTGAAGCACATGGCCACTCCTTTCCACACTGGTCACACTTGAGCATCATTCTGCTGGTGAATCTTGTAGCTCTGCATTAGAACAAAGGAAAGGAAGTGTCAAGTAAAAATAACGAAATACACATAAAATTACAGATAGTAAATCATATGTAAGAATGTTTCAGTGTGTTTTACAAGAAAGTTCCATTTGGCTGAATGAATTGACTTTCTGTGTGTAGCAAAAGATCAAATTCAGGAAACATACACAGAGATATTGAACACCTTTGTTGCTCTGAATTCTAATCCAAAGTGTGACTGCGGAGAAGAGAGGACCGTCCCCACAGACAGAGGACCGTCCTGACCATTAACTGACTGCAATCAACTGACTATTAAACACAGTCACCGATCAATAATTCATTAATTAATCAAAAAGGGAAGTGCACTTTTTCATATATATCAAAAATACTCAGTTGTACTCAGTCAATCAAATGACTTAAGTAGAGATCAAAATACTCAAGCAGATGAATAATTAAAGTGGCGCAACAAATCAAAAATAATCGTAGCTGCGTCAGTTCAGGAAAAACTATACGGAAGTCTATAGCCTATTTTGCGTTCGCTCAAAAAGTTGTCAAAATGGACCAAATCAATTCAAAAATAACTGAATAACTGAATGAATGCTTCTAGTAAAGCAGATTGTTATGTCCATTTCGGCTTGAATATAAACTCAAAAGCGTTCAGTATTTAATTCGTATAATCGGTGTTTCCCAAACTCCAGGCGCGAGTAAACGGCGCTAATATACACAGGGGTTTTGAATGGGAGCGTAGCGGCGCTAACAAACAAGACGCTAAGAGCTTTTAGCAACACAAATACGAGCGCGAATCACAAAAAGAGTTCACCGATTGATGCTCAACAACTCACCGTGGAGGAAGAGGCAGTTTGGAATCCGAAAAATCCACCAATTCACAGGTTTGTCCCTCACGCCGACCTGAGCATGAGCCACAGTGGAGTTTTATTGGCAAACAACTCCTGGCGCATTAGCGCCGCCAACTGATAAGGAGAGTGAACTGAATTAAAGTTGCCTTTATTTGTTTCTTCAGCTGTACAACACATAAAGGAATCGAAATATATTTAATACATGACATGGGGGTAATAGGAAGAAACACTGCAGCTGAACATGAGGAGAGGGGAAAAAAGAACCGTCCAGACCACGTTTCTTAACTGGGACGTAGTGTGGGTGTGACACACACACACCTACACACAACACACACCTACACATACACATACACATACACATACACATACACATACACATACACATACACCTACACACAACACACACCTACACATACACACAGACACCCACACACGCGCACACACACACACACACACCTACACATACACATACACACACCTACACACCTACACATCCACACCTACACCCAGACACCTACACCCAGACACCCACACACGCGCACACACGCGCACACACACACACCTACACACACCTACACACACACACACCCACACCCAGACACCTACACCCAGACACCCACACACAACTACACACACCTACACACACACACCTACACACACACACCTCCACACCCACCCCCACCTCCACACCCACCCCCACCCCCACCCCCACCTCCACACCCACCCCCACCCCCCCACCCCCACCCCCACCCCCACCCCCACCCCCACCCCCACCCCCACACCCCACACACACACACACACACACACACACACACACACACACACACACACACACACACACACACACACACACACACAGACACAGACACACACAGACACACACAGACACACACAGACACACAGACACACACACACACACACACAGACACACAGACAGACACACACACAGACACACACACACAACACACACCACACAGTCTGTAATGTGTAATGTGTTTTACATTACAAACATTTCACAGGACCAGCACCAGGGGAGGGAGTGGCTTAAACCCGGGGTAGGCGGAGCCTCCTGGATCCTGAAGCCACTGGGGCCCACCAGGTCTTATTATTATTAATAAAAGCTCTTATTATACATCCAGGTTTAGGGAGGAGAGGCTCTCCCTGCTGCATCCAGGGCCAATGAGACCGACCGGCCTCTGGGGAGCCCACAGATAAGACTGGGTTGTTTTGTTTTAGAGCGAGTGGCTGCGTCCAGTTTCCAGAACACTGCTCTGTTTGTCCATTGCTCTTCAAGGTCATTTCTATGCAGAACTCCAAGTTTCTTTCAGATTTTGCGATTCAGAGCCATCATGTCATCACGTCTATCAGCGGTCAATGTCATTCGGGCTGGAGAAATGTAGTAGGATGGTGACAAAGAAAGGGAAGGTAGTCCACACAGAGGGGGTCTCACTCCCAGAGGGAACAATAACAGACATTGAGGACAGTTACAAGTACTTTGGTATCCCACAGGCAAATGGCTCCTTGACAAGGCAACAAGGAAAGCGGCGACAGCCAAATACCTGCAAAGAGTACGGCAGGTCCTCAGAAGCTCAATGGCAAGAACAAGGCGCAGGCAATAAACAGCTACGCCCTGCCAGTGATCAGATACCAGCAGGAATCATGCACTGGCCAAAGGAGGAGATACAGACCACAGATGTTAAGACACAAAAGCTCCTGACCTGCAGGAGGGTTCCATCCCAAGTCCAGAACCCCGAGACTGTACACGAGCCGGAAGGAAGGAGGGCGAGGACTAATGAGTGTGGGAACCACTGTCCAGGATGAAACATCCAAGCTCCACAAGTACATCAGTGACAAGGCCCAGACTGATGACGCTCAGAGAATGTCTCAGACAGAGGGGCAGAGGAAGAGGTGCTGGAGGGACCATCATGGAGGACAAACCCCTACATGGGGCGAACCACCGGAACATAACTGAAGTGGCTGATATCAAGAAATCCTACCAATGACTGGAGAGGGCTGGTCTGAAGGACACACAGAGGCTCATCCTGGAGCACAGGAGCCTTGAGCACCCGAGCAATAGAGGCCCAGATCCACCACACCAGACAAGACCCAAGGTGTAGGTTGTGCAAAGAAGTGCCTGAGACAGTCCAGCACATAACTGCAGGTGTCAGATGCTGCAGGGAAACATGGAGCCACATAACCAAGTAGTGGGCATAGTGTACAGAAACATCTGTGCACTATGCCCACTGTGTGTGTGTGTGTGTGTGTCTGTATATGTATGTATGTATGTATGTGTATGTATGTATTTATGTATATATGTATGTATGTATGTATATATGTATGTATTTATGTATGTATGTATATATATATATATATATATATATATATATATATATATATATATATCTATATATATATATATATATATAAACTAAATTCATTATACTCACTTTTTTTACATAGTAAAAAGTGTTTTATGTTTTCTAATTATTCAACTATTTGTTGTTTTTGGAATGTTCATATTTTATCATTTCAAACTCAGCATTAAGAGAATATTTTGATAAAAGTCCAGTTTTTGGGAATATGTTTAGTTCCATTTTTGTCCACATGAGGGCGCACAGGGACCGAGCATTACTTCAGGAAATTTAAAAAAGTAAAATAAATGTAATCGATTTAAGAAATACATTCAAATTAAATTAATTTACATTACATGTGGTCTTTTCTATTGTATAAATATATTCTCATTATTATTTACAATGAATAAATGCATTCATAAATAAACTAGTTTAACTGAACTACAAGTGCTTTTGCGGATATGCGCAGTTCTCACTTTTGTCCACACGTTGGCGCCATACTCCGATGAACAAAACCAGAAAATGAAATAAAAGCAGGTTTTAAGTTGATTTTAATTTTATGTAATTGCCAGTTGAATAAGTATAACTAAGGACGAAATGCTTTCAGTAAATAAATAACAGATATAAATAAATACAACTTAGAAATATTCTAATGACAATACAAACTCAGACTCTCGAGTTCCCTCTGGTGACTGTGCTTCTATGCACTGAACACAACTTTCATCATTAATAGTCATGTTTTACAAACTCTTCGTCCAACCGAAAATATTCCATCAAAATAAAATCAACCATTTAACTCCGATTACACGATTTCAACGCTCCATTTCCTGTCACTACAACTATGAATGATGCTCCAGTGACCAATCACTGCACTTCTCCTGGACTTATTTTAGAACTGTGCTTTTCGAGTTATTGGAACTTATTGGTAAAACTGGATATCCACATGTTAAATTACTTACTTTACTTTAGTTAAGAATATTATTTTTCTTGGAGAAATCAGACAAGCTCCGATTAGAGAGAAAACGACTTGGCTTTTCTGAATCAACAAACCGTATCTGTACAGTGCATGGACTAAATGTAAAAGAGTTCCTCTTCTAATATTCAGCGTCGCTCAGACACAGCTTCAAACCTTCTCTCAAATGTGACGAACATTTAGAGCTTCAGCCGTTCATGTTAAAGAAGCTCACAGTTTCTCAGCTCTTTGGAGGTTTGTTTCTAAAGTTCTGTGATGCAGATGTGACACATAAGACAAAGACACTGTTGATTTCTGTTGTATCAAAAAGCAAAAGCAGGTGCAGAGTCGCCGGGATCGTTCTACAGCAGCTTTAATGATGTTACAGCATTTATTCAAAGCATCAGGGCCACACAGCAAGCAGCAAGCAAAGAGTTTCTGAGAGTCTGACCAAAGCTTTTGTATTGTCCATTTAGAAATGTGATTTTTAGATGACTTGATCGTTTTTACTTCTGGGAATCTCATAAAACAGAGCTGCATCTTACTGAGCAGAACATTTTGCACTTTAGCTGTAGCAGCATTAAGTATGAGTAAGTAAGGAAGTAAGAATTATTGTTCCGCTTTTGATCACAAACACGTGTGATACAGGAAGAGGCGCCAGTCGCTGCCTCAGAAACTAAACCCTGCCCAAGTTAAACACAGTATAATGAAATACAGACAATGATAATGTAAAAACAGATGTGCCAGACGCAAAATCTGAAATAGTGATGGTAAGACTTAAGATAATTTAAAATTAGTGCAAAGCCTCCGTACATCTGCACAGGCTCCTGAAGGTTTGAAAAACATTGTGGAGTCAGATTCATTCATCGCAAACGTCTCATTACATTTGAGTCGAGTGAAACTGCCAAATATAACCGGACTACTGAATCATAACTAAGAATTATAGTTGCTGTAGAAGGTAAATTTTAAAATAATAAATAAAAGTCACAATTGTGGGGTTTCAGGTACATCACAGAGTTCTATAGTACAATATTATACAGACGGAGGCAGCTACAATTAAAACTGTTGAAATGCTAAATTATGCTGCAATACAGTGAGTTCTAGGGTTTAGTCACTAACTGAAAACACCAGGTCTGAAAAGTATGTCTGGACCTATAAGAACCTGCAGTTCATTTAGGACGAGCTGCAGCACAACAAGCATTTTCATTTATTCACATTTGACTGGTGTATTCGATTTTTATCATTTTCTCAAGACAATGATCAGTTTAATATTTAACAGGGGCCTCAGTATTGTGATAAGCTGCTTATGTTTTATTTACATTCAACCTAAATGATTCCACCTGGAATTTTACTTTCACTCTCACCAGGCGCTAGGTAAATGACTGCAAATGGAGTTTTGTGCCTGTTGATATTTGCAGGGATCGTTTCCACAGTTTATATCAAAGAAGTTCTGTTCAGTGCTCCCGTCTCACACCTGAATATCGTTTGTTCCATCCAGCCCGAGGAGTCATATTATGTGACTCTTTCAATTAAGTTTTGATCCGGCCTCAGCAGCTCTTTGTCCTTTAGGGAGTTCAAGAGGCTCCACCACCTTCAGATGAGCAGCTTGTCTCAAAGTCCTCCCACACTGGTCAGAGCTGCAGCTTTTCTCTCTGGAACATTTGGACATGTTTCAGACGGTTCCTCACAGACCTGAAAGTCTTCCCTCTTTCTACAGTCGTCTGGTTCGTCTCCTGTGTGCGTTCGGTAGTGACTGGAGAGCTGCTGGGATGTTCTAAAAGCCTCTTCACACTGGTCACACTCATATTGAATCAGCCAGGAGTGAGTTTTTATGTGTCCATTGAGACTGGATGATGTAGAGAACGTTTTCCCACACTGATCACACTTGTATGCTTTCTCTCCAGTGTGGTTTCTCATATGCGAGTCTAGGGAGCTTGACCGTGAAAATGTTTTCTCACAAATCTCACAGCTGTACGGCTTCTCTCCTGTGTGGATTCTCATATGGTTACGGAGGGCACTGGAGTGTCTAAATTCCGTCCCACACTGGCCACACTTGTACGGTTTCTCTCCTGTGTGGATTCTCATATGTAATTTTAGGATGCTTGATCGTGAAAATGTCTTCTCACAAACATCACATTTGTATGATCTTTCCCCTGTGTGGATTCTCATATGTCGATGAAGGGCATCACAGCGTCTAAATTCCTTCCCACACTGGTCACATTCAAATGGCATCGCTCCTGTGTGGATTCTCATATGTCTTTCGAGGTGGCCTGACTGTGAAAATGTCTTCTCACAAACATCACATCTGTATGATTTCTCTCCTGTGTGGACTCTCATATGTTTACAAAGGGCATCAGAGTGTCTAAATTCCTTCCCACACTGTTCACATCTGTATGGCCTCTCTCCTGTGTGGATTCTCATATGTGATTTTAAGGTGCTTGAATGTAAAAAGGTCTTCTCACAAACATCACATCTGTACGGTTTCTCACCTGTGTGGATTCTCATATGTCGATGGAGGTCATCAGAGTGTCTAAATTCCTTCCCACACTGGTCGCATTCAAATGGCATCGCTCCTGTGTGGATTCTCACGTGTGTATTGAGACTGGATGATGTAGAGAAAGCTTTTCCACACTGGTCACACTCGTACGGTTTCTCTCCAGTGTGGGTTGTCATATGTCGATAAAGTGCACTGGAGTGTGTAAATCCCTTCCCACACTGGTCACATTCATACGGTCTTTCTCCTGTGTGAGTTCTGTAGTGTATTTTCAGTCTGGAAGCACTTGGCCACTTCTTCCCACACTGGTCACATGTGAACATTATTCTGTTGGTGGATCTTGTAGCTCTGCATTAGAACAAAGGAAATGAAGTGTCAAATAAAAAAATACTTTTTTTAAACTGTTCAAATAATGTAACTAAATAGTAAATCATATGTACCACATTTTTCGGATCTATAAGTCGCTCCCGAGTACCAGTCGCACCAGCTAAAAAATGCATAATGAAGAAAAAAATGTATATTTTCTCTTTCTATTTTCTCATTGTATTTCCCCTTGAAAGGCAAGTTATAGTAAATAAAAACAACCGAACAGAAAAGACTCTGTGTATCATTCATTGATTCGTTTTTCAAAATAAAACAAAAAATAAGAAAACGAAAAAACAACTATTTTCTTCATTATTTGTCTCCAAAAGCAAAATGAATAAAAATGAATATTTTTTTCTATTTTGTGTTTAAAAGAATAATGGCAAAAACGGATAACGACTTTTCCCGTTTCCCGAACCGAAATCCTGGTCCTAATATCCAGTGTGGAGCATCTGCGTATACCATGTCATTAGAGGATCACCGAGCGAACCAGGACCTAACAGGGACCGGACCAGGACCGGACCAGGACTAGGCGTGTAGTGGGCGTGGTACGCGGGGGTTGCACAATTTATAAATTCTTTCTGAATATTTTGGGAAGTGATTTTGACACATGTGCACCCGAGTACACGCCGCAGGTCAAACTATGAAAAAAAATGTGTGACTTATAGTCCGAAAAATATGGTCATGTTTTAATAATGAGTGAGTTTACATCCACATCAGTATCCTGGTAATGATCGGGTTTTTTGAATATCCTGGTTTCGTCGCGGTGCATTTATACACAGTATCCCGGTTATGAGAAACTGGGATTATTATTATCATTAATTATTATTATTATTATTATTATTATTATTATTATTATTATTATTATTATTATTATCATTATCATCAATATAACTTTGTAAATTAATATGTAATCAATCTTATTTCAATTTATTCCTGCAATCCTGATATTAAGCACAGTCATCGATAAATAATTAATTCATTAATCAATTTCAATTTCAATTTAATTTATTTTGTAGCGCCCAAAATCGCAACAACAGTTTCCTCTAAGGGCGTTCCAAGATATGGATGAGCAAAACATACACACAGACATATCAAAACAGGAATAAACAACATTCATGTAAAGCAGCAAATAATCAAAAAGGAAAGTGCGATTTTTCATATATCAATATCAATACTCAATTGTACTCAAATCAAATGTTTCAAGTATCAAAATACTCAAGCAGATGATCTGATGAATAATTAAAGTAGCGCAACAAATAAAAAATTGTCGCAACTGCATCAGTTCATTCTTATTGAAAGAGGAAAAACTAAAAAACAAAAGCCTATAGCTTGGTCAAAATTGACTAAATCAAATCAAAAGAAAATAAATGAATAACTGAATGAATGCTTCTAGTAAAGCAGATTGTTATCTCCATTTCGGCTTGAATATAAACTCAAAAGCGTTCAGTATTTAATTCGTATAATCGGTGTTTCCCAAACTCCAGGCGCGAGTAAACGGCGCTAATATACACAGGGGTTTTGAATGGGAGCGTAGCGGCGCTAACAAACAAGACGCTAAGAGCTTTTAGCAACACAAATACGAGCGCGAATCACAAAAAGAGTTCACCGATTGATGCTCAACAACTCACCGTGGAGGAAGAGGCCGTTTGGAATCCGAAAAATCCACCAATTCACAGGTTTGTCCCTCACGCCGACCTGAGCATGAGCCACAGTGGAGTTTTATTGGCAAACAACTCCTGGCGCATTAGCGCCGCCAACTGATAAGGAGTGTGAACTGCAACGCGACTGACTCACAACAAAACAGGAAATACATACAGAAAATAAGAATACTACTAATAACAACAGCGATCAAATAATAACTAAAGAAAAATAATCCATCAAATCCTGTTCATCAAATTAATGTCCCTCACAAACTGAAATAAAACTTTGAAACTTCTATTTCTTGGGAGCTGCTGTAATAGTTGTATTAAGTCAAATTTCATTTGAAGGTCCTTGATGCTTCCTTCATTATATTTCTTTCCTCTGTGTATGTGTTAGGATCCATAAATTCATGCTCTACTGTTTCTGGTTGTTTGTGTGTATAGTTTAACAGTTAACACTCCCTCTAGCGGCCACATGGGAGAACTAAAAGTGCTTTTGCAGATAAGCGCAGTTCTCACTTTTGTCCACACGATGGCGCCATACTCCGATGAACAAAAACACGAAATGAAACTAAAAACAAAGCAGGTTAAAGTTTATTTTATTGCCACTTACTTGCCAATAACTAAGCACAAAATGCTTTCAGTAAAACAATATATACAATGACAATAATGACAATACAAACTAAGAGTCTAGAGCTCCTTCTGGTGATGGATATAACTAGATAATTATAAACCCCTTTAAATCAAAAGTGAACAGATATTTTAGTTTAAATACTGGACAGAAAAATAACGATTGAACTGTTATGTTTAATAATAGAACAGAATAAAAAGACAAAATGCTGCAGTGAAGCAAGACTAAAAGCTCAAAGTGAAAAACAAAACAATGAAGAATAAGATGGAAAAACTTCAGCTAAAACCTCTAATAAAACAAATCTTTACATATCATTTTGCACAGAGCTCAAGTCCACAGTCCGGAGTCTCTGAAGCCTGATCTCCAGCTTTTTCAGTCTGACTTTAGACTCACTTGATCCGGCCTCAGCAGCTCTTTGTCCTTTCCTCTCAGACCCGAAAGTCTTCCCTCTTTCTTCACATTCGTCTGGTTCGTCACCTGTGTGCGTTCGGTAGTGACTGGAGAGCTGCTGGGATGTTCTAAAAGCCTCTTCACACTGGTCACACTCATATAATCTGTCCCAGGAGTGAGTTCTCTTGTGTCTACTGAGACTGGATAATTCAGAGAAAGTTTTCCCACACTGGTCACACTCGTATGGTTTCTCTCCAGTGTGAATTCTCATGTGTTTAACTAGGTTGCCTAACTGTAAAAATGCCTTTTCACAAACACCACATCTGCAGAAGTCCTCAGTGACTCTGGACATGGACAGTGGAGACATCTTGTATCTTCTGAAGGAGGAAGAGCAGAATGAACCTTACATCTGGTTCTGTTGGTTCAAAGTCCTGTCCTGCAGAGTGAAAACCTGTAATGACACAATAAGAAAACTACCAACTATTACAGGAAAATGAGGTCCACAGAGCAAAGTACATTCACATCCAAAGTGTGTTGTGTCCTCATCCAGGAAGTTGCAGATGAGAAAAGAAAATGCATATAAAACAGTTTTCTCATTGTTATATTAAATGTGACTGGCCTAACAGACACAGGTGTCAATATAATGTATTCCCAGAATGAAATGCATGTGTGGGAGGCTTATATTACGTGACTTACAAGTAAATATTATTATACTGCATGAAATAATGCGTGTTTTTTACTTTACCTCCGAGCTGCCCCTGTCTGTGAAAATGTGGCGTTTCTTCCTCTTTAATCACTCCATGGTCTTTTCCCCTAACAATAAAAAAAAATTAGTGTTTGATGGAAATCTGTCCAAATATGAAAGTCTGAGCGGACTTGCTTAGCTGTAAATTACAAGCCAAAGTTTTAGCTCAAAGCTCCAAAGTTCACGCAGTTAAAAACAAACTTTTTGACAGTTTTGCGGGAGTTATGGCCGTATTTTAAGTTTACCGTTGTGTTAGTGATGATTTCCAATAGTTAAAAGTGTGTACTTAAATGCCCGCTCTTTGCTCCGTGTATTTCGCTCCGTGTTTTGCGCTCCGTGTTTTTGCTGTTTGCGAATCTGACGGCCGCTGCGCGGTGCATGCTGGGATATTGGAGGCCGCGAAGGATACTCGGATGTAGCCTTGGTTCACGGCCCGATCTCCATGGAAACGAGGCCGGTTTTAAGGCTGCATTTGAAGCCTGCACGAAATAAAATGAAATGGGACAGGCCTTGGTTTACCGGAAGTGACGTATGCGGCCTTAAAACCAGCCTCCGGAGGCTGCAGCCTTATGAACTGGGACACAGCTATTATGTGGTTCAGATAAAGCTGCCTGTGATTACACACTTGGCCAGTAGGTGGGTTCATAAGCACATGAAGCTTCTCAAACCAATTGGCTCAAGTAGTTCAATGCCTCATGAGGCTTCATCTCACCATCACTAATGTGAACTCAAACGCATTCAGTATTTAATTCGTATAATAGGTGTTTCACGTGAGGAGGAAACAGGAAGTGACCTTCTTCTCCTTCTTCTTCTGAATTCCGGCAGCCTGTAGCTACGATGCGCAATGCTGCCCCTCACCGTCGGTAAAACACATTCTATTTTCAGATAGAGGCGGAGAGCGTTTAGCCAAACTAATTCCACTTGACAGGCAGACGAAAGTACAGATTTAATCGAGAAGGTTACAGTTCCAAGGTGACTGGCTCCTCTCTCTGCTGTAAGTGCTGCAGACACTAGTGCAGGGCTAACAGTTTTGTAGAGCGTGAAGGACAATAACCACCAGGATTCGTCCTTTTCAATTCAGGACCAAGTTTATTACCGTAACTTCTATTACAAGATTTATGCTGCGCTAAACACAGTCTGATCTAGTTACTTCAGGACTTACAGCAGGTGCTCTGACTCCTGCTGACCCTCGCTCAGAGATATTTATTCACACAATGAGTGAGTCTCCTGCAATCATTAACTCCAAAAGAATATTATAAGACATAACAGTCCAACTTAGAAAGGCCAGAACTGATAGTTAAATGACTTTTAATGTTTTCCTTCCATGTCATAGGACCAACGTAAGAGCTAGAAAGTACCAAAAAACAGAAATTACTATACACCATATTACTACTAGCTCATTACATTTTAACATACATTCACTACAAATTAGAATCGGCTCAAATATACATTGACAAATAAAACTTTTCGTTCTTTCAGTATATCAATCAAACGTTTCTTCCTTCACTTCCGCTAATACCGGAAGTCACCAAAATAAAAGCACAACCTTACTATTAAAGACCATGGACCGTATGTGAATATATATAAGAGCTAGTTTGACCTTTACAGTCGATATGGTTTACAAAGTAACTGATTCAACCTAGCGTGGGAAATATCCACGTGTGCGTGTACTAGCAGTGAAAAAATAAACTCCGTCTGTGCATAAAAATACTGAAAGATTTCCTCAGTTTCTACGCTGCCACAGTTGCAGAGGCCACTGTTTCAGTCACTTGTATTACTGCAATACTTTACTGCCTATGGGTTTGGTACTCGGCCTATGCTAAAGCAACAACAGCTTTCCCGTTAGCGTTCATGTTTTTCTCCGAGTTGGACACACAAAACATAATAAAGCACAATAAAACATAAAACAGAGCTTCTAAATCCCTTCCCACACTGGTCACAGCTGTGTGGCCTTTCTCCTGTGTCAATTTTATAGTGTTCTTTCAGTCTGGAAGCTTTTGGCCAATTCTTTCCTCACTGGTCACATGTGAACATCCTTTTGTTGGTGGATTTTGTAACTCTGCATTAGAACAAAGGAAAAGAAGTGTCAAGTAATGTAAAACTAACTAAATACACTTCAAATCAGACATAGTAAAGCATATGCAAAGCACATTCAATGCATGTTTTACAAGAAAGTTCCATTTGGCTGAATGAAACAACAAAGTCTGTGTTTTATTTTAAAGGCACACTTTTTCCATAAAATAAAAAATAATTACGATAAAATTAAATTAAATACAAATTCTCTCTCTCTGATTTGTGGAGTTCATTGTTTTGCCCACACGATGGCGCCAAACTCCCTTAAACAAAACTTGAGGACAAATATAAAAAAGTAATAATAATAATAATAACCATCATCATCAATTAACTTTTTGATTTATTTATTTTTAAAAACTTATGAGTAAAAAGTATGTTTTTTTAAAACATAGAAAGATTAAATATTTAATATTGTATTTAATATTTTACTCTAATTATTCAACTATTTCTGTTACTATTGTTCGTTACTATTGTTCATATTTTTATAATTTTAAATTCACCATTAAGAGTGTGTAATTATTTTAAATACAGTGGAATATTTTGATAAACGTCCAGTTTTTGGGAATGTCATTTCCATTTTTGTCCACATGAGGGCGCACAGGGGCTGAGCATTACTTTAGGAAATTGAAAAAAGTATGAATTAAATGTAATTGATTTAACAAATACATTAAAATTAAATTAATTTACATTACAAATGGTCTTGTCTATTGTAATAATATATTCTCATTATTATTTACAATGAATAAATACATTCATAAATAAACTAGTTTAACAGTTAACACTCCCTCTAGCGGCCACATGGGAGAACTACAAGTCAGGCTTTACTGGATCTGTACAACTGTAAACGGAAAAACATAAGGTCGATTATTTCGACGGGGCAGCGTGAATCGATAGACGTCACTGTGGATTTAGGCTGCTGGTAGCTCATTTTGACGGGGCTCATTTCGGCAGAACACCGGCCTCAGCAGCTCTTTGTCCTTTAGGGAGTTCAAGAGGCTCCACCACCTTCAGATGAGCAGCTTGTCTCAAAGTCCTCCCACACTGGTCAGAGCTGCAGCTTTTCTCTCTGGAACATTTGGACATGTTTCAGACGGTTCCTCACAGACCTGAAAGTCTTCCCTCTTTCTACAGTCGTCTGGTTCGTCTCCTGTGTGCGTTCGGTAGTGACTGGAGAGCTGCTGGGATGTTCTAAAAGCCTCTTCACACTGGTCACACTCATATTGAATCAGCCAGGAGTGAGTTCTCTTGTGTGTATTGAGATTTGATAATTGAGAGAATGTTTTCCCACACTGGTCACACTTGTATGGCGTCTCTCCTGTGTGGATTTTCAAATGGCTATGGAGGCTACTGGAGCTTCTAAATTTCTTCTCACACTGATCACATCTGTACGGTTTCTCACCCGTGTGGATTCTCATATGTACCTGGAGTGCAAAAGAACTTCTAAATTTCGTCCCACACTGGTCACATTCAAATGGTTTCTCTCCTGTGTGGATTCTCATGTGTTTATTGAGAGTGAAAGATCGAGAGAAGGTTTTCCCACACTGGTCACACTCGTATGGTTTCTCTCCAGTGTGGACTCTCGTATGTTTACGGAGGTCACTATGGTGTATAAATTCCTTCCCACATTGGTCACACCTGTGTGGCCTCTCACCAGTGTGGACTTTCATATGTTCACTGAGTGCACCAGACACTCTAAATTCCTTCCCACACTGATCACACTCAAATGGTTTCTCTCCAGTGTGGACTCTCATATGTGATTTTAGGGAGCTTGACCGTGGAAATTTCTTCTCACACACATCACAGCTGTATGGTTTCTCTCCCGTGTGGACTCTCATATGTTGACGAAGGGCACCAGAGTGTGTAAATCCCTTCCCACACTGGTCACAGTCGTATGGTCTTTCTCCTGTGTGAGTTCTGTAGTGTATTTTCAGGTTAGAAGCATTTGGCAACTTCTTTCCACACTGGTCACACGTGAACGTCATTCTGCTGGTGGATCTTGTAGCTCTGCATTAGAACAAAGGAAAGGAAGTGTCAAGTAAAAATAACGAAATACGCATAAAATCACACAGTTGGCTGAATGAATCATTTTTTGTCTGTAGCAAAAAGATCAAATTAAGGAAACACACAGAGATATTGAACACCTTTGTTGCTCTGAATTACGGCTCGACCAATATATCGGTTGGCCGATATTATCAGCCGATATGGGCTCTTGGAAACATATCGGCAATCGGCCAAAATCTTGCCGATATTCCACATGGATGTTTTACCTTGTTATAAAGCTCAGACTCTCTATATTCTGCCCATTTAATCCAATTTACAGACAGATACATTTCCTGCTCTGTGGCTACGCAATAGTATTTCACTTAATACTGAAACAGAGGATACTTCATCATATGCTAGAATATTGTTCATGGATTTTAGCTCGGCATTTAATACAATAGTACCAAGCATCCTGCTGAAGAAGCTCTGAGAACTGGGTGTTAACAGCCATATTATTAAGTGGTACTGGGCATTCCTCATGGGAAGACAGCAACAAGTTAAGGTTGCTTTTGACACTGTTGATCATGGATCCTCTTACAGAGACTAGAGGACTGGGTGGGCATCTCTGGTACTGCACTAAACTGGTTCAAGTCCTATAATAATAACAATACATTTTATTTATAAAGCGCTTTTCAAGACACTCAAATACCCTGAAGACAGGAAGTATTTTGTTGAAATTGGAAACTGTGTCTCAGATCACATAGCCCTGACCTGTGGGGTGCCCCAGGGGTCGATCCTGGGCCCCCTTTTGTTCAATCTGTACATGCTGCCGTTAGGCCAGTTAATACGCAGCACTAATGTGTCCTATCACAACTACGCAGACGATACTCAGATCTATGTCTCACTGCAGCAGGACTATGGACCAGTGGACCCACTCTGCCACTGCCTCCAACAGATCAGTGTGTGGATGAAAACAACTTTCTCCAGCTAAACTCAGACAAGACAGAAGTCATAGTCTTTGGCCACAGAAACAAAGACAGTTTCAGCAGTTACCTCCAGTCTCTCTCTCTAAAACCTGCAAATCAGGCTAGAAATCTCAGGGTAATAATGGACTCAGACCTGAACTTTAACAGCCACATCAAATCAATAACATCTGCAGCCTTTTACCATCTAAAAACAGCAAAAATCAAAGGTCTACTGTCTAAAGCAGACTTGGAGAGACTTATCCCTGCGTTTGTCTCCAGTAGGTTAGATTACTGTAACGGCCTCACTGGCCTCTCCAAACGAGCTGTAAAACAGCTACAGAACATCCAGAACGCTGCAGCTCGAGTCCTGACTCGAAGCAGAAAGTACGAGCACATAAGTCTTCCTGTGGCTCAGAGAATAGACTTTAAAGCAGCTCTGCTTGTGCACAAGTCTCTCCATGGCCGAGCTCCAAAGTCCATCTGTGACATGTTAGTGGCTCATGAACCATCTGCACTCTGAGGACCTGAGGGACCAGCCTCCTGCTGGTGCCCAGAGTCAGGACTAAATAAATAAATTAATTATTGTATTTATATAGCGCCTTTCATGACACCCAAAGCACTTTACAGTTCATTATTCATTCACTCCAGACCCGGTGGTGTAAACTACTATTGTAGCCACAGCTGCCCTGGGGCAGACTGACGGAAGTGAGGCTGCCAATCTGCACCATCGGCCCCTCCGACCACCACCACCATTCACACACACACCACTTTCATACTAGGCAATGTGGGTGAAGTGTCTTGCCTAAGGACACAACGTGTCTGGCGCCCCCCTGTGGCACCTGGAATTCCCAGTGTCTCCATCCAAGTACTAACCAGGCCCGGCCCTGCTGAGCTTCTGAGATCTGACGGGATCAGGCTGTGACGAGCCGGGATGGCCACTAAACTCGGGGAGTCAGCATTTCAGACTCATGCAGCTAAAACCTGGAACAGTTGAAGGGAAGATACATGAATTTATAATCAATAATAATATAATGAAGGGAAGAGACATGATTATTTTAATCACAATCAAAAATATAATCCATTGATGTGATCATGTGATTGTATGAATCAGGATTATATTTTTTGTAATTGCTTAAGGTCATATTTAAAATAATGTGACTTGATGTGTTTGCTGACGGTTACATTTACGCTGACCTTTCCAGCAGGAGTTAGTTCCTCAATTGCAATTAGACTCAATGGTCCAAAAGGGGCCCTGTCTGGTGTGTGGTTAAGTTCAACGGTCTAGGAGGCGCTTTGTCCAACTTCACTTCTCTTATCTGTGTGCACCTCTGTGTACGGGCAGGGTTGGTTCCTCTTTTCTGTGCAGGATTAGTGCAAAAACAACCATGACCTGATCAACGATCTCTGACCTCAGTCAGAGGAGACTGGAAGAACATTTCACAGAAGGACCTGCCTTGATTCTACCTCCATTTGCATATTCATATGATTGAAATATAAGCTGGGTGAGGGAAAATAGGACCCATATAGCATATAGACCGTTAGGGACAGATAACCCAACGCTGTATTCGATTTTTTGTAACAGGGTCATTTGATTTTGTGGTAATAAATTGAGAATATTACATTGATCGAGTCGTTGTGGTATTTGCTCCCAAATTAGAACATGTGGAGGGTCAATTGACCTCCAACACAGTCTCCCTGAACATGTGAGACAGACTCTGACTCTGTTTAAATCCAGGCTAAAAACAGTTCTGTTTAGCTGTGCATATGACTGAAAGGTTTTTTCATTTTCCATTCCGCACTCTTCTCTCTAATTTAATGTCTCATCTCTATTTTAAAATTTTATGATGATTCTTTGTTTTGTTTGTATAGTGATTTTAATGTATTTCTTATTCTGTAAAGCACTTTGAATTACTTTGTGTACGAATTCTTAGTTTGCTCAACAAAAGCACATTTGTCCTCGTCTATAAGACAGAAATTGATGAAGTGTTGCAGTGGTGTGAGGAGCACAACCCTGCCTTAAATGTGGAGAAGACTAAAGAGATTATCTTTGACCCCAAATCTGTGGGGGACCACAGCCCTGTTAATATCAGGGGGAGGGACATAGAGCAGGGGACATGCTATAAGTACTTAGGTGTGTACTTTGATGCTCATCTCCAATGGAGCCAACATGTACAATTTGTCTGCTCAAGAATCAGCCAGCGTCTATATTTCTTAAGACGACTTAGATTACATGGAGTGGATAAAAATGTCATGCTGATGTTTTACAGAGCATGTATGGAATCAATTTTACGCTATGGTATGTCAACATGGTTTGGTAATGTTGATATTGAGTTTTTGAAGGCACTTGAACAAAAATTCAGAAGGCATAACGTGGCCCACAGGAAGATCTTTGTTCCTGGTTTGAGTAGAGACCTCGAATCAGCTGGTCCTAAACCCCCGTCTCTGAACCGACACACTGCAGAAGTCCTCTTATAGCCGGACTCAGACATTTCATCACTTGCTGACATGTTATAGATCCCATAAGGTTGAACTTACACATGCCATTTTAAAATAGCACACAGGTCTCTGCACAGACAGCACACTTAAATGTCAAGGTTCACATGTTCAGAGGAGAATACAAGTCAACAGTTGTATGCTTCTTTAATTATCAACCCCCTTAATGGGGGGGGTGGGCTATTTGAGAAGCACTGGGTTAACCTCCTGAGACCCGAGCTTTTGTCTGGTGCATTTTTCATTTCTTCTTGCTATTTGGGATAAGTAGGACCTACTAAGTAAGTCTTCTGTATGACACCATTGGTTAAAAAATGTAAAAACATTAAAATTTATAAATAAATTACAAAAAACAAACAAACAGCAATTAGCTGTTTATTTCAAGCCCTAAACCTGCCAAATGTGACGTAGGTCGACCGTGAGCGGGTTGGGGTTCAGTGAGTGAGGTTAAAAACACACAAAAAGGCCTGAAAATGTGGTCCACAGTTTTAATTTTTTCTGGTTTTCAATCGTTACAAAAAAAGTAGAGGTGCAAAAAGTGGAGACAGGCAGCAGTTTCCCTACAGCAGCAGAAACGTCCAGCGATTTATAACTGTAAACTCATCTAAATATTCCCAAGTTTACCTAACAACAGGTACAATCAATAATATAACACAGTCCCAATGTCTTCAAACGAGGACATTTCCTGATGCTCTCGTCTGCTGTGGTCAAGAAAATGTGTCAAATTTTAATGCCAAATGAAGATACATTAAGACACATGAAGAGACATTATTGTACAGAAATACATTGGTTTTATTCATAAATTTTGCATCTAAACTTTATCATGCAGTTTTTTTTTTACTTTCGGGAGCTGCTGCAGAGGTTTTTAGTTGATTACAGGTGAAAGTTTAAAATAACTGAAAATCATGGTGCTAAGAGGCAAAAATGTAATGTCCTCGTGTGGGGCCACAGGGTCTCAAGAGGTTACACATAAACAGGTTGCACACATAAGTAACACACTATCTGAGTTCACTAGGTCTAAACACACAATGGCCATGTTCAAAGTACAATAACACAAGTGCAGTTAAAGTACATGTAATGAAAGTAGAGTTCCATGTTGGCTTCTTAATCATTAACCCCTCTAACATCATTAACACAAAGAGAATAATGCTTCCTCCCTCCTGTGGGCTCACCACCTGCAGAGGGGTTCATAGGGGGGGTCAGGTGCTATGAGTATTGGGCAGCATGCTGCCCCCGCGACCCAGCCGGATTAAGCGGGAGAAGATGGATGGATGGATGGATGGATGGAATAATGCTTCCAGAAAGTGACTATTAAACACATTCATCAATCAATAATTCATTCATTAATCAAAAAGGGAAGTGCACTTTTTCATATCGTTAGCCTAATAGCATAGTTGCCCAAGTCATATTTGAACGGCAATAAGACAATAAGACAATAAGACAATAAGGCAGCAGTGGTAGGAGAGTAAAATAGGAGATATCACAATTTGGCCAAAAAATTACTTTGGCAATTATGCCATTATATATCAAAAATACTCAATTGTACTCAATAAATCAAACCACAGATCAAAATACTCAAGCAGATGATCAGATGAATAATTAAAGTTGCGCAACAAATCAAAAATAGTCGTAGCTGCGTCAGTTCATTCATTTTCAATGAGGAAAAACTGAAAAGTAAGTCATCTTATTTAGAGTTCAAAAAGTTGTCAAAATGGATAAAATCAGTTCAAAAGTGGAAAATGAATGAATGCTTCTAGTAAAGCAGATTGTTATCTCCATTTCGGCTTGAATATAAACTCGAAAGCGTTCAGTATTTAATTCGTATAATCGGTGTTTCCCAAACTCCAGGCGCGAGTAAACGGCGCTAATATACACAGGGGTTTTGAATGGGAGCGTAGCGGCGCTAACAAACAAGACGCTAAGAGCTTTTAGCAACACAAATACGAGCGCGAATCACAAAAAGAGTTCACCGATTGATGCTCAACAACTCACCGTGGAGGAAGAGGCAGTTTGGAATCCGAAAAATCCACCAATTCACAGGTTTGTCCCTCACGCCGACCTGAGCATGAGCCACAGTGGAGTTTTATTGGCAAACAACTCCTGGCGCATTAGCGCCGCCAACTGATAAGGAGTGTGAACTGCAACGCGACTGACTCACAACAAAACAGGAAATACATACAGAAAATAATATAGCTAATTATCATTTTATCATTTTAAACTCAGCATTAAGAGTGTGTGATTATTTTAAATACAGTGGAATATTGTGATAAAAGTCCAGTTTTTGGGAATGTGTAGTTCCCATTTTTGTCCACATGGAGGCGCACAGGGGATGAGCATTACTTCAGGAAATTGAAAAAAATATCAAATAAATGTAATTGATTCAACAAATAAATGTAAATTAAATTAATTGACATTACAAATGGTCTTGTCTATTGTAATAATATATTCTCATTATTATTTACAATGAATAAATACATTCATAAATAAACTAGTTTAACAGTTAACACTCCCTCTAGCGGCCACATGGGAGAACTACAAGGGCTTTTGCGAATAAGCGCAGTTCTCACTTTTGCCCACACGATGGCGCCATACTCCGATGAACAAAACCAGGAAATCAAACAAAACAAAGGCAGGTTAAAAAGTTTATTTTATTTTATTTTATTTTAGGGCCAGTTGAATTAAGGATGAAACTCTTTCAATAAAAAAAAACAAAAAAACAATTCATATTACTGAAATAACTCTTTGTTCTAATGTTTCTTCTGTTGTCCCTTTTTCTCTCCTCATCCATCAGGACTAAGAGGAGGGTCCATTGTTATTGGCGCTATAGAAATAAAATTGATTTGCAGGAATTGTCCCGTCTTCAATGTCTCCAGTGTCACAAAGGTGAGGTGTGCGCCCTCTAGTGGTGCTTTATTTGGGAAAAGATAGAGTCAAGATTTGCTCCCTCTGCCCAAATTCATATAAATGAGTGAATAACTGATTCTACAGTGGGTCATTATTCGATGGTTAAATTGGTCTGTCGATATGTGCTCCTTTAGTCTGAGCCTGTTTGGGCAGAATACGACTGTCCAAATGAACTACGCAGATTCAGATAAACGAGTGTAAATGTGACATAACTAAAGTAGAAAGTGTGATCACCGTGTGCAAACAGCATCAAACCCGCTGTCTCTAATCCAGAGAAATATGTTTTCAAACTGGGGAGGTCAGGGTCAGTCTTTACTGGATCTATACAACTGTAAACGGAAAAACGTAAGGTTGATTATTTCGACGGGGCAGCGTGAATCGACAGACGTCACTGTGGATTTAGGCTGCTGGTAGCTCATTTCGATGGGGCTCATTTTAGCAGAACACCGGCCTCAGCAGCTCTTTGTCCTTTAGGGAGTTCAAGAGGCTCCACCACCTTCAGATGAGCAGCTTGTCTCAAAGTCCTCCCACACTGGTCAGAGCTGCAGCTTTTCTCTCTGGAACATTTGGACATGTTTCAGACGGTTCCTCACAGACATGAAAGTCTTCCCTCTTTCTACAGTCGTCTGGTTCGTCTCCTGTGTGCGTTCGGTAGTGACTGGAGAGCTGCTGGGATGTTCTAAAAGCCTCTTCACACTGGTCACACTCATATTGAATCAGCCAGGAGTGAGTTCTCTTGTGTCTGTTGAGATGGGATGATCGAGTGAAGGTTTTCCCACACTGGTCACATCTGTATGGTTTCTCTCCTGTGTGCATTCTCATATGTAACACTAGATGGCCCGACAGTGTAAATGTTTTTTCACAAATATCACATCTGTAGGGCCGCTCTCCTGTGTGGATTCTCATATGCAATTCTCTGGAGCTTGAATGTGAAAATGCCTTTTCACAAACATCACAGCTGTACGGTTTTTCCCCTGTGTGGACTCTCATATGTTGATGGAGGGCATCAGACTCTCTAAAATTCTTCCCACACTGGTCACATTCAAATGGTTTCTCTCCCCTGTGGATTCTCATGTGTCTTTCGAGGTGGCTTGAGCGTGAAAATGTCTTCTCACAAAAATCACATCTGTACGGTTTCTCTCCAGTGTGGACTTTCATGTGTGATACTAGGTTGCTTGACCGTGAAAATGTCTTCTCACACACATCACAGCTGTATGGTTTTTCTCCTGTGTGGATTCTCATATGCTTATGGAGGGCACCAGACTCTCTAAATACCTCCCCACACTGGTCACACTTGTATGGTTTCTCTCCAGTGTGGACTCTCTTATGTCTTTCTAGGTGTCCTGACAGTGAAAATGTCTTTTCACAAACATCACATCTGTATGGCCTTTCTCCTGTGTGAGTTCTGTAGTGTCTTTCCAGTTTGGAAGCATGTGGCCACAGCTTTCCACACTGGTCACATGTAAACATTCTGTTGGTGGATTTTGTAGATCTGCATTAGAACAAAAGAAAGGAAGTGTCAAGTGAAGTCACTGTTTTACCTGTTCAAATAAAGTAACTCTAACTAAATACACATAAAATCCAATAAATACACATAGTAAATCATATGTAAGAATGTTAGCATGTTTGTTTTACAAGAAAGTTACATTTGGTTGAATTAATCAACTTTTTCTGTCTGTAGTAAAAGATCAAATTAAAGAAACGTACACAGAGATACTGAACACCTTTGTTGCTCTGAATTCTAATCTACACGTTTGGTGGATGATATATGTAAGACACGTGAAGACAGAAACCAGGGCTTTGGTGGAACAGAGCAACTTTAATTCTGTAAGGACAGAAAAACAGCTGAGTCATCGTTAACAACAGTTTACACCGAGCTGCGGCTGGTATATGACAACACACACTAATACTTTAATAATTACAATGTCATTTCCAATATTGTCTGTTAAAAGGTATTGAAAAAGAAAAACAAATTCATAAATAACCCTGAACTGACAATACAAAGTACAAACGTATTTTCATGAGCTGCTCTAATCAGTATCGTGTATCAGGACCTGAAATGACATATTATAGGTGCACACAGCAGAGAACGATGTAACAGACATATTTACACACGCAGAACAAATACACTTTATCAATATATGACTTTATAAATTAATGTCATCAACCTTATTTCAATTTCATCCTGAAACTGACTATTTAACAGAGTCATCGATCAACAATTCATTCATTATTCAAAAAGGGAAGTGCACTTTTTCATATATCAAAACTACTCAATTGTACTCAGTAAATCAAATTACTTAAGTAGAGATCAAAATACTCAAGCAGATCATCAGATGAATAAGTAAAGTGCTGCAACAACTCAAAAATAATCGTAGCTGTGTCAGTTCAGGGGCCTGTTCCAGAAAGTGGGTTCAAACATACTCGGAGTTTCTCCATGAGCTCTGGGTTGACTCACCCTGAGACGGGAAACCCTGAGTTTTCGGTTCCAGAACAGGTGATATGAATGAGGTAAATCAGCTCTGAGCAGGTTCACCTCGAGTTACGCGAGCGCACGACTACTATAAAAAGCCACAGTCAAAGGATCCTCGAAACCATGAGCATCACCATGACAACGATCAAAAAGAGCTCCACTTTCTTCAGCTGGAGCTCGAGGTCCTCATGGAGGCTCCGGGGAGAAGGAAACAGTTTTCAGTCGTAAATCAAACACCTGCAGAGGCAAAGGAGAGAGAGAGGCGCCTGGAGGAAACTGCGGCCCGAGTTTGAATTGTTTAATTAAGTTCACATTCAACTGTAAGATCATCGCTTATTTGCCGAGATGAATAGGAATAAAATCTGATTTTCGTTTAGGTGCAACAGGGGAGAGAAGAACTTGGAAGCAGCTAAAAATGAAATATAAAAATATCGTACAAAGCCGTAAGGCATGTTTTTTTAAATGCCTTAGGTTGTTAAAATAAATGTTAATTCAGTGGCTACTTCAAATAGTAATGCTAATTATGAACAAAATGCTGTTTAAACATGCCCTCCCACTTAAAGGAAATGAAAACTTTATTTGTTTAGCCTCTACATTTATAGTTTAATAGGCTGCATTTGAAATGTGACTGTGCACATGACAAAAAATCATCTGAGTTCTGCTCAGCCAACAGAAGGAAGCAGAGGCCAAAAAGACGGGTGGAGGGCCACCTCCACCCACTGTGACCGAGGCTGAGGTGATGGCCCTCAGCCAAAACGCTCCCCGGCCAGTGGCTGAGGACCCTGGGGGAAGCTCTTCTGAGCCCAGCACCCCCATGGGCACAAGTGCCTACATCAGATGCAAGTAAACACTTCTGTCTGCATTTAATCAAATAAAATAAGACAAATAGATATCTCCTTTTTATTCATCCAACAGTTGAGGATGGTGTCCTCTGCCTGGTGCAGCCTCCCCACCCAATACAACACCCTGCAGCTGCAACTATTCCACACTCAGATCCTGCCTCAGGTGGGAGGTGAAAGTACTGAAACAGTCTCTCTCTCTATCACAGGAGGAGGAGGAGGAGGAGGAGGAGGAGGAGCTGACTGCTGCCTCAGGGAGAGATCCAGAGGGGCCAACTGAAGTATGTGTTAATATGATGTGAAGTTCCTGCAGAGCCATGAGGCCCATTCACATTTCTTTACACTGTTGAGTGAAATATAGTTTCATGTGCACTGAAGTGATGAGTGGACAAAAGATTACGTACATTTTTATGTTTCAACAGGACATGGCTGGGCATCATGAGCAGCTCCATCAAGTTCAGCCGCACAGCTTCATACAGTGAGATTTTCCTGCTAAATCTGTATGTAGAACTGCAGCACTTAAATGTTGTGCATATGTTTCACAGTTACCAGTAAAGGAGTTGTACAGACTGCACCTCATACAGCAGATCCACAACACAGACAGGGACATGGTGCATCTCCATCACCAGATAAGGAAGGCAGATCTACAGATTAAATTACAGGAACAGTTGAGGTGGTGCATTGGGGAAATGGAGGAATATGTTAATGATTGGAACTATTATAAATCCTAACTGTTGCTTTTGTATTGTAGGGAATAAAGCTGTATGTATGGTGCCTTTATCTCATGCTTCTGTTCATCTTATGCTTCAGTTTTATTCTATCAGATTTGGTTATGTTTGCATGATGGCAATAGTTCTTGAATCTGGAAAGATGAACCAAATCACATTTGAAGTATGAGTGTTTGATTATCCAAAGGCGTTCCTACAAATGAGGTCCCTGACAGCTCTTCCATCCCGGACCTCTGCAGGGTGGATGGGGTGGTCATCCTCAGGGTCATTGATTTGTACGGCAGGTGTTGCTCTCCCCTAATAACTGCAATATTCTGGAGAACAACACAGGCCACAGTGATGTCACATGCCCTCTGGAGTGACCCTGGGCTTGTGCAGGCACTGGAACCGGGTTTGAGGAGGCCAATGGCTCTAGTCCTGCAATGGGCCACACTGAAACGCTGTTGGGGCCCCGGCTCAGGGTCAGGCTCAGGGTCAGGGGTCAACAGAGTGGGCTGGCAAACGCTTGCTGGCAGCAAGCGTTTTAGTGCGAGGGTGACCTTCCTCACCGCCCTACACACTGTCGCCTTGGCACAGTGCTCCGCATCGCCGATGTTATAAAGGAAGCTCCATTTGCATAAAAACGGAGCGCTGTGCACAATGTCTGCAGAGGAGTGAGCGCACATCTGCGGTGTGTCAGATTTGTGATGTACGGCCGGACGAGGCTCTCAATATAAATGACGCCGTGTGACGAAAAGCGGCTCAAACATATATTCCTCTGGAAATGAAAGAATATCCAGCCTGGGGCGGAAGAATCGCTCGTTGCGCAATGCGTTTCTGATCATTTGTGTTTCGATATCAATTGGATTTGGGAGGATTGGACAAGCCATGTTCTCTCAAAGCGATTTTCATGCGGAAGGAGCGGAAAAACTCAGGGTTATTTCAAGTAAACCTGCCCCGAGCAGGTTATGTTCACGGAGTCTGTTACCATGGTGACTGACTCAGTGTTTCAGTTCCGGCGCTTTGTGGAACAGAAAACCCAGAGTTTCCCTCAACTCAGGGTTAAACTTACTCAGAGTTTTCACATAACCCACTTTCTGGAATAAGCCCCAGGAAAACTAAACGGAAGCCTATAGCTTATTTTGCGTTCGCTCAGAAAGTTGTCAAAATAGACAAAAACAATTCAAAAGGGGAAAATAAGTGAATAACTGAATGAATGTTTCTAGTAAAGCAGATTGTTATCTCCATTTCGGCTTGAATATAAACTCAAAAGCGTTCAGTATTTAATTCGTATAATCGGTGTTTCCCAAACTCCAGGCGCGAGTAAACGGCGCTAATATACACAGGGGTTTTGAATGGGAGCGTAGCGGCGCTAACAAACAAGACGCTAAGAGCTTTTAGCAACACAAATACGAGCGCGAATCACAAAAAGAGTTCACCGATTGATGCTCAACAACTCACCGTGGAGGAAGAGGCAGTTTGGAATCCGAAAAATCCACCAATTCACAGGTTTGTCCCTCACGCCGACCTGAGCATGAGCCACAGTGGAGTTTTATTGGCAAACAACTCCTGGCGCATTAGCGCCGCCAACTGATAAGGAGTGTGAACTGCAACGCGACTGACTCACAACAAAACAGGAAATACATACAGAAAGAAAAATAATCCATCAAATCCTGTTCATCAAATTAATGTCCCTCACAAACTGAAATAAAACTTTGAAACTTCTATTTCTTGGGAGCTGCTGTAATATTTGTATTAAGTCAAATTTCATTTGAAGGTCCTTGATGCTTCCTTCATTATATTTATTTCCTCTGTATATGTGTTAGGATCCATAAATTGACCCCACTTTTTTCTGAACTTCATGGTCGGTGGTACCATAAAATAAAATAAAAAGTACATCTCATCTCATTATCTCATTCTTTTTGCCCTTTTTCCTTCACCTTTTGTTTAACTATAGATTTTACTTCCATTTTACCGTCTGTGTGATTTATTAATACATAAACTCAGTTAATTATACTCACTTTTTAAGTTATTAGTACAAATGTTTTCTTAAAACATGAAAAGATTAAATATTTAAACTCTAATTAGTCAACTATTTCTGTTACTTATCATTTATCATTTTAAACTCAGCATTAAGAGTGTGTGATTATTTTAAACAGTGGAATATTTTGCTAAAAGTCCAGTTTTTGGGAATATGTAGTTCCCATTTTTGTCCACATGGGGGCGCCACACTCCGACGAACAAAGCCAAGAAATGAAACAAAACAAAAGCAGGTAAAAAGTTTATTTTATTTTTGAGAGTCTGACCAAAGCTTTTGTATTGTCCATTTAGAAATGACTTGATCGTTTTACTTCTGGGAATCGTCTGGAGTTTGTATCATAAAACAGAGCTGTGAGCATCTTTCAAGGTTACTGAGCAGAACATTTTGCACTTGAGCTGTAGCAGCATTAAGTATGAAATGAACAGAATGAGATTATTGTTCCGCTTTTGATCACAAACACGTGTGATACAGGAAGAGGCGCCAGTCGCTGCCTCAGAAACATCTGTTGTGTGTTGCTCACAAGAGTCACAACAGAATAAAAAGACAAAATGCTGCAGTGAAGCAGAACTAAAAGCTCAAAGTGAAAAACAAAACCATCATCATCTTTATTAGTTTCAGACATTTCTGTCTTAAGTCAAAGAAGCAAATCAAAGCACACGAAGTGTGAAAAAGGAACAGGCAGAAGCCGAGGCTTATGACACCTGCACCTTTTATACTAAACAAAGAGCTGCGACATTCAGTGTGCACAAGATTAAAAAACTAAACAAAAAACAAGAAAACATAATTCAGCATTCAACATATTTTTTAGTTTATGATTTTCTTTTTGTACAAACTTTTTTGAACATTTGGACATGTTTCAGACGGTTCCTCACAGACCTGAAAGTCTTCCCTCTTTCTACAGTCGTCTGGTTCGTCTCCTGTGTGCGTTCGGTAGTGACTGGAGAGCTGCTGGGATGTTCTAAAAGCCTCTTCACACTGGTCACACTCATATTGAATCAGCCAGTGAGTTCTCTTGTGTCTGTTGAGATTGGATGATGTAGAGAAAGATTCCCCACATTCTTCACAGCTGTACGGTTTCTCTCTTGTGTGGATTCTCTTATGTGACAACAGGTGGCACGACACTGAAAATGTCTTTTCACAAACATCACAGCTGAACGGCCTCTCTCCTGTGTGGATTCTCCTGTGTCTTTCTAGGCTGCCTGACGTTGTAAATGTCTTTTCACAAAGATCACAGCTGTACAGTTTCTCTCCTGTGTGGATTCTCTTATGTGATTCTAGGTGTCTTATCAGTGAAAAAGTCTTTTCACAAACATCACAGCTGTACAGTTTTTCTCGTGTGTGGATTCTCATATGTCTTTCTAGGGAGTTTGACTGTGTAAATGCCTTTTCACAAATATCACATTTGTACGGCCTCTCTCCTGTGTGGATTCTCTGATGAGTAGCTAGGTTGCCTGACAGTGTAAATGTTTTCTCACAAACATCACATCTGTATGGCCTCTCTCCTGTGTGGACTCTCTTATGTTTAACTAGTTCGTCTGACACTGTAAATGTTTTCTCACAAATATCACATTTGTATGGCCTCTCTCCTGTGTGGATTCTCTTATGTTTAACTAGGTTGCCCAACTGTGAAAAAGTCTTTTCACAAACATCACAGGTGTACGGTTTTTCTCCAGTGTGAATTCTCAAATGTCTTTCTAGGGAGTTTGACTGTGTAAATGTCTTTTCACAAATATCACATTTGTGTGGCCTCTCTCCTGTGTGGACTCTCATGTGTGCGTATAGGTTGCCGAACTGTGTAAATGTTTTCTCACAAACGTCACAGCTGTACGGTTTATCTCCTGTGTGGATTCTCATGTGTGATTCTAGGGAGTTTGACTTAAAAAATGTCTTTTCACAAAAATCACATTTGTATGGCCTCTCTCCTGTGTGGACTCTCATGTGTGCGTATAGGCTGCCTAACTGTGTAAATGTTTTTTCACAAACGTCACAGCTGTGCGGTTTTTCTCCTGTGTGAGTTCTGTAGTGTCTTTTCAGGTCAAAAGCTCTTGACGACACCTTTCCACACTGGTCACACGTGAACGTCATTCTGCTGGTGGATCTTGTAGCTCTGCATTAGAACAAAAGAAAGGAAATGTCAAATAAAATCACATTTTTAAACTATTCAAAGAAAGTACCTCTCACTAAAAATGCATAAAAATCACACATAGTAAATCATAAAGAAATCGTAAGAATTAAGGTTGGGCGGTTTCCAAATTTAGACACCGTTAAACCTTCTCAGCATTTTACCGGGGTACACGGTTTTACTGTGATTAAGAATTATTTTGTGTCTTGCACCTAAACCATTCAGAAGCTCCAGCAGGACGTATGTGCAGCTCTGGCTCTGTGTTTCTCAGTGGGAAAGTCGATCAAACTCGACTGGGGCGTTTAGCCTCTTGTATCAGGTCCACAGTGAAAGTAACAGCAGAACAGGCCTGGATTTACCGTATTTACAGCCGACCAGGGAAACGCAGGATTTCAAAAGGACATTTCAGTTTAGAAGCAGCTCTGCAGCCGCGTCTTAAGATAAGATAAACTTTATTGTCCCCAAGGGGAAATTTGTTTTGGGCACTGCAGCTTAAACACAGTTACACTTCATACGTTACACAACAGTCACAAGACACATGTAGCACATTTGTGCACTGCACAACCAAAAAGTGTCCAAAACACTGCACTAACCCCATTTCAGCAATAATTATTGCACAGATAATGATTGCACTAGCTCTATTGCACATAGATTTTTGCAATTATTGCACCATTAAATAAAGTGACCAAGTGCGCCTTTGTTGTGCAGGTTTGTTCAACAGTGCAACAGAAGTGGCACAAATGAAAGTTTATACCTGTTACTCTTAAACTTAGGCACTCGATAGCGTCGGCCTGATGGAGGATTTCATATTCACCTGTAACAGGTGAGAGGTTTTCCCACAATCCCTCAGGCCTGAGCGAGCACAGACTTTTGAAAAATGTCCTGCAAAGAAGGAAACTCTTTCCTGCCAATCACCTTCATGGCCTTATTTACCAGTCTTGTCCTAAAGGGGCCTTAAGATTCTGTGTGTAAAGCCCCGCCCCCTCCACCACCTGCTGAGCTCCGCCCCCTCCACCACCTGCTCTAAGCCCCTCCCCCTCCACCACCTGCTCTGAGCTCCGCCCCCTCCACCACCTGCTCTGAGCTCCGCCCCCTCCACCACCTGCTCTAAGCGCCGCCCCTCCACCACCTGCTCTAAGCCCCGCCCCTCCACCACCTGCTCTAAGCCCCGCCCCCTCCACCACCTGCTCTGAGCTCCGCCCCCTCCACCACCTGCTCTGAGCTCCGCCCCCTCCACTACCTGCTCTAAGCCCCGCCCCTCCACCACCTGCTCTAAGCGCCGCCCCTCCACCACCTGCTCTAAGCCCCGCCCCTCCACCACCTGTTTTAATCGCCGCCCCTCCACCACCTGCTCTAAGCCCCGCCCCCTCCACCACCTGCTCTGAGCTCCGCCCCCTCCACCACCTGCTCTAAGCCCCGCCCCCTCCACACCTGCTCTAAGCCCCGCCCCCTCCACCACCTGATCTAAGCCCCAGTAATGAGAAACTGGGATATTGTAGCGGGGACATTCCAACAGTAACCGGGATACTGTGGCATGTTTACGAAATATCCCGAATACGGCAACAAAGCTGAGTGCGCATGGACTTGTCCACCACTGTTTTAGCCGACTTGTTCTTTGTGGCGTACGCCTGTGCAAAGCGCATATTAAGTGTTTATTTATATAGTGCTTTTCACAGACACACGTCACAAAGACGTTTTACACAGCATTATTTACACAGCATTATTCATTCACTCCACACCCGGTGGTGGTGAGACTCTTGACTCTTACTGTTGCAGCCACAGCTGCCCTGGGGCAGACTGACAAAAGCGTGGCTGTCAAGCCAATCGGCGCCATCGGTCCCTCCAACCACCACCAGCACTAAGATCTGACCAGATCAGGCTTTGTCAAGCCGCTATGGCCACATAAAATTATCCATTACCACCAGAATGTATTTGTAACTCTAATAGTCCAGGAGACTGACCACGCCCACAGAAAATAACGGGTAAATATAGCCACAAGCGGCAATGATCGGCCCTCGCATGCGCCTACGCTGCGCCCCGCAAACGCTGCGCCCAGCAAATATTGTGCCCAGCAAATGACATGCCCCACGCTAACCCTAATAACCATAAACCCCAACCACACTTTTCATCAGCATCAGTGACTCAAATTTCAGCACGATCGGACTAAGCCTGTGCCAACGGGAGCAAATCTTCACGTTGAATATTGTCTAAATTTTGATTGAACTTTGTGGCTTTGCCGCATGTAAACCTCATTAGACACCCCCGTGCCGCTGTTTTTCCTTCTCCGCTAAAGCGAGAGTTTTGTCTTGGTCTTGTCTCGGGCTCGGGCTTGTCATGGACTCAAGGTCTGAATACTGAGTGCGGTCATTTTTCATTAAGGCCGCTGCTGTCGCCAATAAACTCATCCCGGCGTGCGGGAGCGTGCGGGAGCGTGCGGGAGCGTGCGGGAGCGTGCGGGAGCGTGCGGGAGCGTGCGGGAGCGTGCGGGAGCGTGCGGGAGCGTGCGGGAGCGTGCGGGAGCGTGCGGGAGCGTGCGGGAGCGTGCGGGGGCGTGCGGGAGCGTGCGGGAGCGTGCGGGAGCGTGCGGGGGCGTGCGGGGCTTCTCTCTGCAGCCTGTGCCAAATGCAAAATAAATCTGTGTCACAATGTGTGTTTGATTTGGTAAATGTGCAGAGACTAAATACCACTTTAAAACAAGAGAACAGAATTTGAAAATACAGGTTTAAAAATCCTACACACCTTATTCACTATGAAGCAGTTTTGTGTAAAGTACCAGTGGAAGTTCTCTTAAAGAAGAGGTTCTTAAACTGTGGTGAGGGTCCAAAAAGGGGTGCAGAGTGTTTAAGTGTAGAACTAAATGAATATTAACCAGATAAAAAAAAATCTTTTTAGTTTTTTTGAGGGGGGGGGGGGGGGGGGGTATTTTTCCTGTAAAGATATTGAGATATATATCGTATATCGAGATACAGCAAAATATATCGAGTTATATTTTTTGGTCCATATCGCCCAGCCCTAGTTTGAAGCCACACTTCTCTAGATGATGTACGGTGATTTTCAGCTCTTCTCTAGATGATGTACGGTGATTTTCAGCCCTGTGGGTGAAGCACCTTCAGAGGAGTTCGTCCAAATGCAACATGAGTGAAAAGGCCGACTCTGCATTTTGAAGATTTCAATCCAAGATGGCCGCCTTCTGCTTTGTCAGGGGCAGGGCTCTACAGTGCGGCCAGTTCACTCACATTTGCGAGTAAATATTTCGTCGTGCGAACTTGGAAAACAAAACAGGCGCATCTGTGCGAGTGCTTCTGCAGCCACAATAAGGAGAACTGCGCACAGATGTAACGTGACGAGTTAAACGTTCTACATGTGTCAAACATTAGGGGCAAACTCACACTAGGACTTTAGAACCGTGCCCAAGCCTGGATCACCCCTAAAGCTCTTGCCCAGCGCAACCGAACTGAGCCCGGGCACGACCCCAACATACGAGCTCCAGGTGTGCGGATACGAACAAACTCTGCTTCAAAACAAACCCACGCCCCCTTAAACGAGGAGCGGCACCGCAGCAGGACCCACACCTGTCCCACCACTCAGTAGACACCCCCACACCTCTGGACTTCTCCGCTAAAGTGAGAGTTTTGTCTCGGTTTTGTCTTGGACTCGAGCGCATTTGGATTCGGTCTCGTCACGGACTCGGGTCTGAATACCGAGTGCATCATATTTCATTACGGCCACTGCTGTCCGCAATAAACTTGTACCGGTGTGCGGGACCTGTGCGCTGGAGCCAGCGGACACCGCGGCACCGCCAGTGCTCCACCCTCAGCCTACATCACAGGGCAGGTTAAACATCTCACCCGTCCATCCGCCTCGTCAAATACGCCAATACTAATTTTATGTCCGTGTCCGCACAGAGCAGATCTACAGCACAGAGCAGAGCTACAGCACAGAGCAGAGCTACAGCACAGAGCAGAGCTACAGCACAGAGCAGAGCTACAGCACAGAGCAGAGCTACAGCACAGAGCAGATCTACAGCACAGAGCAGAGCTACAGCACAGAGCAGATCTACAGCACAGAGCAGATCTACAGCACAGAGCAGATCTACAGCACAGAGCAGATCTACAGCACAGAGCAGATCTACAGCACAGAGCAGAGCTACAGCACAGAGCAGATCTACAGCACAGAGCAGAGCTACAGCACAGAGCAGAGCTACAGCACAGAGCAGATCTACAGCACAGAGCAGATCTACAGCACAGAGCAGATCTACAGCACAGAGCAGGGCTACAGCACAGAGCAGGGCTACAGCACAGAGCAGAGCTACAGCACAGAGCAGAGCTACAGCACAGAGCAGAGCTACAGCACAGAGCAGAGCTACAGCACAGAGCAGATCTACAGCACAGAGCAGATCTACAGCACAGAGCAGATCTACAGCACAGAGCAGATCTACAGCACAGAACAGAGCTACAGCACAGAGCAGAGCTACAGCACAGAGCAGAGCTACAGCACAGAGCAGAGCTACAGCACAGAGCAGGTGATATGTGGGCTGAAGTTTGCCTAAGAAAATGCCAAATTAATCTGTCACAATGTGCGTTTGGTTTGGTAAATGTGCAGAGGCTAATAACCACTGTAAAACCAGTAAGAGAAAGTAACTCCAGTTTGGAATTTGAAAATACAGGTTTAAAAATCCTGCACACTTTTTCACTGTGAAGCAGTTTTGTGTAAAGTGCCAGTGGAAGTTCTCTTAAAGAAGAGGTTCTCAAACTGTGGGTGAAGGTCCAAAAAGGGCCACAGAGTGTTTAAGTGCAGTACAGTTCGTTTGGCTTATTTTAAGTCTAAATATTAATCAGATAAAATGAAGATATATTTAGAAAAACATTGTGATCATGCAGGAAAAGTACAGTCATAAATCTTTACTTTTCTGTATTAAATTTATTCAGTGTTGGTGTGTGCAATTTCTGCACTGTAATCGTTCAAAATGAATATAAACTCAAAAGCGTTCAGTATTTAATTCGTATAATCGGTGTTTCCCAAACTCCGGGCGCGAGTAAACGGCGCTAATATACACAGGGGTTTTGAATGGGAGCGTAGCGGCGCTAACAAACAAGATGCTAAGAGAGAGAGAGAGAGAGAGAGAGAGAGAGAGATGAGGCATTTATTTAGACTATTGGTACATGTTTACAATAATACATTATGACAAGAATTACATAGACAGTAGTCCAGGAGGGCCCCGTTAAGACTCAGAAGTCGCTATCACGGGGCCCACCTACGGTAGAGTTACTAGTACATAGATATTGGTACATAAGTACCTCGGTACATATAACTTCTCGAGGTAAAGCACATGCATAAACAGTATTTCTTATATGATAAATCTAATCAATATGGGTTGATATTTGGTTTTCTTTTGCATCAGTCGTATGAGCAGCACAATTCAGTTTGACAAATGTTGATTACAAATATAGCAGTTTAAGATTGAACAATTTACCTGGTACTTAGAAAGAGTATCTGTTTTTATGTATCTTTTGAAACCTTGCGGGCTATGAGTTTACAATTTCGTTGAGATATTTTCAGGAAGCTTCTTGATAGTATGAGGAATGTCGTAGAATAATGTATTCTTGGCTGAGGTCTGGTGTACATGATTCAACATCAGTTTATTATCAGATCTTAGGCTGTAAGTTTCAGCAGTATCTCTAGTGTAGAAGGGCAGAGCGAGTAGGTTTTGTGGTAGGTCACCACTGATATACTTATGGTAGAACTTGAGCTTAGCGATGTGGAATATATCTTGTATTTTCAACAAGTTTAGTTCCTTGAAAATCGGCTCGGTATGGGCATTATATGTGGCACTCTGGATTACCCCGACTGCCTTTTTTTGTATTTTCTCTAATTTATGCCCATTGAATCCCCAGACTAGGATACCATAGTTTAAATGTGGAAAGATCAGAGAGTTGTATAATATACGTTTCACATATACAGGTATGTAATGCTTGAGTCTATTTAATACCCCTATCGTTCTTGTTAATTTTGAGATGATATTGTTGACATGGGGCATCCAACATAATTGTTGATCAATAGTGATACCCAGGAAATTAAATGTTTGGACTCTTTCCAGAACTATGTTTTCAATCATTAAAGTGGGGTTTTCAAATTGTTTATTTCTATGGTGAAAGAGTAGGTACTGTGACTTATTGATATTCAATGATAATTTGTTTGCTTTGAGCCATGAGCTTATTTTATTCAATTCATTATTTATGGTCAGGCTGGCTGGTCCTTGACAATGACCTGCATTCAGAGTTGTGGAAAGAGTCGTGTCGTCGGCGTACATATGTACATCAAAGAGATCAGTAGCATTGCACAGATCATTAATATATATAATGAAGAGGATTGGCCCAAGTATGGAACCTTGTGGGACTCCTGTATTTATTGGCAACATGCTAGATGAAGTACCATTATGACAAACATATTGTTTTCTGTTATACAAATAATTTTCTACAAGTTTAAGTGCCTCATTTCTGATTCCATAGTTTTTTAGCTTATGCAATACTCCTCTATGATCTAGAGTATCAAAGGCCTTCGATAAGTCAAGGAAAATATTTTGCCCTTTGTCCATTCCCCTAGTTACTTTATCTGTCAAATCAATAGCAGCTCGTTCTGTCGAGTGACCTTCTCGGAAGCCATATTGTGCATTGCTAAATAAACCATTGTTGTTGAAATGAGAGATCATTTGTTTAGATATTATTTTCTCGAATACTTTAGAGATTGCCGGTAGTAATGATATAGGTCGATAGTTAGTAAACTCATGCTCATCCTTATTCTTAAAGATTGGAACCACCCTATAGCTATTTTTAACTTTTCTGGGAAAGTGCCTGTTTTTATACTTTGGTTAATAATTGCAGCGAGGCTTGGTGCAATTATGTCCTTTATGTGGCCATATCGGCTCGTCAAAGCCTGATCCCGTCAGATCTCAGAAGCTAAGCAGGGCCGGGCCTGGTTAGTACTTGGATGGGAGACCACTGGGAATTCCAGGTGCCACAGTGGGGCCAGTCGCAAAAACTGTCGTAGTGTCCTTAGGCAAGACACATCACCCACATTGCCTGGTATGAAAATGGTGTGTGCGTGAATGGTGGTGGTGGTCGGAGGGGCCGATGGCGCAGATTGGCAGCCTCGCTTCCGTCAGTCTGCCCCAGGGCAGCTGTGGCTACAATAGTAGTTTACCACCACCGGGTCTGGAGTGACTGAATAATGCTCTGTAAAGCGTCTTTGAGTGTCCTGAAAAGCGCTGTATAAAACTGATGCATTATTATTATTATTATTATTATGTGCTTGAGCATTTTTGTGCTAATTTCGTCAACTCCATAGCTGGTTTTGGGTTTAAGTTGATCAATGATTTTTATAACATCAGATGCAAATGCTGTGTTGAATTAAAAGTTTTCTGAACCAGGGGAACTTAGATACTCATGAAGCTGCTTTTCTGTTGAGTTTATTTGTGATGCAAGAGTCGGTCCAATACCTGTAAAGAATTCACTGGCAATTTCTTGTTTATCATCGATTCTTACCCCCTCATGCATGAAGAAATCTGCAATTGCACTTTCTTTTGGTGATTTGTTGAGAATGGTGTTGTTATGAGTCCAAGTCTTTTTGATATCATTTTTAAATTTGGCAAAACATTTTTCATTATACAGTTTTTTTTGCCTCTCTAATTGTTCTTTGAAGAATTGTATTATAGGTAGATAAATTAATTTTTTGGGTGCCATGCTCTGGTGAGGGACATGGCGTTCTAATCATTGTCAGTCTTGAGTTTATTATTCCTTTTGTAATCCAGTTGGATTTTTTGTGTTTGTGCTTTTTATATTTGACCAACCTTTTAGGCATGTGTTTTAGTTTAGCTTTAGTAATTACATCTGATAATTTATTGTAACTTATGTTTGGGTCACTTTCAATGTCTGTGCAGATTGTTTGCTCTAGGTTAGCATTGCTGATCTCCTGTTTGAAACTATCCAATGCAGAGTCACTTAGATTGCACACTTCTACATATTTAGGTACTTCTTCTTTATTATACTTGGTGTTTATAGCTAAAAAGTATGGCTGATGATCTGAAAGTCTATTTATAAGTTTGCCTGCTTGTGCGCTTTGAGTGGCCTTGCTCAGTTTGCAGAAAACGTTATCGATCAGAGATGCTGTGTTATGTGTGCAAGAGAGTCTGGTTGGTAGTGTGGTTATTATTAATGATTGTTTTACTTTATGTAAACTATATTGTAAAGATGACCCAGTATGTGTCTGTACGTGGTAGACTTTGATTCTGCTGAACCTGCTAACTTGAGAATAATGCCAACTGTACTGTAAGGAAGTGAACTTTGGTTTCTATACGCAGCAGTCCATATCTATATGATGTCTGAATGTACACGTGGCAATATCCTTATCTGAAATGTATGTATGTATAAATAGAAGACCTGTCTGATGGTGCAGGTAGAGATGAGAGATGTAGAGATGAGAGATGATGAGAGAGAGACGTCTCATAGAATCAAGTGTAAGGCCTATACCTCTTGGAAATAAAAGTCCGGTGTTTGAACACGTCATGCCTTCTGATTTATTGTTTCAAGAGTCCTCAACCGGAAAACCGACAGATTTGGTGACCCCCGACGGTGATTCTTGAGGAAATTGGACCTTACCAGATCATCTCTCCACAGATCTTCCCGGGAAAACATCGCAACGAACGTTCGATATACAAACGGTATGACAAGAGCCTTTTTTCTAGAATTCCTGTCAAATTGGTCAAAAGTTTAAAATTGATGTGATGTATACTGGGACTTCTGTGACTTTAATTAAATAGTATAATACAAATCAGTAATTCATTACGCCAGATTTCTCGCGTAAAAATAAATGAGGAAAGACAAAATTAGGACATAAATGCGCTTTTGGCAATGTTTTTCGCGTAAAAAGATAAAAAAATAATAAAAATAAAATCAGGAAAAACCAAGGCGCTTTTTTGCTAAGTTTTCGGCGCCAGACATAAATGAGGAAGAACTTAAGCCAATAAAAATATAATAAATACGGTTTTTGGTTACCTTTTTCGCCGTAAAATAAATCAGGAAGAAAGGAAGAATTATTTTTTAAAGAAAGAACAAAAAAAGTACTTTTAATTAAGTTTATATAAAAAGGGCCTATATATAACATAGAAAATAAAAAAGAGAAGAAGAATTTAGAATGTTATATTTACTGTTAATGATTGCTGTTAGAAAGGCAGAGAATGTTCAAGAAGAACCTGTTAAAGTAACAGTAGACACAGAGAGAGGAAAAAACAGAACAGCACCACTGCAGATAGCAGATAAATCATTAACCATAGAACCTGACCTCAGCTTTGACCTCCTCAGTGTAAATTCACAGGACGAATTTACGGCCCCCCCACAAACTCTTAAAACCTACTGCTACGATTAGTCGGCGGAGAAGCTGAAATAATAATTAACAATTCAACAGATACTGATGATTTGAATGGGGTTTGTTCGATATCCAATCAATAAAAAATAGAATTAGTGCACTCGTGGGGAAGGTCACGTCCACGGTAGGGGCAGTTTCTGAGCCCATTTCCATACAAAGCTCTAATTTACAGCCCATACTTGAAAAACTAAAAACGGAAATAGTGAGGGAAATGACAGATCAGGCTAGGGCAAATAACTGAGAGGTTGTGTCCGTCAAATTCATCAAGAATTGCTAAAACGTTAGAAGTTTTAAGGGAGGAGTATGATCTATTAAAAGTCACTTTGAGGGGGAGTTTTCACTACGCTGTAATTTTGCTTATCTTCGTCCTTTTAACATTAACAAGCGTAGTCATGTTGATCTGTCAGCGTGGCCACAGGCCTCTAAAATTATGATGATTATTCCTGATTCCACTTCCATTTTAAGTATTCAGACTCAGATGAGTAACAGGTTAGAAATTGCATCTGGTTTTGGGGCTGTTCAGAGATCTGTGACTGCTGTTGCTGTCTTAAGCCAGCGCCGCTGTGCGCCATCCTATGTCTGTGCAAATAATGTTGAATTATGCTCAAATCATTCTGAGACGGGCCGTCTCACCTTGCTGTGAGTGTGTTTGAAGCGGGTCTGGGGCACCTGTTAATGATTGGCGAGCGGGAGCGTGATGGGCGCGGTTCGGCTCGTGGCTCGCTGATTATTGAGGTGCTTTGGACTTTGTGGTTTGAGTGCGCGCTTGCGTGCGCGGGTATGACACGGCCTGCTCAGAGTGATCAGCAGTGTTGGAAGTTACCTTTGGTTTACATGTAGTGTGTAACGTAAATTATTAAATTGTTAAATTATTAAATTACACAAAATAAACAATGTGACTTGAGTATTTTTAATTATTCTATATTGTCACACCTTTGAAGTGACAAGAATGTTGCAAATACTCCCTGCAAAGTAACTGTAATCCAAAATTACCATCCAATGAAGTAGTAACTATGACAAAATAAAGTTACTTATAAATGTATTTCAATTATGTAATACCGGTATATGTAATCCACTACTTCCCAGCACTGGTGGCTAAGTGAGCTATTTTTTTAAATATAAAAGACAATGTCTGGCTTTTCACTTTTGTTCGAGTTACTCTTGATCTTGATGAGCTGTGTTGTCTGCCAATGTTAAAATAGATTAAAAACAACAGCTGATTTTGTTTTTATTTTGGCCTTTTCTTCTTGCACGGTCTATGCTCCACTTATGACAAAATTGTTAAACTTCAGTCAAAAAGGGGTAATAAACATATAAACAGTGTGCAGGCATTGTGTACAAAAATAGATTTCACTAATTCAGAAATGACTTGCTTTCTTCCAAAATTTATCATGAGTAATTTATAAATGTAGACAATTTTCAACACTAAATTGGAGCTATATGCAAAAAAGGGTTAATTACAGAATGACTGTTGTTTTTTAATAACATAATGTATTTTAATTTTTTGAAAAGTAGATTTCTGCTTATCTTACAAGTTGCACTGGCAGATAATCTGGCTTGTTGGGTAAAGAGGTGCTTGGGTTATGGTGAAACGGACTCTTGTCCAAGGTCATTCAGGGCCTGGCTGGATTCATTTTTGTAAAACGCACAGACTGAGATGGTGATTTAAAGCTGCTGGTTGAGATTTGTGATAAGGAGTTGTTAGATTTCTGTGGCTCTTAGCTGGATGCTTATTCTGTTCAAGTTAGAAGAAGTTACTATTAAAGGGTTAGTATTGAATTAACAAAGTGAGGTTCCGAAAACATAATTGTCATAAGTTAGAGGCAGAGTGAAGTCAGATCATGAAGGACACTGCTAAAACTAAATTTCATAATGTGAAAATCAATTCCATTCCTTAGTCATTAATAGTCGTTCATAAAAACTGATAAAATAATGTGCCAAAAGCTAAATCTACATTGCCAAATTAACAATTGTTAAAATATGTACATGTTTTGCTGGGGCTCTACACTGCAAGGAATGATTTTCCAGTAGAATTAAAATGAAAGGTTTTGTTTTTTGGAGAGGCTCTTTTTGCAGTGGACAATCTGACTCATCACCATTGTTGTGAAAAAGCAAAATAAAATAAGTAAATGAGTAATGATCCCAGTCAACTCTGTGTCCTAATTAGACTTGACTCTATTTCAGAAGTAATAAATTAAGAATAAAATAAAACTACTAAATATTAGGCTAAATTAAAACAGTTAAAATAACTAATTATAATTAAAGACTAAAAGTAATGTTAACACCATTCAACAACCATATAAAGCCAAATCTTCTTCTCCTTTTTAAAAAAATCAGACTAAGGATAGAAAGTGAGGACTGGAGAAGAAGTTCTGCGCGATCAAAATCTTAGTGCATACAGGTAGATAAACAATTCATCCAAATAGTGATCCAATCAAATTAAAACAACATTCAGTTTACATTTAAACAATAATAGTAAAGAATAAAAGTATATTACTACAGATATGTCCCAGTTCATCACATTAGACCAATTGATTGAATTCTGGAATGACAAGGCGCTTGAAGAAGAACCAGACCAAAAGGCGAATGAGACCCAATCCACCATCCAAAGCATTATCAAGAAGGACATTAAGAAGAAGGTGATCCATAAAAACATGGCAATAACGGAAGATCAATGGAGAAACATATAAAAATTACTACAAAAAGAAAATTAAGCAATGCAAACTGGAGCCGACCCAAACTGCTATGACAAGGAAAATGAACTTACTAAAAATAAAGAGCTACAATAATGAGATGAGACGCTGATTGAAAATACAAAAGTACGAAAAGGACATGGGCGTGGCAAAACAGTACATACATACATACATACATACATACATACATACATACATACATACATACACACTACATACAAAACCACTGCAATACTGTACCTCTCTCCAGACACTGGAAAGATTTGAAAATGCAAGTCACCATCTACTGGACACAAATAATCACGGATCCAGAAAAAGGAAATACTGCGTCAGCACTGTGGCAAATCTATAAGACATGGGCAAGATTGCTATATCCACTCAGCGAACCTTTTGACCCCCTACACGTCACGCTGTACTACTCTGTACTTGATGACGATGTCTATGATGAGCTGTGGCAAAAGGTCAATGGACAAACTTTTCAAGTGGGCTACCTGCACTTACTTGGGCCCTCAAGGAATGGCACTCGCAGTCTCCCAGAAGAACTGAAACCATATTTCACGGGAGTGAAGAAAGTGCCCTCATGTGTCGCTGGCCATCTCAAAACATCACTCACCAAGACAACTTGGTCCAATGGTCAAGCTTAGCCTCAAGTCTTCTCTGTACGAGGCCACAGGAGCTGACAATGTATTCTACAACGTAGAGCACCAAATATTCAGAATTGTGTTGTTCCCAAGGCTCTGAAGACAACACCAGAGCATCTAAGCAAACAAGACAACAGATTTTTTTGAGAACTATCCAGATATCGGAGATGTATCTTGCTCAAGTACCACCAAATATATGGATGACACACCCTAATGATGTGGGCCAAACAAAGCATACTGTGGAAGTGCAACTCACCACAAGCAAACCAATATATCATCCCCAATATCCACTCAAAGAAGACCAAGAAATGGGGATACAAGAGACTATTAATGGATTGCTGGAATCCGGAGTGATATATGAAACAGAGTTGGAATATCACACACACCACTTTTTCCAGTGAAGAAATCAGATCTGCAAAACTGAAGGATGGTCCAAGACTTTCGACCAATAAATGAGGTCACAGCTGGAGAATCATATCCAGTGCCAGATCCATACATTGCATTGAATAATCTGTCACCAGAGCACAAGCTATTCGTGCAGCATGTAACCTGTGTGCTCCAAACTATGACATTCCTTTTCATCTAGATGTGACAGAGAAGCAAGCATTCGTTCAAGCTGTTCTTTATCAGAAACATCATCAGAACAGAAGGGTGCTGAAACATTACTCTTGTAAGCTTGATCTACATGAGCAAACTCAACCTGGCTGCGTACGTTACCTGGCAGCTCTGACAAGAACAATTGAGAAGGCTTCTCACATTGTGCAAAATCATCCACTGGTGATTCACACTCAAACATGGAATACTTGCTTATCTCAACTCTCGCTTGTTCATTACTACTGCATGAAGATCCAGTAATATCTCAAAAACGCTGAGACAGCCTCACATCACTTATGAAGGAGGACACATCAACATGGCAACGGACATGTTGACTGAAGGAACTCCACATGTGTGTGAAGAAAAAGTCAAAACTGAGTTATATGTGAGAGCAGACTTGCACACTACGCCACTTCCAGATCCAGACATGACCATTTTCTGTGACGGCTGTTCATACAGAGCAAAAGGAGGTCATGTTGTGTCATCATATGCAGTAGTGGAACAACTTCCCTCCAATCAATATCGTGTGATGGAAGCTCAACAGATACCAAGAGGATCTGCACAAGTAGCCGAAATAACAGCAATGTTACGAGCACTACAACTCTCAGCAGACAAAGCAGTAAACATCTACACCGACTCAGTCTACGCCTACAAAACTGTCACGATGTCACTAGCTGGTTGGATCAGAAATGGTTTCAGACTTTTTGACCGGCCTTCCGATAAAACATGAACAATTGATCAAACAACTCATAGATGCTGTCCAACTGCCCTCAAGACTTGCTATCATGAAATGCAAAGCTCATATCAAGGGAACTGATTCTATATCTCGAGGAAATCATGCAGCAGATCAAGCCGCAAAGAAGGCTGCAGATTATGATGTCAGAAATATGCTTGTTCACACCGGTGAAGACATTGAAATGCTACCAGATGCAAACGTGATGGATACAACATATGTAAAGAGATTCAAGCTCCAGTTGCATTGCTTCAAATGTTATACGATGAATACCACACTCCTACTCATAGGAGTTACAAAGCTATCTGTTGGTGATAGTCTGTGAATATACAAGATGGGTCGAAGCATTTCCCTGCAAAACAGAAACGGCTAAAGTAGTCAAACACTTAACTACAGAAGTTTTTCCACGTTTTGGTATTCCACATGTCATAAGATCTGATAACGGGACACACTTCACTGCCAAAATAGTCCGAGATGTGCTAAAAGCTCTAAACATTACTCAACGCTTTGGAACTGTATATCATGCCGCCAGTCAAGGAGTCTGTGAACGTGTGAATGCTACTGTCAAAAGAAAACTTGCAAAGGTTTGGAAAACAACAAAACTTGATTGGGTTTCCGCCTTGCCTTTTGTTCTAATGGACATTAGAAAACAGTGTGAACAAAACTACGTCATGTTCTCCCCATCTACTCCTAACGGGCAGAGAAATGAAGAAGAGGAGGATGAAAAAAGCCAACTCCGGACAACGGCGACGTCAGCAGCCAGAGAAGCTACCCCGACCACCCTCTGCGCCTGGGGCTCCAGGAGGAGAGGAGGAGAAAAAGGGGAGGAGAAAAAGAAGAAATAAAAGGAGAGTATAGGCCATGTTGTTTTAAAAATTTAAATTTTAAATGTGTAATTTTGACCATGCTAATCACAGTGCTTTTTATTTTTCTAGTATACACCCCACATACCCAGTATGAGAAAATTCAGACTGATCTCGGACAGCAGCCGACAATCAAAACTACAGCCTACGACACAACCGGCTCAATAAACAATGCAGGTAAGAAACAAGGAATGCTAAAAAGGAACACTAGGGACACTAGGGGAACCCCAAAAATTGTAAAGTACTGCTACGAATGACAAACATGCAATATAGTATTTGATGTATGTGAAGTGCTAGATTGTATGATAGACATACCTGCCATAGATCATGCGCTAAACATACAAATTGTTTGTAAGGAGACTTGTTTGTCAACAAATTCTTATGGACAAACAGTTGTAGACATTGCCAGAGTTATAACAAGTACTGACGGACAACATAATGATGAAGTAAATAAAGTTATTTTAACCAAAAACAGAAAAGACGATGCATTTTTTCAAGCTGAACTGAAACATTGTAGAGGTTGCAAATCAATTACTCAATGGTGTAATCCTTTAATATTATCCACTAAATATCCAACGGCCAATGATTCTGGAATATATTCCATAGGGTTCCAGTGCTCCAGAATAACTTCTGTGCCATGCAACAGAAAAGCAAACTTGAATTTTGAAGGTTATATCCAAACAACAATCTTAAAAGCTAACAAACCGGTTCCAGAAAGTGATTTAATTTCTTTGACTGAAGCCATAAGAATTGAAACAGGGCTTGAAATGAATGAGAACACTTGGCTGAAATGGGTACAATACACTGCACCCACTTTAACAACAGAAGACTGCATTGTGTTCTGCAGACCACGGTTAACTACTGCATCTATACCACACTCTGATAGCAAAGATCTGACCTGTATACTTAAACTCTTCACTAAGAAGGAGTTTGATAAAACTGATGCATGTTACCACCTTCACCTTAAATTGCCAGTGGTTTCCTCCAAAGATGTACCTATGTCTTGGATGTTGGAAACAGCTAAATATACTTGTTTCCTTAAAGATACTGTTGTACACACAGGTACACAAAGTAATGATAGAAATAAAATAGAAAGTTTTGCAGACAATTTCTGTAATCAGACTTTGTCTTCAGACAATTATAAAGACTTTTCCGTTCTGATTAATCATTCTATTGCACGCGCCGATATTTGGTGGTTATGTGCAGATTTCCGTATCTATGCTACTTTATCAAAAACATGGTCAGGCATTTGTGCACCAATTATGCTAATTATTCCATTCACTATAGGCCCAGCTAATTCATTAAGTTTGAAATCAACTCAATTGCCATACAGAGCTAACTCAAAGCATAATTATGTAAACAAGAGGTCATTGTCACATCAGCCTAAGCCCAAACCTCATGGATCCTTTAATGAAGATATTTACCTCAGTGCTATTGGTACACCTGTTGGAGTTCCGGATGAATTCAAGGCGCAAAATGTAATTGCAGCAGGGTTTACCTCAGCTTTATTTGAATGTTGTTTGGATAAATTATCTCTATTACAATCAGCAGAGATTTATAAACTATACAATTGAGGCACTAGAAGGTTTTGTGGAGCAACTGGGTCCTACGTCACTCATGGCTTGGCAAACTTGGATTGCCCTTGATATGTTACTTGCCAAAGAATCATCAGTGTGCAGCATGTTTGGAGCAGAATGTTGCACATACATTCCAAACAACACCTCTCCAGATGGGAGTATTGCTAAAGCTCTGAATAAGTTAAAGTCCTTGTCCGCAGAATTTGTTAGAAACTTCGGCGTATCTGAAAACACTTGGTCCAGTTGGCTTTATGGTGTTTTTGGGCCTTGGACTGATGCTACAATCTTTATAGCTACCACAGTATTAACAGTAATTGTAATTCTAATTATAATTGGATGTTGCGTTATTCCCTGTCTTCGATCATTAGTGGAACGTTTGATTCCTACTGCCTTGTTGCAGAAAATTCTTACGTCCCAAATTTTGTTACTCTCGTTAGAATCCCAGAGTCCCTAAGTATCGATTGAAATTGTTCCTGTGAGCATTCATTGTTTCTTATTTTGCTGTCCGAGAAGTCATATATTGATTTATACTCTAAAAGGGGGTTATGAACAAAGAAATCAGCTAATGCTAAACTGATGCTTTATTCACATATATAAGTTTAAGTTGTGATAAAATGTTATATAAAGGTAGTGTCTTGCTCCTTTAATTTTGTTTGATTTTAAATTAATTTAAATTAATTTTTGTTTGACTTTAATTTTGTTTTTGTTTGACTTTGCTTTTATTTTTGTTTTACTTTAATTTTGTTTTTGATTTAATTTTTGTTTGGTGAGCACATGTGTATGTGCTCAAAAAGGGGAATTGTGGTTATTATTAATGATTGTTTTACTTTATGTAAACTATATTGTAAAGATGACCCAGTATGTGTCTGTACGTGGTAGACTTTGATTCTGCTGAACCTGCTAACTTGAGAATAATGCCAACTGTACTGTAAGGAAGTGAACTTTGGTTTCTATACGCAGCAGTCCATATCTATATGATGTCTGAATGTACACGTGGCAATATCCTTATCTGAAATGTATGTATGTATAAATAGAAGACCTGTCTGATGGTGCAGGTAGAGATGAGAGATGTAGAGATGAGAGATGATGAGAGAGAGACGTCTCATAGAATCAAGTGTAAGGCCTATACCTCTTGGAAATAAAAGTCCGGTGTTTGAACACGTCATGCCTTCTGATTTATTGTTTCAAGAGTCCTCAACCGGAAAACCGACAGTAGTGTGACCTTTGGATAGAAGATATGTGCTATCATGGCGTTGAAGAAGTCATTGACCCCCTCATGTTCAAACAGTAAGAGCTGCCATCTGAAATAGTCTCATGCACAAGTTCTGGAATGTTTGCACGTCTGACCAAATGATGGCTTTTATCCACTCAAACATGCATAATGAACTGTGTGAATACAGAAATATGAAATGTATATAGTGCGTGTGGTTGTGATGTATGAATGTGACTGATCTTATCTCTAGGACTGAGTTACCATTTTGTAAGTTGTTTTTCATGTTATTTTATTGGCATATCTGCCATTTTATATCAACCTGTCCAGGGACTGCAGGTGGAAATTAGCATATTTGCTATAACCTGGCACAAACATATGACCTCTTTTGTCTAGGTCAATGTTTTTATGTGCATTGTCCCTGTCAAATAAACTAATAAACTAAACTAAACTAAACTAAACTAAGAGCTTTTAGCAACACAAATACGAGCGCGAATCACAAAAAGAGTTCACCGATTGATGCTCAACAACTCACCGTGGAGGAAGAGGCAGTTTGGAATCCGAAAAATCCACCAATTCACAGGTTTGTCCCTCACGCCGACCTGAGCATGAGCCACAGTGGAGTTTTATTGGCAAACAACTCCTGGCGCATTAGCGCCGCCAACTGATAAGGAGTGTGAACTGCAACGCGACTGACTCACAACAAAACAGGAAATACAGAAAATAAGAATATTACTAATAACAACAGCGATCAAATAATAACTAAAGAAAAATAATCCATCAAATCCTGTTCATCAAATTAATGTCCCTCACAAACTGAAATAAAACTTCGAAACTTCCAGGGCCGGCCCCCCCATTAGGCAACATAGGCAAATGCTAAGGGCGCCGCCGCTCCATTAGGGGGCGCCGAGCGCAAAAATCGGCGATGGGGGATAAAATCCTCCACTGTCTAAAACATCGTCACTATGAACTGTTTGATTTCTTGTGAGTATCTGTACTCTGGCAGGGGCGCCACCTGAAATCTTGCCTAGGGTGTCAAAATGGTCAGGGCCAGGCCTGGAAACTTCTATTTCTTGGGAGCTGCTGTAATAGTTGTATTAAGTCAAATTTCATGTGAAGGTCCTTGATGCTTCCTTCATTATATTTCTTTCCTCTGTATATGTGTTCGGATCCATAAATTCATGCTCTACTGTTTCTGGTTGGCCACAGTTGTCTCAATGCCGCTGTTATGTTTTCCTATTTTATGTAATGTATAATTTCATCCTGAATGTCCAAACCTTAATCTAGAAATTAAAACATCTGTTTTCCTGTTTCCCATTATATACCTCATTGACCCCACTTTTTTCTGAACTTCATGGTCGGTGGTGGCATAAAATTCAGAAAAAAAATTAATAAAATAAAAATGATAAAAGATGTAAAATATTTAAACTAAACTATTTCTGTTATAATTGTTTTGGAATGTTTTTTTTTTATCATTTTAAACTCAGCATCAAGAGTGTGTGATTATTTTAAATACAGTGGAATATTTTGATAAACGTCCAGTTTTTGGGAATATGTAGTTTCCATTTTTGTCCACATGAGGGCGCACAGGGGCTGAGCGTTACTTCAGGAAATTGAAAAAATAAGTATAAAATAAATGTAATTGATTTAACAAATACATTAAAATTAAATTAATTTACATTACAAACGGTCTTTTCTATTGTAATAATATATTCTCATTATAATTTACAATGAATAAATGCATTCATAAATAAACTAGTTTTTTACAGACAGTAGCTCATATTAGTTATTGTACAGCCTGTTATTCTTGTACTTAGTAGTTTTTTATAGTAGTTTTATTGTACATATCTTTTATTATTTATTGTTTATTTATGTGTGCACATTATGGAGAAGCTTGTAATCTCATCTCATTATACTTGTATAATGACAATAAAGGCATTCTATTCTATTAACAGTTAACACTCCCTCTAGCGGCCACATGGGAGAGTGCTGTTGCGGATATGCGCAGTTCTCACTTTTGTCCACATGGGGGCGCCACACTCCGATGAACAAAACCAAAAAATGAAACCAAACAAAAGCAGGTTAAAAAGTTTATTTTATTTCTGAGAGTCTGACCAAAGCTTTTGTATTGTCCATTTAGAAATGACTTGATCGTTTTACTTCTGGGAATCGTCTGGAGTTTGGATCATAAAACAGAGCTGTGAGCATCTTTCAAGGTTACTGAGCAGAACATTTTGCACTTGAGCTGGAGCAGCATTAAGTATGAAATGAACAGAATGAGATTATTGTTCCACTTTTGATCACAAACACGTGATACACGAAGAGGCGCCAGTCGCTGCCTCAGAAACATCTGTTGTGTGTTGCTCACAAGAGTCACAACAGAATAAAAAGACAAAATGCTGCAGTGAGGAAAAACTAAAAGCTCAAAGTGAAAAACAAAACCATCATCATCTTTATTAGTTTCAGACATTTCTGTCTTAAGTCAAAGAAGCAAATCAAAGTACACGAAGTGTGAAAAAGGAACAGGCAGAAGCCGAGGCTGATGACACCTGCACCTTTTATACTAAACAAAGAGCTGCGACATTCAGTGTGCACAAGATTAAAAAACAAAACAAAAAACAAGAAAACATAATTCAGCATTCAACATACGAGTTTATGATTTTCTTTTTGTACAAACTTTTGAAACGGCTCATAGTTCTACAATCTTTAATATTATCATCTAACCCGTTCCAAACATTTGCTCCAGCGGCTGAAATGCTGTTTTACATTTGTTCTGACACGTGTTTTTTTAAATACATCAGGCCCTCAAAGATTATAAGCACAATCTCGATATTTAAACAGATCTTGGATATGAAATGGTAATTGTTTACTCTTAATTTTATACATAAATTGTGCAGTTCTATAATTTACCAGGTCCTTGAATTTCATAGTTTTTTTGTATAAAAAATTCATTTGTATGAGCCCTGTAAGAGGCTTTGTTCAACATTCACGTTGCTCGTTTTTGGACAACTGCAATATGAATGGTATTTGTTTGATACGTGTTTCCCCACAGCTCCACACAGGGGGTCATGTAGGGAAGTATCAGCGAACTATACAAAATGAACAAACATTCTTTTACTTTTGATATAATTACGAACGATGTACATAATTTTGTCTTTATGAATTGGATGTGACTTTTCCAACTTATTTTGGATTATTATTCCTAGAAATTTAATTTGATTTATTTGCTCTATCACTGTATTATGAATTATTAGATTCCTGTTCACATTTATTCGGCCATTTGTAAATACTGTGAATTTAGTTTTCTTCAGATTTAAAGTTAATTTGTTTGAGTCAAACCAGCTTTTCAGCAATTTTAGTTCTTTTTCTACCTCCTCAATTACTGTTTCTAAATCATTACCACAATGTATTATATTTGTATCGTCTGCAAATAATATAAGGTGTAAAGCTTTTGGAACCAAATATCATTAATATAAAGGATAAAAAGCAAAGGCCTCAACACTGACCCCTGGGGGTGGCCACACGTCACCGTTTGGAGCTCTGAATCTGCTCCATTTATATGGACATATTGTGATCGATTTTCTTTATAACTTTTGATCCAAGAGAAAACGGTGGACTATTCCAGGTCAGAGAACTTCTGGTATATGGTTGCGCGTCGTTTTTGAATTCTGTGTGTCGGTGGTGCTCATTTTTTTGTAGTAAAATTGATTTACTGAGGAGTTTTGTGACGGATTAAGGACTAAGCAGGAAAGGATTACGGACATTGGTTTAAATTTGGATTTACTGACATAAATGGGGCGCTCTTAGCGTGTGTTGTGGGTTGGGGCTAGCGGTTAGCCTAGAAGCTAACTAACGGCTATACAGCGCATCGAGCATCCGGGCGAGCAAAAACAATTATTGTCACTTTATCAAGTTGCCGTTTTAAGTCATCATGGCACCAAAGAAAAACACAACGATGGAGGAGTCGGAGGACATTAGAAAGGCATTGGAGTCTCTCTCGCAGGATGTGTTAACTATAAAAACAAAGCAGGACAAGATTCTCGCACTGGTAGAGGAAGTAACTCAACTTCGCGTCCAGATAAAAGAGAAGGACAAAAAGATCGGATCTGGAAAAGAGTGGAGGATCTGGAACAGTGCACTAGACTCAACGATGTGGTTGTTACCGGACTCAAGATCAGACGGCGTTCATGCGCTCAGGCAGTGACCGCGGGGGAGAGGAGGAGCCCGGGGAGATGGAGGTGAGCTCCACGGGGGAGAGGAGGAGCCCGGGGAGATGGAGGTGAGCTCCACGGGGGAGAGGAGGAGCCCGGGGAGATGGAGGTGAGCTCCGCGGGGGAGAGGAGGAGCCCGGGGAGATGGAGGTGAGCTCCACGGGGGAGAGGAGGAGCCCGGGGAGATGGAGGTGAGCTCCACGGAGCAGCGAGGAGGAGCCCGGGGAGATGGAGGTGAGCTCCGCGGGGGAGAGGAGGAGCCCGGGGAGATGGAGGTGAGCTCCACGGGGGAGAGGAGGAGCCCGGGGAGATGGAGGTGAGCTCTGTGGAGCAGCAGGTGGCAGCTTTTCTTGCATCCAGGGACATCCACCCTCTGCCCACGAGGAAGGGCAACGTTACTCCAGTTGTCATTTTGAGGTTTGTTAACAGAAAAAATAAGATTTCATTGATAAAACAAGGAAAGAAATGAAAGGGAACCAATGTTTATTTGAATGACCACCTAACAAAAATGAATGCTGAAATTGCCAAAAAAGCCAAATACCTAAGAAAACAAAACAAAATCCAGAATACCTGGGTGATGAACTGTAAAGTATTTATTAAACTAAAGGGGTCTGAACAGGCTCAGGTACAAGTCATCAAGGACATGAAGGAACTGGAAAAATATGAACGTCAGTAAAGTGAGTTCAATCAAAAACAGACAAAACCAAACCAAACAAAAACAAAAAAACCGTCACTGCCCAATATTACAAGTACCTCAGGAGACGGCAATAATGACATACAACAAACACTTATGAACGGTGAACTTGGACCTGAGCTTATTCGAGTGCACTGAGCACAATGAAAGGGGCTCGGAGGCAGAGACAGATCCTGATAATATGTTCTTTTCCTCCAACATTATTAAGTGTCATTATTATACTGAATATAATAACTGTCAAATCGGAAGGTAAAGTGTCAGTTATTCACTTCAATAGTAGAAGCATGTACACAAACTTTACAGCCATCAAAGAATATGTACAACAGTTTAAGCCTTTTAGTGTAATAACAGTGTCAGAAACGTGGTTTAATGATGAGAAAGGTACTGACTTCGAGTTAGACGGGTTTACTCTCACTTATGTTCACAGGACAAATAAAGCAGGTGGAGGTGTTGCTATATACGTCTGTAAAAATATACAATTTAAAGCAATAGAAAAAATGACATTAACAATAACAGGTGTTAGAATGTACATCTATAGAAATGTTCAATGCAAATAGGAAAAACATTATTACAAGTCGTTTCTACAGGGCACCAGGTTCAAATTCGGATGTATTTACAAATTGGGTGGAAAAAAAATATTCAGAAGTAAATAATAAAAAAAACCATTCATTAGCGGAGATTATAACATTGATCTGATTAATGCAAATAAACATAAAACTGAGGAATTTATCAGCAGGATGCAAAGTGTTTGTTTATATCCGACCATAACGAGACCCAGTCGAATTACAACACACAGTGCAACGCTTACAGACAACATCTTTACAAATAACATGGAGTCTGCAAATGTCAGTGGATTCATGATTTCTGATAGAACCGACCATCTGCCTGTCTTTACATTGTATGACTAGAATTATAACTACTTGCAGTTTCCTTGGGCTGACTGAGGAAGCGTCTGTCATTTGTCAGGATGCGAGTAGGAAACTTTGCATTCCATTTGCCCTTTTTTTTATTCATTTATTTAAAACATTCCAAGTATTTTTAATTTAATTTAAAAGTCATTTTTGTTTTTTTTTTCCAAAATTGAACAATAGTATTCTTTTTTTCCTTAATCTCACAATACTTATTCATTTATTCTTGTATGTTTTATAGGCAACCTCTGCCTCAATTGTTCGTTTTTAGTTTTTTTTTTTTCTTGCACGCTTTTTGAATGCCTTTGGTCATCCAAGACTCGCTCCACTAACTAAAGGACCATTTTCTAGAACGTTGGTGAATATATTGTCAATCAGTGTTGCACTATTTCTTAGTTATTCGAGTTGGTTTTATCATCCACGGATATAAACACGAGCTGTACATTGTATTTATGAATTCAGTAATTGCAGTTTGTTCGAGAGGATTCAATAAATCAATATTAAGATCCCCACAAACAAAAAACATTTTCCTGACATTTAAACCCTCATATAGATCAAACAGTTTTTCCCTAAATGCATCAATACATGTAGAAATTGAAACTGGTAAGTCAAAAAACATTATATTAAGTTGAATATATAGAAAGCCTGGCTAACACATTCCATAATTCCATAATTTTATCAATGACTAAGCACATGTCTTTCACCATGTTACTTTTCACATTTTTATCAACATATAAAGCTGCACCACCACCTTTTTGAAAGGATCTACTTATGAACATGTTATATCCTTCGATCTGAAACTGGGAACCTTGATCCTCAAACAACCATGTCTCGGAAACTGCTATAGCAGAGAATTTAGAGCTGGGCGGTATGGCCAAAAATTGATATCACGGTATTTTTTTAAATTATCACGGTATCACGGTATTTAACGGTATTTTTGTTTTTGGCTAAGTGGAGTGTGATAGAGTTGGTAATATCATTCCAACGTTTGCTTTTCTTGTCATAGACGGTCCCTTTAGACGAAGAAAATGACACAGACACAGAACTCATTCCGAAAAAGGAGCCGTGTCTGTTGTTTGGAAATACTTCGGTTTTAAAAAATCTGACGCGGATCAAACACGCATCATCTGTAAGTGTTGTCGAGCTAATGTTTTAGCTGCAGGAGGCAACACGAGCAACTTGCTTCACCACCTCCGCCACAATCATATCCTGGAATACGAAGATTGCATGAAAGTAAAATCTGCATCTTCTCCCCAATCTCTGCGTAACGTCGGCACTGCAGCACAAAACACTACACAGACGTCCCTGGTGGGCGCGTTTGCTAAAGGGACCGTCTGTGTAGTGTTTTGTGACACGGCTCCCTTTTTCGGAGAGCGCGAGTGCGCGGAGCCGTGCCCGGGCGAAAAGGTGAAGAGCGGGGCTCCGCGCACCCGCGCTCTCTCGCAGAGATTGGGGAGAAGATGCAGATTTTACTTTCATGCAATCTTCGTATTCCAGGATATGATTGTGGCGGAGGTGGTGAAGCAAGTTGCTCGTGTTGCCTCCTGCAGCTAAAACATGAGCTCGACAACACTTACAGATGATGCGTATTTGATCCGCGTCAGATTTTTTAAAACCGAAGTATTTCCAAACAACAGACACGGCTTCTTTTTCGGAATGAGTTCTGTGTCTGTGTCATTTTCTTCGTCCATGCTCACCACTCAACTCGCTATCCTTACCTGGCTTGTTGGCTTGTTTGGTGTAACACTGAAAAACAGCCCCCGCTCAATCTACCACACAGCGACGTTCCGCCGCTCTGTGTTGCCGACATATGCGCGCACACACGGTATGGCGGTAAATAAAAAATTCATATCATAAAAATAAAAATTACCGGTATACCGGTTCAAACGGTATACCGCCCAGCCCTAAGAGAATTGTTTTTGTTTTTTGTTTCAAGCAGTGTAGAATTTTAGAAAAATTTGCATTTAGGCTTCTACAGTTGAAATGTATGACAGATAATGAATCTTTTGTACTTATTTACGACTCAAATTGTTTATTTTTGTATAAAAGTTATTCTCTGGATCGAGGTCAGTCTGTATGTCTTGAGGTTTACACTCTGTGTAGTCAAATGATTTTAACTGAAAATGTTCACAGTTCAAATAATCTGAATCCATTCTTACTGTTGTAGTTGGATTAAGTCCATCTGGATGCACAATAAATCCAAATCCTTGTCATTGTCCCATCTTCTTCTCATTTTAAATTTGTCCATTTCTAAACTGAATCATTTGTATTTGAACTCTTTGATTTCCTTCATGACGATCACCCGGGTCTGTTCGGGAGTTCCATTCAGCTTGATCAAAATTCAGCAGTTTCTCGTCCAGGTGTCTTGAATCTTCTTTTCTTTCTTTAACATTCTTACTCGTCTTGCCATTTCAGCACTCCTTTTGGCAAGCTGTTCGTTCACATAAACACCTGTACATTTCAATTTTCTGGCATTCCTCAGCACCTCCATTTTGTTCTTTCGATTGGCAAAGCGAATGATAATGTTGGGCTTCTTATCATTTCTCTGCGGCAGTGTACGACATGCCGTAATGTTCTTGCTGTGTATTGGGATATCCTTGCTTTTGAAGAACTTTACGACTTGATGTTCATGGGGAGACAAACCAGGGCTTTGAATAGCACTTTGAATAGGAGTTAGCAGGTTATCTTCTCCTCTGTCCCCTGCTGCAGCCTGGGCATAGGAGCGTTGGATTTCAAGACCTGATATCAAAAGATCCTCCATTCTAGAATATTGTTCCAAGTCCTCAATTGGTCGTTCTAAATGTTCAGTTTTCTAGTCCTTTTCTTGTATCAGTGTCTTCAGTTGTTAAATTTCATCTGTTCGTTCCTTCAGGGTCGTTTGTTGTTTTGCCACTTTGGTTATTTCCTGGGACATAAAATCCAAAGATTTCTTTATGTCTTCAACATCCTCTGCCAGTTTTTTATTGGTCATTGTTGGTTTGAGTCTTTGTTTTTTAGAGGCAGGCTTGGTTTGAGGCCTGCTCTCTGGTAGTTAATCCACTGGTTAAGTCCAAGATATGCCACAGCAAGTTCACAATGTTCGCACAATAAATGTACTTAAGTCTTCAAAACATTGTCCAATCCTTCAAATGTAATGGATGCAGACCTGTTGATTAGATATTACTTGGATTGTGGAGCTGGTTTGCAGCAGCCCAGCAGCGCGACAGCCCAACCATGAAGAATAAGATGGACAAACTTCAGCTAAATCTCTAATAAAACAAATCTTTACATATCATTTTGCACAGAGTTCAAGTCCACAGTCCGGAGTCTCTGAAGCCTGATCTCCAGCTTTTTCAGTCGGACTTTAGGCTCACTTGATCCGGCCTCAGAAGCTCTTTCTCCTTTAGGGAGTTCAAGAGGCTCCACCACCTTCAGATGAGCAGCTTGTCTCAAAGTCCTCCCACACTGGTCAGAGCTGCAGCTTTTCTCTCTGGAACATTTGGACATGATTCAGACGGTTCCTCACAGACCTGAAAGTCTTCCCTCTTTCTACAGTCGTCTGGTTCGTCTCCTGTGTGCGTTCGGTAGTGACTGGAGAGCTGCTGGGATGTTCTAAAAGCCTCTTCACACTGGTCACACTCATATTGAATCAGCCAGTGAGTTCTCTTGTGTGTTTTGAGATGGGGTAATTGAGAAAAAGTTTTCCCACATTCTTCACAGCTGTATGGCCTCTCTCCTGTGTGGATTCTCTTATGTTTAACTAGGTTGCCTGACAGTGTAAATGTTTTCTCACAAACATCACATTTGTATGGCCGCTCTCCTGTGTGGATTCTCTTATGTTTAACTAGTTCGCCTGACATTGTAAATGTTTTCTCACAAATATCACACTTGTATGGCCTCTCTCCTGTGTGGATTCTCTTATGATTAACTAAATTGCCTGACAGTGAAAAAGTCTTTTCACAAACATCACAGCTGTACGGTTTTTCTCCAGTGTGAATTCTCAAATGTCTTTCTAGGGAGTGTGACTCTGAAAATGCCTTTTCACAAATATCACATTTGTGTGGCCTCTCTCCTGTGTGGACTCTCATATGTTTAACTAGGGAGTCCGACATTGTAAATGTTTTCTCACAAAATTCACATTTGTATGGCCTCTCTCCTGTGTGGACTCTCATATGGTTATACAGGGCACCAGGCTTTCTAAATTCCTTCTCACACTGGTCACATCTGTAGGGTTTCCCTCCTGTGTGGACTCTCATATGTAATGCTAGTTTGCCTGACTGTGAAAAAGTCTTTTCACAAACATCACAGCTGTACGGTTTTTCTCCTGTGTGAGTTCTCATATGTGATTTTAAGGTGTTTGACGTTGAAAAGTTTTTTTCACAAACGTCACAGCTGTACGGTTTTTCTCCTGTGTGGATTCTCATATGTGATTTTAAGGTGCTTGACAATGAAAAAGTCTTTTCACAAACATCACAGCTGTACGGTTTTTCTCCTGTGTGGATTCTCATATGTGATTTTAAGGAGTTTGACAATGAAAAAGTTTTTTCACAAACGTCACAGCTGTACGGTTTATCTCCTGTGTGGATTCTGTAGTGTCTTTTCAGGTCAGAAGGTTTTGACCACACCTTTCCACACTGGTCACACGTGAACGTCATTCTGCTGGTGGATCTTGTAGCTCTGCATTAGAACAAAAGAAAGGAAATGTTAAATAAAATCAAATTTTAAACTATTCAAATAAAGTACCTCTCACTAAAAATGCATAAAAATCACACATAGTAAATCATAAAGAAATCGTAAGAATTAAGGTTGGGCGGTTTCCAAATTTAGACACCGTTAAACCTTCTCAGCATTTTACCGGGGTGCACGGTTTTACTGTGATTAAGAATTATTTTGTGTCTTGCGCCTAAACCATTCAGAAGCTCCAGCAGGACGTATGTGCAGCTCTGGCTCTGTGTTTCTCAGTGGGAAAGTCGATCAAACTCGACTGGGGCGTTTAGCCTCTTGTATCAGGTCCACAGTGAAAGTAACAGCAGAACAGGCCTGGATTTACCGTATTTACACCACCTGCTCTGAGCTCCGCCCCCTCCACCACCTGCTCCAAGATGCCGGACTGGCAGTTTGGGAGGGGGCGTGGTCACAATATACTTTTTTGCTCCTATTCCCATGATGCATCTGTGTACAAAATTTGGTTTGGCTTCGTCAAAGTTTTTCTCAGAATGTCACATTGGCAGATATTTGGCCTGTTGCCATGGCAACACGATGAGAAATGCCCTGGGTGTACGAATTATCGCTCTTCGAAATTTGATGGGGAGCGCAAAAACAAACCCGAAATTTGAGCCGTTGTCACAGCAACACCGTTGGATCTTTTTAAAAGCTTTTAACAAATTTGAATGTCCCACATGTCGAGATGACACAGAATGATTCTGGTGCGGCTGCGTCAAAAACCCTAGGACGAGTTCGTTAAAGTACAGCGACAGGACAATGCGACTTTGCCACCAGGTTACTGGGTCTATCCAATATGGGCGACTTCCTGTTGGTCGTCTAGCAACTGCGTAATATACTTTTCTGTTCCTATTCCCATGATGTATCTGTGTACCAAATTTGGTTTGGCTACGCCAAAGTTTTTGTCGCCCGTCCTATTTGCAAGGACAGATATTTGGCCTGTTGGCATGGCAACACGATGGAAAATGGCATGGGGGCGTCATTGACTTTTTTGATCAAGACCATGTCACGAATATGTGTACCAAATTTTATATGTCTATGACAAAGTAAATTTTTGCTGTTCCATGCAATCTCCCTCGGGGGCGCTACCACTCCCATTTGAGATTTTGTTATATAAATCTGTTCAGGGTCGGGGTGTCCACCAACGATTAAAGTTTGAGGTAAATCGGCTAACATTTGTATGAATTACCGCTCTTCAAAGTTTGATGGCGAGCCGCAAAACCCGTACCCAAAATTTGAGCGGTTGTCACGGCAACACCGTTTGATCTTTTTAAAAGCTTTTAACAACTTTTAATGTCCCACTCGTCGAGATGACACAGAATGATTCTGGTGAGGCTATGTCCAAAAACCCTAGGACGAGTTTGTTAAAGTACGGCGACAGGAAAATCCACCTTCTGCGCCATATCGCCCGATCATTCCAATATGGCCGAATTCCTGTTGGTTGCCTAGCAACCGCATGATATATATTTTTTTGTTTAGAACAACAAGACCTATCCACCACCCGAATTTCATTTGTCTACGACAAGGTTCATTTTTCAGGTATAGCCATAGGCGCAATGCATTTTGATTTTGCAGGGGGCGCTGTTGCGCCATTTTTTTAAATTTTTGGATGTGGAGTATTTGTAAATTCCTACTTTGGCGTTCTTGAATATTGTGCAAAATTTCGTGAGTTTTCATCGGCAGGAAGTTGCCAAACTGAGTTTGGGGGGTGAGAAAAAATAATAATAATAAGAAAAACCAGAACAATAACAATATAGCGCCACGAATGGGGCACATATACATATGATCGGAAAGCACTCGCGTCCAGTAACGCATAACCAGTGCACTAACTTCTTAGGTTCCTTTCTAAGACAATGTAGCCAAGTGTATTTGTACCTTGTTGACATGTTTCGGCTGCTAGCTGCGAGCCGTCTTCAGAACTGTCACCGGTGTTGGTGGTGACGTGTCATATATCAGCTGTTGTTACTTCCTGTAGGCGTGGTCAGCCTGATGGGACCTGCAGGTCGCCCAGACTGACCACGCCTCCTGTCGCCCGGTGGTCTCTGGAGGAGGGTGTCCCAGGTGTGTGAAAGGAGGAACGCGCCGTCGTCACGGTTGATGCTGTCAGTGCCTCGTTTCCTGATCTCTCCGTCCTCCCTGATCCAGAGTTTGAACTTGTTGTTCTCCGATCCGATGACCCGAGCCCCGTCCCAATCCAGAATGTGGTTATTTCTTTTACAGTGGTCTGATATGGCAGATTTTAGGTTTTCCTGTTCTGCTTTGTCTCTTTGTGTTCTGGTGAGTCTCCCTGCAGTTTCTTTTTCGCATTCTTTTTGGTGTTCCTTTTTTCGGATGTGAAATGCCCGGCCTGTTTCCCCTATGTAAGATTTATTGCACGATTTGCACTGGATTTCGTAGACGGCATTGCATTTTTGTTCTGGTGGTATTTTATCTTTGGGGTGTACCAACTGTTGGCGGAGTTTTGTGTGTGGTTTGACTGCTGTGCTTATGTTGTGTTTTTTCATGGCTCTGGATGGGTTCTGATGTCCGGTAGTGTGACTGTGTTTTGGTGTTCCTGCTGCCCTCTATTGGTTTGCTGTGTTTTCTTCCGGAGTTCGTTGGTTTTATTGAGAACTTGTTGTCTGCCTTTGTTGATGGCCCAGTTGGGATATTGACATAGTTTGAGTGCTTGTGTGATGTGTCTCTCCTCCTCTTCCCTGTCCGTGTGATCTGTGATGAGTGTGGCTCTTTCTTACTCCTGATAGTTTGTGCGCAGTGGGATGTTCGGATGTCCAGAGTAGATATTGGTCGGTGTGTGTGGGTTTCCTGTATACAGTTATTTTGATGCTGCCGTCTGCGATGTGGTGGATTTTTATGTCCAAAAATGCTGTTGCTCCATCTTTCTCCTCCTCGTGTGTGAATTGAACGTTACCTGTAGTGTCCTGTGCGTTGAGATGGTCCGTGAGTTCTTGTGTGTGTCCTTGTTGTATTTTTTCCAGGATGTCATCTATGTATCGTTTCCAGAAAGTTAAGCGGCATTGTGGGGGTGCTGTGTTGAATACTTTTTGTTCCAGGTCCTCCATGAAAAAACTGCTCATTATTGCGGATAGTGGATCTCCCATTGCGAACCCCTCTTTCTGTCTGTAAATGATGTTATTGTATTGGAAATATGTAGATTTGGCCACGAATTGTAATAACTGTGTGATGCCGTCGACTGTTAGGTTTGTGCGTTTCTTGAGTGTTTTGTCTTTTCTGCGTTTATCCTGTACTATGCGTAATGTGACATCTACGGGTGTTTTTGTGAATAGTGAGATGACGTTGTGTGATATGAGTATTTCGTCCGGTGCTACTGTAATATCTTTGAGTTCCTGTGCCAATTGTCTCCTCCAGAGACCACCGGGCGACAGGAGGCGTGGTCAGTCTGGGCGACCTGCAGGTCCCATCAGGCTGACCACGCCTACCGGAAGTAACAACAGCTGATATATGACACGTCACCACCAACACCGGTGACAGTTCTGAAGATGGCTCGCAGCAGCAGCCGAAACATGTCAACAAGGTACAAATACACTTGGCTACATTGTCTTAGAAAGGAACCTAAGAAGTTAAAGCACTAAGAAGACAAAATGAATATTTTTGGCGTAATACCCAGTGCACGTTTTTGGCATTTACCCGAGTTAAGGATTACAATTATGCCGCTGTCGCAGCAATGGGCAGTGCCAGTCTGTACTATTGGATGCCATGAGTGTCACTGATGAGTGGCATTGAGTGTTTGATAAGGGAGAGAGCGCTTCGCGCTCGGTTTTCGCGGCGCACTCGTGCATGATGTCATGTGCATCCTACGTTTTAGGGTGAACAATTACAATTATGCCGCTGACGCGGCCATGGCGATGCCACCGTGCCAGGTCAGCGGGCACCAGTCAGTGACATGATGATGCCAGTGTGATTGGAAAGGGGAGAGAGCTTCGCGCTCTGTTTGCGTGCGCTGCGCTACGTTACGCGCACGCAGCGCGGCAGTGCTTCGCACTGCTGAACAATCACAATAGGCCCTACGCCGCCGAGGCGCTCGGGCCTAACTACGTCGGTTCGTTCATATTCAATGAGGAAAAACAAAACGGAAGCCTATAGCCTTTTAAGCGTTCGCTCAAAAAGTTGTCAAAATGGACACAATCAATTCAAATGGGGACAATAACTGAATGAATGTTTCTAGTAAAGCAGATTATTATCTCCATTTCGGCTTGAATATAAACTCAAAAGCGTTCAGTATTTAATTCGTATAATCGGTGTTTCCCAAACTCCAGGCGCGAGTAAACGGCGCTAATATACACAGGGGTTTTGAATGGGAGCGTAGCGGCGCTAACAAACAAGACGCTAAGAGCTTTTAGCAACACAAATACGAGCGCGAATCACAAAAAGAGTTCACCGATTGATGCTCAACAACTCACCGTGGAGGAAGAGGCAGTTTGGAATCCGAAAAGTCCACCAATTCACAGGATTGTCCCTCACGCCGACCTGAGCATGAGCCACAGTGGAGTTTTATTGGCAAACAACTCCTGGCGCATTAGCGCCGCCAACTGATAAGGAGTGTGAACTGCAACGCGACTGACTCACAACAAAACAGGAAATACAGACAGAAAATAAGAATATTACTAATAACAACAGCGATCAAATAATAACTTGGCTCAGTCATTCTCCACAACCTTTAGGCATCTTACTGTATTTCTCAAGCCCGAGTGACATTCTAACGTCTGTACTATATCTATATCTCTATCTACATCCATCTATCTATAGATAGATAGATATGTATATATATATAGATATATATAGATCCATGATCTGCACAGATCACATTCGGAAAAGCCTGCTCAGTGAAAATAAAACACAACCCAGAGGAAAATTTTATTGGAACACACAATTTCAGAAAGTCAGAACATTCAGTTATTGCCCTTAAAAGTGACTGTTTTCCTCTAAAAGTTCTCTAAAGTAACTGTTACGCTGCCAGTCTCTCTAGATGCCTCCTGCCTTCATGACGAAGCGCTGTCGTCCCTTTGTCATTTGATTAAGTGAAACTGGTGAGTGACAACTTTGTTTGTTGTCGTTCGGAGCTACAATGCTAACGCTAGCGCTAACGCTAATGCTAATGCTAGCGCTCCGGTTGTATCCGGATAATTTTTCTTATAGTTCTATGATCCTGAGCTGGCGCTCACTCGTTCCTTTTCATATGCGACCGCTGTTTAAGGCACTATATGTATTTTAATCAATGCACTTTATTGATATTTTTGAGAACTAATACTGACAATTATGATTATGATGAAAGAAACTGTTAGCACTGCTAAAGCTAAGCTAAAATGAATTGTTGCCCATTGTCAATTGAAAATATTTAACTATGGAGTACCCTTGATATGGACAAATATTTATACATGTACATGAATGATTATTATAACAAATTGTGATATTGTGGAAATGTATTTAGTTTATCATTACCTGCACTGTTATATTCTTGTAATTTTGTACATTTTTGTGTTACATTATAGTTATATATATATAGTTAGTTTTCTACTTTATTACATGGTTAGTAGTGTTTGTCTTTGTTTCACTCCAAGTACTGCAACAGTTTCCTAATGTTGTGAACCTGTTCATTCATATGGCAAAAAACCCTTTCTGATTCTGCTTGTGACTTAGTTGTGATACTTAATTATTGTATGACTTATTGCTGGTCCTGTTTTGCAGAGGCCATGTTCCAGACACTGGATGGCGAGCCTCCTGGAACTCTTTTTGCATGACCCCCTGTGGATTATATGAACTGTGTTGTGGCTCTTGTGCTCGGATTAATTACTTTAAACACGTTGAACTCTAAATAATGTCTGTCTGTTCACTGTAAATAACACAACAACTACTACTACTATTTGTTCTGATCCATATTGCAGCATTGTATGTGCTACATAATATTTCACTTCACTTTTTTCATCACAGCAGCCATGAAAAGAATAAACACCTGTTGTGGGTTGCCAACAAGAGCCACAAGAGAATAAAAAGACAAACTGCAGTTTCAGGCATGTCTCTGATTAGGGAACAGCAGTGAAGCAGAACTAAAAGCTCAAAGTGAAAAACAAAACAATGAAGAATAAGATGGACAAACTTCAGCTAAAACCTCTCTGTAATAAAACAAATCTTTACACATCATTTTGCACAGAGTTCAAATCCACAGTCCGGAGTCTCTGAAGCCTGATCTCCAGCTTTTTCAGTCTGACTTTAGGCTCACTTGATCCGGCCTCAGCAGCTCTTTGTCCTTTAGGGAGTTCAAGAGGCTCCACCACCTTCAGATGAGCAGCTTGTCTCAAAGTCCTCCCACACTGGTCAGAGCTGCAGCTTTTCTCTCTGGAACATTTGGACATGTTTCAGACGGTTCCTCACAGACCTGAAAGTCTTCCCTCTTTCTACAGTCGTCTGGTTCGTCTCCTGTGTGCGTTCGGTAGTGACTGGAGAGCTGCTGGGATGTTCTAAAAGCCTCTTCACACTGGTCACACTCATATTGAATCAGCCAGTGAGTTCTCTTGTGTTTTTTGAGATGGGGTAATTGAGAAAAGGTTTTCCCACATTCTTCACAGCTGTACGGTTTCTCTCCTGTGTGGATTCTCCTGTGTCTTTCTAGTTGGCCTGACGTTGTAAATGTCTTTTCACAAACATCACATCTGTATGGTTTCTCTCCTGTGTGGATTCTCTTATGTGACACTAGGTGGCCCGACATTGTAAATGTTTTCTCACAAACATCACATCTGTATGGCCTCTCTCCTGTGTGGATTCTCCTGTGTCTTTCTAGGTTGCCCGACATTGTAAATGTTTTCTCACAAATATCACACTTGTACGGTTTCTCTCCTGTGTGGACTCTCATATGTGATTCTAGGTGTCCTGACTGTGAAAATGTCTTTTCACAAACATCACATCTGTACAGTTTTTCTCGTGTGTGGATTCTCTTATGATTAACTAGGTTGCTTGACAGTGAAAAAGTCTTTTCACAAACATCACAGCTGTACGTTTTTTCTCCTGTGTGAATTCTCAAATGTCTTTCTAGGGAGTTTGACCGTGAAAATGCCTTTTCACAAAAATCACATTTGTATGGCCTCTCTCCTGTGTGGACTCTCATGTGTGTGTATAGGCTGCCTAACTGTGTAAATGTTTTCTCACAAACATCACATCTGTACGGTTTTTCTCCTGTGTGAGTTCTCATATGTGATACTAGGTGGCCTGACACTGTAAATGTTTTCTCACAAACATCACATCTGTACGGTTTTTCTCCTGTGTGAGTTCTCATATGTGATACTAGGTGGCCTGACATTGTAAATGTTTTATCACAAAAATCACAGGTGTATGGCCTCTCTCCTGTGTGGACTCTCATGTGTGATTCTAGGGAGCTTGACTGAAAGAATGCCTTTTCACAAAAGTCACATCTGTACGGTTTTTCCCCTGTGTGGACTCTCATATGGTTATACAGGGCACCAGGCCATCTAAATTCCTTCCCACACTGGTCACATCTGCAGGGTTTCTCTCCTGTGTGGACTCTCATATGTGATGCTAGTTTGCCTGACACTATAAAAGTCTTTTCACAAACATCACAGCTGTACGGTCTTTCTCCTGTGTGGATTCTCATATGTGATATTAAGGAGTTTGACGCTGAAAAAGTCTTTTCACAAACATCACAGCTGTACGGTTTTTCTCCTGTGTGGATTCTCAAATGTGATTCCAGGTGTCCTGACTGTAAAAAGGTTTTCTCACAAACATCACAGCTGTACGGTCTTTCTCCTGTGTGGATTCTCATATGTGATTTTAAGGTATTTGACAATGAAAAAGTCTTTTCACAAACATCACAGCTGTACGGTTTTTCTCCTGTGTGGATTCTCATATGTGATTTTAAGGTGTTTGACAATGAAAAAGTCTTTTCACAAACATCACAGCTGTACGGTCTTTCTCCTGTGTGGATTCTGTAGTGTCTTTGTAGGTCAGAAGGTTTTGGCCACACCTTTCCACACTGGTCACACGTGAACGTCATTCTGCTGGTGGATCTTGTAGCTCTGCATTAGAACAAAAGAAAGGAAATGTCAAGTAAAATCACACCAAATTCACCTCAGCATTTTACCGGGGTACACAGTTTTACTGTGATTAATTAAGAATTATTTTGTGTCTTGCTCCTAAACCATTCAGAAGCTCCAGCAGGACGTATGTGCAGCTCTGGCTCTGTGTTTCTCAGTGGGAAAGTCGATCAAACTCGACTGGGGCGTTTAGCCTCTTGTATCAGGTCCACAGTGAAAGTAACAGCAGAACAGGCCTGGATTTACCGTATTTACAGCCGACCAGGGAAACGCAGGATTTCAAAAGGACATTTCAGTTTAGAAGCAGCTCTGCAGCCGCGTCTTAAGATAAGATAAACTTTATTGTCCCCAAGGGGAAATTTGTTTTGGGCACTGCAGCTTAAACACAGTTACACTTCATACATTACACAACAGTCACAAGACACATGTAGCACATTTGTGCACTGCACAACCAAAAAGTGTCCAAAACATTGCACTAACCCCATTTCAGCGATAATTATTGCACAGATAATGATTGCACTAGCTCTATTGCACATAGATTTTAGCAATTATTGCACCATTAAATAAAGTGACTAAGTGCGCCTTTGTTGTGCAGATTTGTTCAACAGTGCAGCAGAAGTGGCACAAATGAAAGTTTATACCTGTTACTCTTAAACTTAGGCACTCGATAGCGTCGGCCTGATGGAGGATTTCATATTCACCTGTAACAGGTGAGAGGTTTTCCCACAATCCCTCAGGCCTGAGCGAGCACAGACTTCTGAAAAATGTCCTGCAAAGAAGGAAACTCTTTCCTGCCAATCACCTTCATGGCCTTATTTACCAGTCTTGTCCTAAAGGGGCCTTAAGATTCTGTAAAGCCCCGCCCCCTCCAGTACCTGCTCTGAGCTCCGCCCCCTCCACCACCTGCTCTAAGCCCCGCCCCCTCCACACCTGCTCTAAGCCTCTCCCCCTCCACCACCTGCTCTGAGCTCCGCCCCCTCCACCACCTGCTCTAAGCCCCGCCCCTCTACCACCTGCTCTGAGCTCCGCCCCCTCCACCACCTGCTCTGAGCTCCACCCCCTCCACCTGCTCTAAGCCCCGCCCCATCCACCTGCTCTAAGCTCCGCCTCCTCCACCACCTGCTCTGTTTGGCCCAACAGTCCCAAAATGGAGCAGTGAGTCGATCCCGTTAGTCCGAGCGTCACAGATGCAGGGAGGACTTTAACGTGCTGAGGAGAAACCGTTCGGACATTTGGAGTGTGGCTCGAATTCTCGTTGGTTTAGATCCACAAACACAAGAACAATAAAATCTACACCGTGTCATTAGCAGCGTATAAATATATACACACCACAACGAGCCGAGAACCAGGACTGAACCGGGACTGAACCAGGACTGAACCAGGACTGAACCAGGACTGAACCAAGACTGAACCAAGACTGAACCAGGACTGAACCAGGACTGAACCGGGACTGAACCAGGACTGAACCAGGACTGAACCAGGACATAGGGCTAAATTGAAAACACAACCACACATTTATTTGTGCTGCGCAAACTAATTTAGGCATCAATAAATAATATTATATTAGGTCCTTATGCACTGCAGATTTTTTAAATGACGGTAAAGAAACTCATACCATTGCTTCTTTTTGATTCCTCGGTTTACCGTATTACCGCATTACCACCCAACCCGAGTAAGATTGTTTAATTGCGTTTACCTGCACATCAGTATCCCGGTTATGATCGAGTTTTTTGAATATCCCGGTTTCGTCATGGTCCATGTATACGCAGTGTCCCGTTTTCAGTATCCCGAATAAGCCAATATCCCAGTAATGAGAAACTGGGATATTGTAGCGGGGACATTCCGACAGTAACCGGGATACTGTGGTATGTTTACGAAATATCCCGAATACGGCAACAAAGCTGAGTGCGCATGGACTTGTCCACCACTGTTTTAGCCGACTTGTTCTTTGTGGCGTACGCCTGTGCAAAGCGCATATTAAGTGTTTATTTATATAGTGCTTTTCACAGACACACGTCACAAAGACGTTTTACGCAGCATTATTTACACAGCATTATTCATTCACTCCACACCCGGTGGTGGTGAGACTCTGTTGTAGCCACAGCTGCCCTGGGGCAGACTGACAAAAGCGCGGCTGTCAAGCCAATCGGCGCCATCGGTCCCTCCAACCACCACCAGCACTAAGATCTGACCAGATCAGGCTTTGTCAAGCCGCTATGGCCACATAAAATTATCCATTACCACCAGAATGTATTTGTAACTCTAATAGTCCAGGAGATTGACCACGCCCACAGAAAATAACGGGTAAATATAGCCACAAGCGGCAATGATCGGCCCTCGCATGCGCCTACGCTGCGTCCTGCAAACGCTGCGCCCAGCAAATATTGTGCCCAGCAAATGACATGCCCCACACTAACCCTAATAACCATAAACCCCAACCACACTTTTCATCAGCATCAGTGACTCAAATTTCAGCACGATCGGACTAAGCCTGTGCCAACGGGAGCAAATCTTCACGTTGAATCTTGCCTAAATTTTGATTGAACTTTGTGGCTTTGCCGCACATAAACCGTGACTGTTTTTAAAAAAATGGAGGTAACGTTTGAACCCACACTTCTCTAGATGATGTACGGTGATTTTCAGCTCTTCTCTAGATGATGTACGGTGATTTTCAGCTCTTCTCTAGATGATGTACGGTGATTTTCAGCCCTGTGGGTGAAGCACCTTCAGAGGAGTTCGTTCAAACGCAACCTGAGTGAAAAGGCCGACTCTGCATTTTAAAGATTTCAATCCAAGATGGCCGCCTTCTGCTTTGTCAGGGGGCGTGGTCATAATAATATTTTTTGTTTTGTCTTCACATGGCAAATGTGTGTACTGAATTTCGTGGCTCTATGACAGAGTTGAGCTGGGACGCTCCCATAGGAGTGGGGGGAGCCTAATATTCAAGGTGGGGAATTATCTCAATTTTTTGATCATAAAACCTATATTTTCTTGAATGTCTCATCATTTCTGAACTTTTGGAAAAGTCTGGTGAGTTTTTGAACATTTTTCAACGTGTTTGCGGGGTCACGTTTTATTTCAATCTGTAGGGGTGGCACGGTACACAAAATTCACGATACTTCGGTTCAGACCCCACGGTTCGGTACATTTTCCGTACAGTGCAGGAAAAAAAACAACCAGAAAGGCTGTGCTCAGAGGCAGCTTTTTATTGCCTAAATCTCCAGCTGAGATAACTGCAACTTGTAGTAAAACAAGTAAAAGGTAAAACATGTAAAACAAGTGAACACACAGCACCACATTGAGTATTGATTGGTTACCGAGCTGGACATCAGTGAAGTTTGAACACATGGTCTTTTTTTTTCCAGATATATTTTTATTGGTATTTTCCAGAACAATACAATACCCATTTTAATACAATCAATACAAATTACTTTGTTCTGTTTTTTCTTACATATAACAACGAAACCATCACGAAACCAAACAATAAGAAAAGATAAAAATAAATAATAGCATTTAAACAAGGGCCTTAAAACACAGCTTCTCTTTATACAGTTTATTCTTTAATTTGAATTCAACTCCGTAGCAGCAGGGGATGAGAACAAAAATGTGTTCTATCTTCTCTTAAGAGCAGAAGCTCTTTTTCTGCCTCAGGGTCACTACTGTTGTAAACTTTTTCTTGTTTTTCATTTATTTATTTTTTCCAGAAGTATTCTATCCTGTCTTGCTTTTTTACTTTTGAAGCTTATAAAACTAATAATGTGTCCTCTAAGAAATGCTTTGAAGGCTTCCCACTTTATACGAGCTGATGTTTGATTTGTGTCAAGTTGAAAAAAATCATCTATTTGTTTCCCTATATGATTCGTGAATTCCTCGTCCTGCAGCCACTTATGTTGAAAATGCCCCTGGGTGGGTCTGTACTAATTGCTTTATCAGAGTATATTAAACAGCCTGGTGCATGGTCGGAAATCACAACATTATCAGACTGACAGTCTTTGACTTTGGGCAGGAAGTCCTCTATTCTGGAGTATGATTTGAATGTTGCTGAATAACATGAGAAGGCCTTGGATTGTGGATGTAATTCTCTCCAGATATATAATAACTTAAAATCTTTTATAAATCTTTTATAGTTAATCTGCAATTTTGGTGTGTTTGGTCCACGCCTGTGGATCTATCCCAATCTGGATTTAGAACACAGTTAAAGTCCCCTGCGATGACATATCAACCCGGCAGTGCTGCAAGCAAAAGAAATAAATCCTCATAGAACCTTGAATCATCTAAATTTGGGCCATATACATTTACCAAGTTTAGGTTTTCAGATACGTCAGATACGTCATTACTCCTCTTGATCTAGATGAAAATGCTGCTGTATAAACACTACCCGCCATCTTCTCTTCTTTCTTTTTTCATCCTCCAAGAGATGTGACTCCTGCAGAAATATTATCTTTGATTCCATGTCCTTTAACTTTGTCATTACTTGTTTCACTTTTTTAAAACGTTGAAGTCCCCGGCAGTTCCATGTAACTAATTTAATATTTTTTGTCTTATTCATTTTAATATTTCAAGTATTATAGACCATGTTAATTATAATGATGTAAATATAAAGAAATCTTTATCTTTCGAAGCTTAACTTGGCCCAACACAAAAACAAAACAGTGAATAACCTCTTCTTCTTCTTTCCCCCCTTCTGCAGAACGCCCTCCCTCCTCCTTACATATCCTGCTAAAGCTTTTGGCGGATCCACACGCTGTGAGGAGCACCCCAACCACACCATTCCTCCATCATAACCACTGCTATCTGCGCTTTATCAAAACTCGATAAGCCTCGCTGCTAGTCAGCTGAAGAGAAAAATAAAAAATAAAATAAATAAATAATTAAAATACAATAATAATAATAAATAAGTAACTAATAAAGAAAATAATGATAAAATAATAATAACAATTATTTAATAAATAAATAGAAGTAATAATATTAATAATAGTAAAAATTTAATTAAAGTAAAATTTTAAAAGCTAAGTTTCTTTGTCCAAAATTTCCATACAAAATATAGCAAAACAAATCTTGTAAACATTATTTCTGATTTGTCATATTTCCTTATCTATTTGGAATACTCACTTTACAAGATCGCAAGATCAGTTCAGATTTTAATTGCAATCTTCTCCCGTTTTTCCAGTCTTGTTAACAAATTCCCGTGCCTCCGATGGGGAAGTGAAGGAGAAAGTTTTCGACTCGTAAGTTACCAGTAGTTTTCCTTGGTGCGTCACGCCGTTTTTCAATCCCAGCTTCCGCAGATCTTCCCGGTCCGGGTCGTATCTTTTTCGGAGCTGTTGTATCCCAGCTGCTAAGTCCGGGTAGAATCGGATCCATTGCCCCTCGTAGCGGATATCTCCTTTAGTCTTTGCGGCGTTTATGATTAGCCTCTTTGTCCCGATAGTTCAAAATGTTCATTATTAGTGTGCGGGGAGACGCGTCGTTTTCTCTCCGTGGGCCAATTCGATGCGCTCTCTCAATAAGCACCCGGTTCGGGAAAGTGATGCCCAATACTTCAGGGAGCCACGATTCCAGAAACTTGCACTCATCCCGACCCTCTGCCCCCTCAGCCAAGTTGATTAGCCTCACATTATTTTGTCTTGATCTTGTTTCCAAGTCCAACACTTTCTCTTCCAGAGTGCTAACTTTAGCTTGTAGGATTTTCACCTCATCCTCCTTGTCCGAGATGCTTCAGCCTGTGTCACCCGCACAACACAATCCTTTACCTCCTGACGAATATTATCCAAGTCATATTTTATGGCAGTGACGATAGACAATGTTTCATCCACTTTGCTGTTTTGGGATCTTTCTCCGACAGTTTCCTTGTCCATTACAGCGGAAGGGGGGCTAGCATTAGCATTAGCTTTCTGCATCTCGCTCCCACTCCGAAGTCCGTAGTCCGTCAGCTTTGGTTGTTTTCCCTTATCGTTTGCTTCTTGACTTTAGTTACTTTGGGAGGCATTATACCTTTGAGTCATAGACTGGATATCAATAATTTGCAGCAAAGAATGTGCATTTTGAACTCAATTACAGCACAAACTGCGGAGTGGTCTAAACCACGTCTTCCCACATGGCTGCCATAACCGGACTCCTTAACACGGGGTCTTTTTAGGTACCTTCTGTGTGAGCATATTTGAAGTGTTCCCACTCACATAACCCACAGCTGTCAAACAACAACGACAGACCGTCTTCGTTTTGTCCACCACCCGCTCCCCGTTGCTGTTGTAACTCACGGGGAACCCGAAGTTGTCCCACACCACACCACCGACTTAAATGATGGTGGTGGGTCTTCTAACTCCGGGCTTGAATTACTCGCCATCGTCTTTCACCCTCTCGCAACGACCTAACAGCAGCAACTTTCAACAACAGCAGTTTTGTATTTGAAGGCGGAGTTTGCTCGCCAGACCAATCCAGACATGTCCACATGTTCATGGACCAATCAGGGCACATGGCAATGGTTAAGGAAACCGTCGCAAAAGGAAAGTGCCGTGGTCAGTTCAATGGGTGACACCCGCGTTTCAGCTTCGCAAACTTTAATCCAAGATGGCCGCCTCCTGGTGTGTCAGGGGGGCGTGGCCATAATAATATTTTTTACTTGTCTTATCATGATCAACTTCTACGTTAAATTTCATGATTCTACGTGCAAATTTTTTTTGGTGTCATTCGTATTCCCTAATGCATTTCTGTCTCGTTAGGGGGCGCTGACGAGCCATTTTATTTATTTATTGAAAATGGAAATAGCCAAAAGTTAGAGAAGCAGAGTTTCTAACACGTGGCCAAATTTCGTGAGTTTTCATCATTGATCACTGGGTGAAAAATGGGTGAGTGCATTAGGAGAAAATAAATAAGAAGAAGAAGAATATTCTTCTACGAGAACAATGTTCCGCTATTTTTGGCCGACAAACGATATATTTTCGAAAACCTCTGGTGCAATGCTACGTCATGGCGAGGGTCCCTGGTCACTACGGGCAAGTCACGTCACGTCATTTTAGTTCCCGCCCCCTATGAGCATCGCTATGTGATACTAATAGGCCCTTCGTCAGCCTCTGGCGCTCGGGCTTAATTACAATTGGCCGCATCAGAAGGCTGGTTCTTAAAGGAGCCCGAGGTGTCAATAAAACACAAATAACCAGTATTAAAGATTTAAAACTAAATGTGCATCTGACTATTAAACACAGTCATCGATCAATAATTCATTCATTAATCAAAAAAGGAAGTGCACTTTTTCATATATCAAAAGTACACAATTGTACTCAGTAAACCCAGTGACTTAAGTAGAGATCAAAATACCCAAGCAGATGATCAGACGAATGATTAAAGTTGCGCAACAAGTCAAAAATAATTGTAACTACGTCAGTTCGTTCATATTCAATGAGGAAAAACAAAACGGAAGCCTATAGCCTAAGTAGCTTTCGCTTAAAAAGTTGTCCAAATGGACTAAATCAATTCAAAAGGCGAAAATAACTGAATAACTGAATGAATGCTTCTAGTAAAGCAGATTGTTATCTCCATTTCGGCTTGAATATAAACTCAAAAGCGTTCAGTATTTAATTCGTATAATCGGTGTTTCCCAAACTCCAGGCGCGAGTAAACGGCGCTAATATACACAGGGGTTTTGAATGGGAGCGTAGCGGCGCTAACAAACAAGACGCTAAGAGCTTTTAGCAACACAAATACGAGCGCGAATCACAAAAAGAGTTCACCGATTGATGCTCAACAACTCACCGTGGAGGAAGAGGCAGTTTGGAATCCGAAAAATCCACCAATTCACAGGTTTGTCCCTCACGCCGACCTGAGCATGAACCACAGTGGAGTTTTATTGGCAAACAACTCCTGGCGCATTAGCGCCGCCAACTGATAAGGAGTGTGAACTGCAACGCGACTGACTCACAACAAAACAGGAAATACATACAGAAAATAATAATATTACTAATAACAACAGCGATCAAATAATAACTAAAGAAAAATAATCCATCAAATCCTGTTCATCAAATTAATGTCCCTCACAAACTGAAATAAAACTTTGAAACTTCTATTTCTTGGGAGCTGCTGTAATATTTGTGTCGGAGCTTGCGCTGCTTAGAAGCACGGGAGCCTTTTAAAAACTCCCGGGGTGAGAGCTCAGTTTATACTTCTGAGAATAATCCTATTGCTAATGTTTTATTGTTAATTAATTAGTCTTATTATAGGATTACCAGGGATGGAGTTTTTAGGTTCTCGAAATACCTGTATGATAATTTAATTTGCCCTATGACCTCTTTTATCATGCCAGTACTACGCCCTGTCACCCTACGCTCACAATCTACTCACATAGGTCATTCGACAACATAAACCATGCTAATATTCTCACTGATAACTCTGATCTCTGTTACTTTTGGATCATATCCCCTTTTTTATATCCTGTACCTTTTATTATCACTGATTAAATTATTTTTAAATACCTTTGATTTCACCACTAATTACTCTAACCTTTTTTATTTTATATCATATTAAACTGATATTGATATTGCTACTTAATTAACCCTAATTGACACTGACAACCACTTTAACAGAATGAGCCTTGCTGAGATTACCACCAACCCCTGACCTTTCGATCATCTTAAAGCTACAGTTGCAATTATTTCAATCTCTCTCAGTTCTGAATCATACCCTAAATTAATACCAACAAACAATTCAATACTTAAACCATAATCAGAATAACATCAACAATGATTCAAAGCTTAGACTACACAGTTAATCAGCATTAATATTGCTACACTTTCATGTAAATTCATACTCACACTGTCTCAGATGTGACGACCACGAGGATGTGATGTGTGTGGCAGCTCTGGGTGTGAGGTCTCACCAGACAATGAACACAGATGAAATCAATTTCAGGGAACAATACTCATTTCAAGAAATATTTATTTCCCTTACACAAGATAAACATCTGGTCGTCTGAGAGGTCTTACCGATTTCTTAAGGTGTTCTAAAAGATGAAGTGAGAGTAAATGACCAAGTTTTAGTTAAGAGATTTAGAACTTTTTACGAAGCCCACAGCAAAACCTCAAAGGTCCTCTGTCCACTACTCGGTTGCACCTAACCGTTAGGTTATTCAGACTAATTTAGGTTGTCCAGAAATGCAACTTTTCGTGAAAACACACTTCACCCAATAGAGCTCACCTCACCCCAAAAACCAAGGGCAATTACCTTACCGGGCACAATCACCTGTACATCAGTGGTACAAATGGCAAAAGGCCGAAGACTATTCTCAGACTCCAGCTTTTATTGAGCCCCGCGCCGGTAAACACCCACCGGTCCTTAGGCTCAACCAATTAAATTTTACAAATACAAATCAATGCCTTATTTGTCTTTTTAGACTCAACCAATCACAAATTAAACATCTTTCATGGCATTACATCATTAGTCACATGTCACAGGTTTCAGGTGGTTTTCATCAACTGGTTCAGTCTGGTCTTCATGTTGGTTTTCACTCAAGTAAGATTACTTTGTGGTTAACACCTCTGCTTGTCTTTAGCTTATGCATGCAAAGTTGCAACAGGGTTCAAAAGTTCAGTTACAATGTGCATAATATAAAATCAGAAGATGAATAAAAATGAATAATAAAAAATGAATAGAACAATAAAATGAATAATGAATTTAATTCATAAGTAATAAAATGTACAATAAAATGAATTAACAATAAAATGAATTACATCATGAGATCTCACAATTATCATTAATGGAATCAAAACAGAAAAATATAAAACTCAAAATAAAATAACTTTTCCCTTTTTGTCATTCGTCAGAAAGAAAGAAATATAAAAATCTCATTCGCACCTCATAACAATTTGTATTAAGTCAAATTTCATGTGAAGGTCCTTGATGCTTCCTTCATTATATTTCTTTCCTCTGTATATGTGTTCGGATCCATAAATTCATGCTCTACTGTTTCTGGTTGGCCACAGTTGTCTCAATGCCGCTGTTATGTTTTCCTATTTTATGTAATGTATAATTTCATCCTGAATGTCCAAACCTTAATCTAGAAATTAAAACATCTGTTTTCCTGTTTCTCATTGTATACCTCATTGACCCCACTTTTTTCTGAACTTCATGGTCGGTGGTACCATAAAATTCAGAAAAAATAAACAAATGATAAAAAAAAAAAAATGATAAAAGATGTAAAATATTTAAACTCAACTATTTCTGTTATAATTGTTTTGGAATGTTTTTTTTCTATATAATTTTAAATTCAGCATCAAGAGTGTGTGATTATTTAAAGTACAGTGGAATATTTTGACAAACGTCCAGTTTTTGGGAATATGTAGTTTCCATTTTTGTCCACATGGGGGCGCACAGGGGCTGAGCATTACTTCAGGAAATTGAAAAAAATAAGTATAAAATAAATGTAATTGATTTAACAAATACATTAAAATTAAATTAATTTACATTACAAACGGTCTTTTCTATTGTAATAATATATTCTCATTATCATTTACAATGAATAAATACATTCATAAATAAACTAGTTTAACAGTTAACACTCCCTCTAGCGGCCACGTGGGAGAACTTTTGCGGATATGTGCAGTTCTCCCTTTTGTCCACACGATGGCGCCACACTCCGATGAACAAAACCAAAAAATGAAACCAAACAAAAGCAGGTTAAAAAGTTTATTTTATTTTTGAGAGTCTGACCAAAGCTTTTGTATTGTCCATTTAGAAATGACTTGATCGTTTTACTTCTGGGAATCGTCTGGAGTTTGTATCATAAAACAGAGCTGTGAGCATCTTTCAAGGTTACTGAGCAGAACAATTTGCACTTGAGCTGTAGCAGCATTAAGTATGAAATGAACAGAATGAGATTATTGTTCCGCTTTTGATCACAAACACGTGTGATACACGAAGAGGCGCCAGTCGCTGCCTCAGAAACATCTGTTGTGTGTTGCTCACAAGAGTCACAACAGAATAAAAAGACAAAATGCTGCAGTGAAGCAGAACTAAAAGCTCAAAGTGAAAAACAAAACCATGAAGAATAAGATGGACAAACTTCAGCTAAAACCTCTCTGTAATAAAACAAATCTTTACATATCATTTTGCACAGAGTTCAGGTCCACAGTCCGGAGTCTCTGAAGCCTGATCTCCAGCTTTTTCAGTCTGACTTTAGGCTCACTTGATCCGGCCTCTGCAGCTCTTTGTCCTTTAGGGAGTTCAAGAGGCTCCACCACCTTCAGATGAGCAGCTTGTCTCAAAGTCCTCCCACACTGGTCAGAGCTGCAGCTTTTCTCTCTGGAACATTTGGACATGTTTCAGACGGTTCTTCACAGACCTGAAAGTCTTCCCTCTTTCTACAGTCGTCTGGTTCGTCTCCTGTGTGCGTTCGGTAGTGACTGGAGAGCTGCTGGGATGTTCTAAAAGCCTCTTCACACTGGTCACACTCATATTGAATCAGCCAGGAGTGAGTTCTCTTGTGTCTATTCAGACTGGACGACTGAGAGAAAGTTTTCCCACATTGGTCACACTCGTATGGTTTCTCTCCAGTGTGGGTTCTCATATGTGTGGAGAGATGGGAAGATGCAGAGAAAGCTCTCCCACACTGTTCACACTTGTATAATTTCTCTTCCATGTGGATTCTCATATGGTTATAAAGGGCACTGGAGTGTCTAAATTCATTTCCACACTGGTCAC
>CM068364.1:1791090-1823590 GCA_034769755.1 Odontamblyopus lacepedii | reverse complement strand
GGACCAATGGGCTGTAAGACCAATGGGCTGTGGGACTATTGGGCTGTGGGACCATTGGGCTGTGGGACCATTGGGCTGTGGGACCAATGGGCTGTAAGACCAATGGGCTGTGGGACTATTGGGCTGTGGGACCATTGGGCTGTGGGACCAATGGGCTGTAAGACCAATGGGCTGTGGGACTATTGGGCTGTGGGACTATTGGGCTGTGGGACCATTGGGCTGTGGGACCAATGGGCTGTAAGACCAATGGGCTGTGGGACTATTGGGCTGTGGGACCATTGGGCTGTGGGACCATTGGGCTGTGGGACCAATGGGCTGTGGGACTATTGGGCTGTGGGACTATTGGGCTGTAAGACCAATGGGCCGTGGGACCATTGGGCCGTGGGACCATTGGGCCGTGGGACCAATGGGCCGTGGGACCATTGGGCCGTGGGACCAATGGGCCGTGGGACCATTGGGCCGTGGGACCAATGGGCCGTGGGACCATTGGGCCGTGGGACCATTGGGCCGTGGGACCAATGGGCTGTAAGACCAATGGGCTGTGGGACCAATGGGCTGTGGGACTATTGGGCTGTGGGACCATTGGGCTGTGGGACCATTGGGCTGTGGGACCAATGGGCTGTAAGACCAATGGGCTGTGGGACTATTGGGCTGTGGGACCATTGGGCTGTGGGACCATTGGGCTGTGGGACCAATGGGCTGTAAGACCAATGGGCTGTGGGACTATTGGGCTGTGGGACTATTGGGCTGTAAGACCAATGGGCCGTGGGACCATTGGGCCGTGGGACCAATGGGCCGTGGGACCATTGGGCCGTGGGACCAATGGGCCGTGGGACCATTGGGCCGTGGGACCAATGGGCCGTGGGACCATTGGGCCGTGGGACCAATGGGCCGTGGGACCATTGGGCCGTGGGACCAATGGGCCGTGGGACCAATGGGCCGTGGGACCATTGGGCTGTGGGACCAATGGGCTGTGGGACCAATGGGCTGTGGGACCATTGGGCTGTGGGACCATTGGGCTGTGGGACCATTGGGCTGTGGGACCAATGGGCTGTGGGACCATTGGGCTGTGGGACCATTGGGCTGTGGGACCATTGGGCTGTGGGACCAATGGGCTGTGGGACCATTGGGCCGTGGGACCATTGGGCTGTGGGACCAATGGGCCGTGGGACCAATGGGCTGTGGGACCAATGGGCTGTGGGACCAATGGGCCGTGGGACCAATGGGCTGTGGGACCAATGGGCCGTGTGAACACAGATACTCTCCCATTTAACATTTCGAGTCAATCGCACAAACGATTGACTCCATTTTGGGCGTTTTAGTGCATTTTGAAGCTTCCTGTGGGACTGACCCCAATTTGACCTGTAAGAAAAATCGTTAATTTCTCCAAAACTAAAAAAGCACAAACGAAACTTTTTGCAGCACAAACGACTGACACAGTTTTTGTGCAGGTTTGAGTTTGATGGGGCGACTTGACGCAGGTCGGCGGAGAAAGTTTAGCCACTTGATTGGCAGACGAAAGTACAGATTTAATCAGGGTCACAGGTCCAAGTGGAGCTGGCTCCTCTCTGACTTACCTGAAATATTGTTTAGTTCTTTTTTTCTAGTTGCTGCTGACGCTTGTTACAAATCCACAAGATGTTTATTCTGTTCATGTCCAAAATCTTATCAAGTTTTTTCCTCTATTTATTTTAGGCCATTTGTTCATTTGTCTGTCTCACATATGTATAGAGGAACTTTGGAAATGATTTATTTATTTGAATATTAATCACTGTGTCAGCACCAGCTTCAACATAAATAAGCCGGAATTAGCACAAGAGCTAAATTTCATCTGTTGTCCTGAGGCAGGTGAACAATAAACACACAAGAGACGTTAAGTTACAGGAACAGACAGAACGTGACACACAAAACATCACAACAGACACGTGGGTTATTTACAGTAAAAACAGTTTCATGTACAGTCATGTGAAAAAGTTTGGGCCCTGATCATTTTCAAGAGTTTCCTTTATAAATCACTGGTTGTTCGGATCAGCAGTTTCAGTTAAATATATCATATAGCAGAAAAACACAGTGATATTTGAGAAGTGAAATGAAGTTTATAGGATTTACAGAAAGTGCAATAATTACTTAAACAAAAGTAGGCGTGTGCATAAATTAGGACTCTCTTGTTGTTTTATTGATTTTAATACCTTTAGCACTAATTATTGGAACACAAAATCTGTTTGTTGAGCTCACTGACCCTTGGCCTACAGACACAGGTGATCAGGAGTATTTAAGGGGCCGGGTGCAAGTTGTTCTCCTCTTTGCATCTTCTCTGAACAGTGGCAACATGGGAGCCTCAAAACAACTATGACCTGAAAACAAAGATTGTTCAACATCCTGGTTTAGGGGAAGGATACAAAAAACTCAGAAATTGCAGCTGTCAGTTTCCACTGTGAGGAACATAGTGAGGAAATGGAAGACCACAGGCACAGTTCTAGTTAAGGCCAAGAAAAACCTCAGATAAGCAGAGGTGAAGGATGGTGAGAACAGTCAAACTCACCCCACAGACCAGCTCCACACACGTACAACATGATCCTGCTGCAGATGGTGTCACGGTGCATCGATCAACTATTCAGCACTTTACACAAGGAGATGCTGTGTGGGAGAGTAATGCGACAGAAGCCTTTTCTGCGCACATGCCACAAACAGAGTCACTTGAGGTTTGCTAAAGCACATTTGGACAAACCAGCTTCATTTTGGAATAAGGTGCTGTGGACTGATGAAACTAAAACTGAGTTATTCGGACATAACAAAGGGTGATGTGCAGGGTGAAAGAAGAGCCCAGCATTCCAAGACAAACACTTACTACCCACAGTAAAATGTGGTGCTGGTTCCATCAGGCTGTGGGCCTGTGGCCAGTGCAGGGACTGGAAATCTTGTTAAAGTTGAAGGTCTCATGGATTCCAGTCAGTATCAGCAGATTCTTGTGAACAATGTTCAAGAATCAGTGACAAAGTTGAAGTTGCCCCAGGGCTGGAGACTTCCACAAGACAATGACCCTAAACACTGCTCAGATTCTCCTAAGGCAGTTCTGCAGAGGAACAAGTACAATGTTCTGGAATGGCCGTCTCCGTCCCCAGACCTGAATATTACTGAAAATCTGTGGTGCGAGTTAAAGTGGGCTGTCCATGCTCGGGCTCCATCAAACTCGACTAAACTGGAGATGTTCTGTGAAGAAGAATAGTCAAAAATACCTTCAACCAGAATCCAGACCCTCATTGGAAGCTACAGGAAGAGTTTAGAGGCTGTTATTTCTGCAAAAGGAGGATCTACTAAATACTGATGTAATTTTTCTGTTGAGGTGCCCAAAGTTATGCACATGCCTACTTTTGTTTAAGTAATTATTGCACTTTCTGTAAATCCTATAAACTTCATGTCACTTCTCAAATATCAGTGTTTTTCTGCTATATGATAGATTTAACTGAAATTGCTGATCCGAACAATGAATGATTTATAAAGGAAACTCTTGAAAACGATCAGGGCCTAAACATTTTCACACGATGTGCAGGTTTGTTTTGTTTTTAACCTGTTTTTAAGAACAGTTTTAAACACTGAATAATCACCAGTTTCTGATCTGCTCTGGTCGTGTGTCCGTCATTTTGTGCCTCTGATGGACGCCACCGTTTGGCTAAATTTAGTCCTGCGCCTTTGTACGTTACAGTCTCCTCTGGCTGATGCTCTGGTTCTCGCTGCTGTGTTATTTTTTCTCCTTATAAAATCCATTAAAGGCGGTGGGGCCCATTTAAAACTTTAAAAACGAGACCGGCAGAAACATCCGAGAGCTTCAGAGTCCAGTGTGTCGTACTTACTTAGGATACGGCAATAATGGAGGTGTAAAGGCTTCTGGTCTAAAGTTTTGAACAGACTTTAGAGGCTTGATACTGGGGCCATGTAGTGAGACAATAAGTTCTGTGACTAAATATCATTGAGTGCATCTAAATCTGTGCTGACTCTGTGCTGAGATAAGGCCGTATATGCTTAACATTTGAATGAATCAAATCTACACACACAAAAAGCAGAAAACAGTGTGAGCTTCTAAAGGTGAAGCGCAGTCACTCATTAACGTTCCAGCCCTGGAGGCCCCAGGGTTCACCGCAGTCTGACGGCACCAAACCGAACTCCTCAGCCTCAGAGAGAGAAGAATCTGCCCAGCGCCGCCTCGACAATGTGCCGGTCGAAGCTTTGTGGGACACAGGGGCTTAGGCGAGTCGAAGAAATGATGAATGGAGAAAGAAATCCCCGAAGAGCCAACAGAAAACACCGGCACTGGTCATAACACTCAGGTTAAAGACGTCACCTGTGACGCTCGGCCCCACGACAGGCCAAAAGAAGACGTCATTTTCACCAGTCGTCGTTCTCTTCCTTTACATTTTATTACATGGGAAGAAGAAGCAAACTCAGGATCCATCTTCTTTTCAATTTCTTTATTAAAACAATGACGACAATCTACACTTTCCGTAAAATGTCACCACAAAGTTTCTCAAAAAATACGCTGCAAAATTCCACATATTCTCCGTTCATTTTTGTTTTGTTTTTTACATAAGACACGTCGTCGTTTTGTGGCGATAGTCTGAGCACCGGCCCCTTTGGCCCCTTTAGCCCCTTTGGCCCCTTAAGCCCCTCCGGCCCCTTTGGCGGTGGAGGAGAGCGCAGAGTGAGCGGCTCCCGTCCCTCTCCTCAGTCTCCACTAAAGCTTTTATTTACACAGTGGCACAATCTCCCTCAGGCTTCGGGACACAAATGGAACTTTGGGGGTAAATTGGCGATTATTGCACATTCATTCATTCATTAACAACATTCTCACTCATTTGTAATGGCCCAACACTACAAGCTCATGTTCTGTGACAGGGCCAGAAACAAAAACACTTCTGAAAATGATGATTCAACAGGTTTGTAATCATTAGAATGCAATAATAGATGAATCTGTTTAAAAGGTCCTATATTATGTAAAGAGACTCCTGTGAGCTTTAAGTCACGTTCTAATGCTGTTCCCTCCTCCAAAACAGACCTGGAGTTGTGTTTTGTCTCCTGCACTATTACATTATCTACATCTGCAAAGCTCTAAACGCTCTGTTCCACCCTGTGATGTCATGAAGAGGTAGTGTTCAAGTCCACAGCTCCTTTTCCCGTCAGTTCAGGCGACAGTAGCTCAGTTGGTCGAGCGTTTGTCCACTGATCCACAGGTTGGCGGTGCGGCACCAGCCCCCACAGGTGAAGGCTTTAGTTGTGTCCCTGGGCAAGACACTGAACCCACCTCAGGCCCAGTGTCTGCGTACACCGGTGAGCGACTGCGTGAGAACGGGCGAGTGGGTCCTTCAACCTCCGTGAAGTCGCCCCATCAAACCTACAAAAACTGTGTCAGTCGTTTGTGCTGCAAAAAGTTTCATTTGTGTGATTCTGGTTCTTCAGATATTCACAGTTTTATTTTGGTCGATGACGTCGTCCAGAACCTCAGAATGTGAAACAGCGACAAACTCCACAAAACTAGTGAAGAGAAACGACCTGAGGCTGAGAAACGACCTGAGGCTGAGAAACGACCTGAGGCTGAGAAACGACCTGAGGCTGAGAAACGACCTGAGGCTGAGGAAAAGTCTGAGTTATTATAAAATATGAATCAGAAACAAAAGACTAAAGACTGAAACAGACTTTTCCTCAGCCTCAGGTCGTTTCTCAGCCTCAGGTCGTTTCTCTTCTCTAGTTTTGTGGAGTTTGTCTCCGTCAGCTGAGCAGAAATGACGTCCTGTAATTACCACAGAAATAATAATGAAGAATTTTAGAAATAAACTCACACAAATGAAACTGTCACAGCACAAAACAGCACAAACCAAATACAAACGTTTGACATCATTTTCTTCCTGTTTTGAGGCTGTTTCACATTCTGAGGTTCTGGACGACGTCATCGACCAAAATGAAACTGCAAATATCTGAAGAACCAGAATCACACAAACGAAACTTTCTGCAGCACAAACGACTGACACAGTTTGTGTAGGTTTGAGTTTGATGAGGCGACTTCAGGCAGGTTCATCCTTCATGTGAAGCACTGTATAAAAATGTGACCATTTAAAGACTCTGAAATGATCCAAGTGATTCTAGTGAAGGTGTGTGGAGTTTAAAAACACAGTGGAGCACTTCCTGTATCACCACATGATGACATCACGAGGTGGAACAGAGTTTTCTGTGTGTTTTGAGAGAAGAACTCGTGCTAAATGTGCAGGTTTGTGTGTTAAACGTGAGAATGAAACAAAACACGACTCCAGGTGTTTGTGACGAGGAAACGACGTCAGAACAGAGATTTAAAATAAAACATCATTTGGCCTTTTACAAGTCGCCAGTTTTTACATAAGGGGCAGTGACGTGACGGCTACATTTTCTGTCCAGTTGCTGTTTCCTCAGCTAAAAAGGTTCAAATTTCATAATAATTCAGCACATTTCTGTAGCACCTCTGACCTCATGGAACCAAATCATTTGTTCATAAATCCTGAGTTATTCTGCAGGTTTTTTGTCCTTAAAGTGTTAAACTGTCATGTGGTGCGACCGTGCATCATGTGGTGCGACTAATAACAGCAGAATTCTGTGGCTGGAGTTTAATAACAGACAAAGTCGACTTGGGTGAACGGTTCTTTAGGCGTTTTTCTTCCTTTGGTGCATTTTCCAGGGCAGTAGTTTGTTCATTAAACACAAGCACCTTGTTGTGTTTGTCCTGCTGGAGCTGTGCGTCCAGAATAATCAGAAGAGCCTCATGGGAACTTCACAGAACGCTGTAGTTACGTGAAACAGACTTCCCCAAAACTTTCATTGAATTTACAAAAATCTATGACATTTCAAGGTCTGGGAAATGACATTTCCAATTTCCATCACGTTTTTCCAGGATTTCCATGACTGTGGGAACCCCGGGCGGCTAGTTTCAGTTATAAAAAACACACTAGTTATGGTCAAATCTACCGACAAGAAATTGTTCAGGGATTTGGCGCACGATTCGAAACATAAGGACCAGTAAAACGCGACGGATTCCCCCTCACAGTTTGTGGTTTGGAGTTATTACCAGAGCCGTCGGCGTTAATGAGTTAATCACGACTAGATTAATGTAATCCACATCACGACATATCAGGTGACGTCATATTGGAGCAAAAGGAAATATCAATACGCATTAAAAATCTAAAGAAACACAACAGTTTGTTTCTCTACACTTCATATTACTCACAACTTAGATTAATATCTCAACTGTGTTTTAGAAAATAAAACAGTTTTAAGAAGTGATGCAGTCGCTGTATCGGACCGTTGTGGTGAAGAGGAGCTGAGCCGAAAGGTGAAGCTCTTGATTTACCTCAGTCACGTTCCTCCCCTCACCTATGGTCATGAGCTCTGGGTAATGACCGAAAGAACGAGATCGCGGATACAAGCGACCGAAATGAGTTTCCTCCGCAGAGTGGCCGGGCGCTCCCTTAGAGATAGGGTGAGGAGCTCGGCCACACGGGAGGAGCTCGGAGTAGAGTCGCTGCTCCTCCACGTCGAGAGGAGCAGCTGAGGTGGTTCGGGCATCTGGTCCGGATGCCTCCTGGACGCCTCCCTCGAGAGGTGTTCCGGGCATGTCCCACCGGTAGGAGGCCCCGGGGAAGACCCAGGACACGCTGGAGGGACTATGTCTCTCGGCTGGCCTGGGAACGCCTCGGGGTCCGTCCGGAGGAGCTGGAGGAAGTGGCTGGGGAGAAGGAAGCTTGGGAGCCCCTGCTTAGACTGCTGCCCCCGCGACCCGGCCCCGGATAAGCGGAAGAAGATGGATGGATGGAAAACAGTTTTCAGGTTATTCTCGGTCGCACCACATGACGTTTTACACTAAAAATGCTTCATATAAAAGTTCAACACAGATTTATGCTCCGGACACTGGAAATATGTGAAAAAGTTCGATAGAAACTCATATTTTTTTCATTTTAAAATGTGCCTGTTGAAAACCCGTCCACGTCATTGACCCTTGTGTCATATTGTGGCTGCTAAAAGGCCCAGGAGGTTCTGGGTAACACGGCACAACAATTAAAACACGAAGATTCATTCTGACATCGTCGCAGTAGTTTTGTTGGAAGGAGATGAATTCCTAAAAAACGTTTCCTGATACAGTTTCTTTGTGCAAATGTTCAGCCGTCGCCTTCCTGCAGCCAAATGTGCAACGACACTTCACCACATTCTCAAACCCTCGGCTTAAGCGAGCATTTATGTGGTGAAAGTCGCTGCGGTTTTGTGGACAAACGCGTTTCTTCTTTCACAGCGACGCGTTTACTTTGGCGTCTTAGAAAGTAAATGTTGAACTTACAGGACGAGAAACAGGAAGCAGCGAGAAACTCTCCTCTGTTCAGCGACTCCACAGAACGAGAATCAAACTTTTTATCACAGATCCAGGGTCCACACTGAATCCACAGGGCAAATAAACCAAGAGATTCAAATATCTGAATTTAAATCGGCATTTTGATAGTTTTTTTTTAAATAAACCTTAAATTAAATATTGGAAATAGAAGTTGAAATCTGTTTTTTGTTCGTAAAAATGAAATAAACTGTTTTTCCACTTTATTGTTTTCGTTCGTGGTTAAAAATCCAAAGGACGACTGGCACATGGACGTGTGGAGATGACGCTTTGGTAAACTTCAAAACTATTCCTAACATTAAATCCTTGACTAATGATAAAATCCAGGACAAAAGGCACCGCGTGTTAAATTAAAGGCTCTGAAAAGTACAAAAGTGCACTTCCCGTCTGAAAATACCATCGTTTTGGGTTTTTAATCTCTGCCTCTTCCAGGTTTCCGTTTTCTGTTACGGAAGACGCGCTCAGACGACTTTTCCAGTTCAATTCAAAAAGACGGAAGATGATTTTTGTCTTGAATTGTTAATCGTCACGACGACAGCCCTCGCTCCGAAATCTCATAAAGGCCGGGTTTTAAAAATACACTTCTCGTCACTTTTCGTATAAAATCGCGGCGGCGTTTTCCTCTAAAATCTGCAAACGTCTGTCGACATCGAGGTTCAAGTCCCCGATTCACAAACGAGTGAGAAAAGATGAAACTTAAACCGTCTCCGACAGGTCAGAACACTCATTTCAGTCAAAATCCAGTGAACGTCACAATATTTAAGGTTTTAGTGTAGAATCTGACCTCCTGGTTGGACTCGGCAGCAGCTGTGACGTACATACAGCTCATTCCCTCATGGAAACGAGCCAAAACGTGTCTCGATTAGACAGATAAACAGAAGCGATCACACCTTTGTGCTTGTTCTGCTTCATGCTTTTCCCTGTGCGTAAAAAGCCTCTGCAGTTTCCCGCTCTGTTTTACAACTCAGCACCAAAAATCGGTTTGTGCGGGAAGTTAAAGAGGCTGTTTTTGTGAGGAAAGACAAGCCTCAGACATCATCCGTCTCCTATTTACAACTCCACCCTCAGACCCACAGCAAATGAACGATTCTGATAATATACAGCGACCAGACGTCCCTGTTTCCCCGTTTAGAGTCCTGCGCCCCCGTCCCAGCACATTTATACAAAACCACTGATTTGTCCCAGTTTAATACAAGAAATGTCCCTATTTTTGACCAATTTGATCTAAACCAGGACTAAACTAAGACTAAACCAGGACTAAACCAGGACTAAACTAAGACTAAACCAGGACTAAACCAAGACTAAACTAAGACTAAACTAAGACTAAACCAGGACTAAACTAAGACTAAACCAGGACTAAACTAAGACTAAACCAGGACTAAACCAAGACTAAACCAGGACTAAACCAGGACACCATTTTTGACTAATCTGATCCTGCCAACAGTAAAAAAGGATCATAAATTGTCGTTTGTTTTGCCAAAATACAGAAATTTGTGTTTTTGGATGAGCATAAAGTTTAAAAAAATGCAGCGTCAGAAGCCGAAACTCAAGAACGTAAAATCCTCCTCGCTCTTTTCACCATTTCATTCACACCAAACACCCAAACCCGGGCGTGTCCTAGTTTAGAGTCTTAAAAATGGGGTCACCCTCTGCTAATGTGACCCACACCAGTGCTTCTCAACAGGCCGAGCTACAGACAGAACCTGTAAACAAGTGTGTGTTAGTTTCAGAGTAGTTTCAGTGTAGTTTCAGTGTAGTTAGCGCCCCCTTCAGGCACATGTAAGGCTCCAGCGTCTGACCAGAACTACTGAAGAAGCAGCTTGGATGAGCTGAGAAACGTCATTTTCGACCAAAATAAATGTTTGTCCAGTTGACAAATCAGAATTTCTCCTTTGCCGTGGAGGAATTTCACACACGACTTCACAAACAGCTTTTTTTTTTTCCAGAAACGGCCACTTCAAGCTGCACTGTGTAACTTTTCTGGTGGAGGGTCCGTCAAACGCTTTTCTCCTTCGTTTTCTCCATGAAGATTTTTTTTTTATCTCCACAGAGACCAAACCGGACCAAGTCACAGGTCAGATCTGTGGAGAGGCGACGCCGCCCCCACTCAGAGCGCCTGTTTTCCGAGGGAGTTTAGAGAGCTGCTTTAAGTGGAGCTGTTTAATGTCACACTGTGGAACATTCCAGGCAGAGCAGTGACATCTGCATAGAAACAAGCAGGTGACGGACTCTCAGAAAAGTGACACAGTGCAGCTTTATCTGATGCTAAACTATGATACATATTTAACACGGGGAGAATAGTGTGAAAAACGCCGTCCGACGCTCTTCAAGCTGCATTCACCACATGTAGAAGAATCAAACGGTAAAATCATTAAACTGTGTCGTTTTCAGGCTTGACCCAATCAAAGGCCGAGGTAGTTTCACTCTGGACGGCTCATCTTTACAGCGAGAAGCGTTTCTCCACTTCGTCGGCGACCATCTCGGCAATGGACAGGGAGGAGGTTGCCGCGGGCGACGGGGCGTTCCTCACGTGCAGGACTCTGCCGCCCACGTCTCCCACTCCCCCGTCAAACACGAAGTCGTCCACCAGGTTTCCACGGCGATCCAGGGCCTGAGCGCGCACCCCGGCCGGGCCCCTGGGAGCGCAGACACACCACGTCATTATCTTATGTCTTACATCTGGAGAATGAACAGACTGTTTATACAAAAGTGACCAAACAGGAAGTGAGCGCGGACCCACTTCTGGCTCCACTGATTCTGGCTCCACTGATTCTGGCTCTAATTGATTTTACCTGAAATAACTGTCACCTCTGTCACTGCTGCTGTCAGACTCGTATTCACCCCTTTTTTATTTCAATATTCTGTCCATAAATAAGTTCCTGTTCCTAATGTACAGTTGTGCTCAGAAGTTCTCAGAATTGATGATTTCTTGTCCGTCTTTCAGAGAATATGAATAACACACAAACTTTTCTTTCACTCATGTTTGGTGCTTCTTGGGTGAAGCCGTTTATCTTCAAACTCCTGTGTTTCCTCTTTTTAAATCAGAATGAAACACAAACTACACAATGACCCAGTGAAGCTGGAGTCTTTGGTGATATTTGTGGATGTGTTCTTTTCTCTGGTGGTGAAGCTGCTCATTCTTCAGTTCCTGTAAATTCTTGGGCTCTTGTCTGAACTGCAGCTTGAATCTGCCCAGAGGCTCAGTGATACTGAGGTCAGAAGATACGAACACTCCAGAACCTTCACTTTATTCTGCAGAACCTTCACTTTATTCTGCTGGAGCCACAGCTCCACTGTGTTTGGATCATTATCATGTTGAGTATCCAAGTCCGTCCCATGTGCAGCTTCTGGACCAGGAAATCATCCATTCTGCCAGAGGATGGAAACTTATGAGCCCAACTGTAGAACTGAACTCCAAATTCACTCCTGTAACTGCTGACCTCATGAGCTTCATTAGACTGAAGCCAAACGCTCTGGGTCACACTCATGCAGACTCAGGGTTCTTTGTGCTGTGGGGAATAAGTTAAACAGAATTCTAACTTGAGTTTCATTCCTTTAACCAGTGAAAATGTCTCATTTTGAGCTGAGCTTTGTGCACTGGACGAGCTGGATTCTGGTTTATGTTTCAGAGACATTTCCCACTCTTATATTTACAGTTTCTTATCATTGCTAAACTCAGTACTCGGGGTCAGAGGTTGGAGACCCGGGTCTGACCCAGGGGCCAGGAGCCTGTGGCTCTTTCTTCTGCTGTGGCTCCTGTGACTTTGGAAAATAAAGTATTTAATTACAATGGATTTTTATTTCACTTTGTTTGTTTTAAATGTAATTCTAAATGTGTAGATTATACTAATCTTGTAACATTAAAATAAAACATGTGTAATATTTTTGTCGCCCGACACAGATCTGCAGCCCGGAGGATTTCCGGAGCTTTTCCTCCTGTAGGTAAATGACAAATCCAAGAGAAGGTTTAATGGTCAGATTCATGAGGCTTCACGTCTGATCAGACACCGGACACGATGATGACGGAACAGACGCATCTGTGGTTCACTGGGGGTAAATAATTTAAGTTTGGATTTTTATTTCCTACGAGGACTTAAATAAACACTGAGTCTTTCATTTCAAAGGAAACATCAGACAAGTGTCTTTTTTCGGAGTTCAAAATCTTTTTGTCACCTGCAGAAATAAAACTGTTCTCTGTGGCGTTTCATTGATTTCATAAATGTCTTTTCTACAGAGCGTAAGTCCAGGTCAAACTATAGATGTGCAGAGTTCTCCTCATTTTAAAGGGGTTTAAAGGGGTTTAAAGGGGTTTAAAGGGGTTTAAAGGGGTTTAAAGGGGTTTAAAGGGGTTTAAAGGGCTGTTTTCTTTTCGCTCCAGTTTTCTGAGGACCTGAGGCCCTGGACTAGAACTACAAACATTTCCATTTTCTTCTGGTGCGTTATGTTAAAAGACCTGCACCTGATTTTAATACAGTCTTATACACATACATATATAAATACTCTGTACATGACGCATTGTGTGGTAAAAGCTGCTCAATAAAACACAAACTGTAAAATAATAAAGAATAAGAATATAATGTGTTCATTTGTCCTCAGAACGGTGGAGCGCCGCTGCCCGACTCCCGACACTCGAGTCTCTGTCTATAAGGAACGTGCATGAAACTCTCCTTGTCGGCCTGTCTCCATAGAAACGTTTAAAGCCGCAGTGTGGAGCCTGTGAATAAAGCGGTGAGGCAGTGTAAACCTGTCTCACCGGAGCACGTCGCTCACGCTCAGCTCGGGGATGTACTTCTGCAGGATCTTCACTTGTGCTGCCATGTTGATGCCTCTGTACATCTCCCCCAGACCGTACGTGATGTTCCTCAAAACCAACTTCTGAAGTCCCCTGGAAAACAAACGGTCAGACGTCATTTAAACAGTTAAAGAACCAAATCTCTGTTTATTATGATGGACGTCATTTAAACAGTTAAAGAACCAAATCTGTTTATTATGATAGACGTCATTTAAACAGTTAAAGAACCAAATCTCTGTTTATTATGATGGACGTCATTTAAACAGTTAAAGAACCAAATCTGTTTATTATGATAGACGTCATTTAAACAGTTAAAGAACCAAATCTGTTTATTATGATGGACGTCATTTAAACAGTTAAAGAACCAAATCTCTGTTTATTATGATGGACGTCATTTAAACAGTTAAAGAACCAAATCTGTTTATTATGATAGACGTCATTTAAACAGTTAAAGAACCAAATCTGTTTATTATGATAGACGTCATTTAAACAGTTAAAGAACCAAATCTGTTTATTATGATAGACGTCATTTAAACAGTTAAAGAACCAAATCTCTGTTTATTATGATGGACGTCATTTAAACAGTTAAAGAACCAAATCTCTGTTTATTATGATGGACGTCATTTAAACAGTTAAAGAACCAAATCTGTTTATTATGATAGACGTCATTTAAACAGTTAAAGAACCAAATCTGTTTATTATGATGGACGTCATTTAAACAGTTAAAGAACCAAATCTGTTTATTATGATGGACGTCATTTAAACAGCTAAAGAACCAAATCTGTTTATTATGATGGACGTCATTTAAACAGCTAAAGAACCAAATCTGTTTATTATGATGGACGTCATTTAAACAGCTAAAGAACCAAATCTCTGTTTATTATGATGGACGTCATTTAAACAGTTAAAGAACCAAATCTCTGTTTATTATGATGGACGTCATTTAAACAGTTAAAGAACCAAATCTCTGTTTATTATGATAGACGTCATTTAAACAGTTAAAGAACCAAATCTGTTTATTATGATGGACGTCATTTAAACAGTTAAAGAACCAAATCTCTGTTTATTATGATAGACGTCATTTAAACAGTTAAAGAACCAAATCTGTTTATTATGATAGACGTCATTTAAACAGTTAAAGAACCAAATCTGTTTATTATGATGGACGTCATTTAAACAGTTAAAGAACCAAATCTGTTTATTATGATAGACGTCATTTAAACAGTTAAAGAACCAAATCTCTGTTTATTATGATGGACGTCATTTAAACAGTTAAAGAACCAAATCTGTTTATTATGATAGACGTCATTTAAACAGTTAAAGAACCAAATCTGTTTATTATGATAGACGTCATTTAAACAGTTAAAGAACCAAATCTGTTTATTATGATGGACGTCATTTAAACAGTTAAAGAACCAAATCTGTTTATTATGATGGACGTCATTTAAACAGCTAAAGAACCAAATCTGTTTATTATGATGGACGTCATTTAAACAGCTAAAGAACCAAATCTGTTTATTATGATGGACGTCATTTAAACAGTTAAAGAACCAAATCTGTTTATTATGATAGACGTCATTTAAACAGTTAAAGAACCAAATCTGTTTATTATGATGGACGTCATTTAAACAGTTAAAGAACCAAATCTGTTTATTATGATAGACGTCATTTAAACAGTTAAAGAACCAAATCTGTTTATTATGATAGACGTCATTTAAACAGTTAAAGAACCAAATCTCTGTTTATTATGATGGACGTCATTTAAACAGTTAAAGAACCAAATCTGTTTATTATGATAGACGTCATTTAAACAGTTAAAGAACCAAATCTGTTTATTATGATGGACGTCATTTAAACAGTTAAAGAACCAAATCTCTGTTTATTATGATAGACGTCATTTAAACAGTTAAAGAACCAAATCTGTTTATTATGATGGACGTCATTTAAACAGTTAAAGAACCAAATCTGTTTATTATGATGGACGTCATTTAAACAGTTAAAGAACCAAATCTCTGTTTATTATGATAGACGTCATTTAAACAGTTAAAGAACCAAATCTGTTTATTATGATAGACGTCATTTAAACAGTTAAAGAACCAAATCTCTGTTTATTATGATGGACGTCATTTAAACAGTTAAAGAACCAAATCTCTGTTTATTATGATGGACGTCATTTAAACAGTTAAAGAACCAAATCTCTGTTTATTATGATAGACGTCATTTAAACAGTTAAAGAACCAAATCTCTGTTTATTATGATGGACGTCATTTAAACAGTTAAAGAACCAAATCTGTTTATTATGATAGACGTCATTTAAACAGTTAAAGAACCAAATCTCTGTTTATTATGATAGACGTCATTTAAACAGTTAAAGAACCAAATCTGTTTATTATGATGGACGTCATTTAAACAGCTAAAGAACCAAATCTGTTTATTATGATAGACGTCATTTAAACAGTTAAAGAACCAAATCTGTTTATTATGATGGACGTCATTTAAACAGTTAAAGAACCAAATCTCTGTTTATTATGATAGACGTCATTTAAACAGTTAAAGAACCAAATCTGTTTATTATGATGGACGTCATTTAAACAGTTAAAGAACCAAATCTGTTTATTATGATGGACGTCATTTAAACAGTTAAAGAACCAAATCTCTGTTTATTATGATAGACGTCATTTAAACAGTTAAAGAACCAAATCTCTGTTTATTATGATAGACGTCATTTAAACAGTTAAAGAACCAAATCTGTTTATTATGATGGACGTCATTTAAACAGCTAAAGAACCAAATCTGTTTATTATGATGGACGTCATTTAAACAGTTAAAGAACCAAATCTCTGTTTATTATGATGGACGTCATTTAAACAGTTAAAGAACCAAATCTCTGTTTATTATGATAGACGTCATTTAAACAGTTAAAGAACCAAATCTGTTTATTATGATGGACGTCATTTAAACAGTTAAAGAACCAAATCTCTGTTTATTATGATAGACGTCATTTAAACAGTTAAAGAACCAAATCTCTGTTTATTATGATAGACGTCATTTAAACAGTTAAAGAACCAAATCTCTGTTTATTATGATAGACGTCATTTAAACAGTTAAAGAACCAAATCTCTGTTTATTATGATAGACGTCATTTAAACAGTTAAAGAACCAAATCTCTGTTTATTATGATAGACGTCATTTAAACAGTTAAAGAACCAAATCTCTGTTTATTATGATAGACGTCATTTAAACAGTTAAAGAACCAAATCTCTGTTTATTATGATGGACGTCATTTAAACAGTTAAAGAACCAAATCTCTGTTTATTATGATAGACGTCATTTAAACAGTTAAAGAACCAAATCTCTGTTTATTATGATAGACGTCATTTAAACAGTTAAAGAACCAAATCTCTGTTTATTATGATGGACGTCATTTAAACAGTTAAAGAACCAAATCTCTGTTTATTATGATGGACGTCATTTAAACAGTTAAAGAACCAAATCTGTTTATTATGATAGACGTCATTTAAACAGTTAAAGAACCAAATCTGTTTATTATGATGGACGTCATTTAAACAGCTAAAGAACCAAATCTGTTTATTATGATGGACGTCATTTAAACAGTTAAAGAACCAAATCTCTGTTTATTATGATGGACGTCATTTAAACAGTTAAAGAACCAAATCTCTGTTTATTATGATAGACGTCATTTAAACAGTTAAAGAACCAAATCTGTTTATTATGATGGACGTCATTTAAACAGTTAAAGAACCAAATCTCTGTTTATTATGATAGACGTCATTTAAACAGTTAAAGAACCAAATCTCTGTTTATTATGATAGACGTCATTTAAACAGTTAAAGAACCAAATCTCTGTTTATTATGATAGTCTACATTTAAACAGTTAAAGAACCAAATCTCTGTTTATTATGATAGACGTCATTTAAACAGTTAAAGAACCAAATCTCTGTTTATTATGATAGACGTCATTTAAACAGTTAAAGAACCAAATCTCTGTTTATTATGATAGACGTCATTTAAACAGTTAAAGAACCAAATCTCTGTTTATTATGATGGACGTCATTTAAACAGTTAAAGAACCAAATCTCTGTTTATTATGATAGACGTCATTTAAACAGTTAAAGAACCAAATCTCTGTTTATTATGATAGACGTCATTTAAACAGTTAAAGAACCAAATCTCTGTTTATTATGATGGACGTCATTTAAACAGTTAAAGAACCAAATCTCTGTTTATTATGATGGACGTCATTTAAACAGTTAAAGAACCAAATCTGTTTATTATGATAGACGTCATTTAAACAGTTAAAGAACCAAATCTCTGTTTATTATGATGGACGTCATTTAAACAGTTAAAGAACCAAATCTCTGTTTATTATGATAGACGTCATTTAAACAGTTAAAGAACCAAATCTCTGTTTATTATGATGGACGTCATTTAAATAGTTAAAGAACCAAATCTGTTTATTATGATGGACGTCATTTAAACAGTTAAAGAACCAAATCTGTTTATTATGATAGACGTCATTTAAACAGTTAAAGAACCAAATCTCTGTTTATTATGATGGACGTCATTTAAACAGTTAAAGAACCAAATCTCTGTTTATTATGATAGACGTCATTTAAACAGTTAAAGAACCAAATCTCTGTTTATTATGATGGACGTCATTTAAACAGTTAAAGAACCAAATCTCTGTTTATTATGATGGACGTCATTTAAACAGTTAAAGAACCAAATCTGTTTATTATGATAGACGTCATTTAAACAGTTAAAGAACCAAATCTCTGTTTATTATGATGGACGTCATTTAAACAGTTAAAGAACCAAATCTCTGTTTATTATGATGGATTCTGATCAATAATCTCTGTTCTAATGCCACACACAGACCTGGAGCTGTGTTTCGTTTCACTCACACATGTTTAACACACAAACCTGCACATTTAGGCTTCTTCTCTCAAACTGAAAACTGAAAACACTTTGTGATGTCACGTGGTGATACAGGAAGTCTGCTGTGTTTTTAAACTCCACACACCTTCACTAGAATCATTTGGACCATTTCAACAAGAACTAACACCAGGTCTAAACCAGGTCTAAACCAGGACTAAACCAGGTCTAAACCAGGTCTAAACCAGGTCTAAACCAGGTCTAAACCAGGACTAAACCAGGTCTAAACCAGGTCTAAACCAGGTCTAAAGCAGGTCTAATCCAGGTCTAAACCAGGTCTAAACCAGGTCTAATCCAGGTCTAAACCAGGTCTAAACCAGGTCTAAACCAGGTCTAATCCAGGTCTAAACCAGGTCTAAACCAGGTCTAAACCAGGTCTAATCCAGGTCTAAACCAGATCTAATCCAGGTCTAAACCAGGTCTAAAACCAAACCAGAATTTTCAGGAGTTGTTGCTACATTTATGTAGTTTTAAAAATCATGACAATATCAAGTAATCCAAAGTAATCAGATTACATTACTCACTTTAAGTAATTTAATTGATTATGTCACAAACTACATTTTGGGGAATGTAATCTGTAATCTGTAGGGGAACATTTTAAAAGTCACCTTCTCCACACTGATGTTACAACATCTAAACAGAACCGAACATTACATCAAGAGGAAAAGAAACTGCAAGGCTTAAGTTACCTTTAGCCGAGCGATAATTACGTTTTTCATGTCCAAAACACGTGTATCTGTCAGTGCAGGTGGTGTGGACTTAACATGTGCAAAGTAGACGCGACAATAACAAACGGATCACTGTTACAGCACAATAAGTGGGGCTTATTGTGCAGTGCCCCGCGCTGCACTCGGACTTTCTGACCACGTAATGATTCACCTTATCCCCGCCTACAGACAGAGACTGAAACTCTCTAAACCTGTCGTGAGGACTATGAAAAGGTGGAGTAGCGAGGCTATGGAGGAACTGCGTACGTGCTTGGAAACCACAGACTGGGACGCTATGAGGGCTGCCTCTGACAGTTTGGATGAGTACACGGACACTGTCACCTTGTATATCCACTTCTGCGAGGACAGCATTGTGCCATCACACACCAGGGTGAGTTATAACAATGATAAACTCTGGTTTACTCCCAAACTCAAACGCCTGTGGCTAGAAAAAAGAGAGGCTTTCAGAAGTGGGGATAAAGACCTCTACAAGGACGCCAAGTACAGGTTTACCAGAGAAGTGGGCACTGCTAGACACCTGTTCTTTGAGAATATGCAGCAGCAGATTTCAGAGGACGACTCGGCTTCTGTGTGGAGGAGTTTTATGAAAATCACCAAGTACAAACCTAAAACTCCACACTCCACTGATGACCTGCCCCTAGCCAACAGACTAAACAACTTCTACTGTCGTTTTGATGAGCCATCAAACAGCTCTCACACCTCCAACTGTCCCAACAATAGAGACGACCTGGACACTCGCGCCCCCACCTTTCCCGCTTCCCCCTCACCAGAGCCATCTCCACCCTTTCACATTCATGAGGCAGATGTGATGAAGCAGTTCACAAGGATGAATGCCCAGAAAGCGTCGGGCCCAGACGGTGTCTCTCCTGCCACCCTGAGACACTGTGCTAACGAGCTGCCCCGGTGTTTACGGGCATCTTCAGCTCTTCACTGCAGGCTTGTCATGTGCCTGCTTCAAAACCTCCACCATTGTTCCTGTCCCCAAGAAGCCAAGGATCACCGGACTCAATGACTCCAGACCTGTGGCTCTGACATCTGTGGTCATGAAGTCATTGGAGCACCTGGTTCTGCCCCACCTCAAGACCCTCACGGCCCCTGGACCCCCTGCAGTTTGCCTACAGAGCCACAGGTCTGTAGACGACGCCATCAACATGGCTCTACACTTCACCCTGCGGCATCTGGACTCCCCGGGAACCTACGCCAGGATCCTGTTTGTGGACTTCAGCTCTGCCTTCAACACCATCTGCCCAGACCTCCTCCAAGGCGCTGTCCCAGATGAACGTGCCTGATCCTCTCTGCAGGTGGATCACTGACTTCCTGACGGACAGGAAGCGGCACGTGAGGCTGGGGAAGAATGACTCGGACTCCCGGACCATCAGCACCGGCTCTCCCCCAGGCTGTGTTCAACTGCTGCACCTCCTCCCATCAGTCTGTCAAGTTCATCACATTTGCAGATGACACCACGGTCATCGGACTCATCTCGGAGGTTGATCGTCTGGTGTCCTGGAGCAGCCAGAACAACCTGGTGCTTAACGTCCAGAAGACAGTGGAGATGATTGTGGACTTTAGGAAGCACACAGCCCCACTCCCCTCCATCATCCTGACCCACACCATCACCACTGTGGACTCATTCTGCTTCCTGGGGATCACCATCACCCAGGACCTCAAATGGGAGCCCACCATCACCTCCATCATAAAGAAGGCCCAGCAGAGGATGTACTTCCTGAGGCAGCTGAAGAGATTCAAGCTGCAGCACGGACAATGGTGCAGTTCTACACTGCCATCATCGAGTCCATCCTCACCTCCTCCATCACCGTGTGGTGCTCTGCTGAGAAGGTGATCGGTTGCAGCCTTCCATCTCTTCAGGACCTGTTCACCTCCAGGACTCGGACAGGTGCAGGTCGAATTGCAGCTGATCCTTCTCACCCTGGACACGGACTTTTTGACCTGCTCCCCTCAGGCAGGAGGCTCCAGAACCTCTCGCCACAAAAACAGTTTCTTCCCCTCTGCTGTTGGACTCATAAATAATAACACTCGGACTGTTCCCACCCCCCACTCTGCTCCTGTCACATGACCCTGTGTTCTCGCACCTGCCTGTTTTGCACTGATCATTACCTGCACTCTTATACTCTTATACTCCATATCAGGCATGTCCAAACTATGGCCCGGGGGTCAAATGTGGCCCTCAGACCAATTGTTTTGGCCCTCAGGCTTCCAGGTGAATTGGCCCATACTACCGTAAGTCGTACTTTTTACTGCATGTTTTTGAAATGTACCTTGATCAAACAAATGTAGTTTGTCCTTTTGAGGGTCTAAGCCTGAACAAAGGTCTGGAGGGTCACGCAAACCTGTTATAAATGCACAGATTTGAATTATTCACTATTTTGACCACCAGTCTATGACCCTCCATCGGCCCTCGTGCTGGTCTGTGTTTTAATATCTGGCCCTTGATGAAAAAACCCTGCTCTATATTATTATATTCCTGTAAATTTGTAAATTGTGTTGTTATATTATAGCTTTTTTTTCTACTTTATTTTATTCTATTTTATTTGTTGCATGTTTAGTGTTTGTCTAAATCCTGCTCCAAGTACCGCAGCAATTTCCTAATGTTGTGAACCTGTTCACTCATATGGCAATAAAAAACATTCTGATTCTGATTCTGATACACACACACACACACACACACACACACACACACACACAAGAATAACTCTGGTTTCTTTGCTGATTCTGCAGATTTCCTCGTACCTGAAGGACAGGGCGTCGACCATGTCTCGTGCGTTGAAGTCGAACAGTTTGTATCCCTCTCGTTTAAAGGCCAGGACGGCGTTTGGTCCGAGCCAGACGCTGCCGTCCATCCGAGGAGTGAAGTGCACCCCCAGGAACGGGAACCGGGGATCAGGAACCTGCACACGGCACAAACACAACGCATCACTCTGGCGCTCAACTCCAAATCACAAAAAACCACAGACAAATGATCCAAATCCACTTTATTTCAGCACATTTCATCGACAAAACTGTTTCCAAAATGCTGCAAATATAAAGAGACCTTTAAAACAACAAAAGGTATAAAAATAACAGAGGGTATAAATGCTCTATTTAACCTGGCCAGTCCTAAAACACTAAAACAAATAAATAAAATCAATAAAATCATTTAACATTTGAAATCAAATAAATAATAGACGTACAAAAATAACAAATATATCTTAAAGGTGCACTGTGTAACTGTGTACTGTCAAATGCTTTTCTCCATGGAGATGTTGTTGCTTTGTCTGGAATGTTCCACATTCGGGAATTAAACCAGACCAAGTTCCAGGTCAGATCTGTGGAGAGGCGACCCCGCTCACAGTCAGAATGTCTGTTTTTCTAAGTATTTTTAAGCTTTAGAACCACCTGTAAGTGAATGAATGTAAATTAGAGCTGTTTAATGTCACACTGCGGAACATTCCAGGCAGAGTAATGACGTATCCATAGGAACAAGCAGGTGACAGATAAAAGAAATGTTTGAATCTCTAAATTTAACCTAAAAATCTGCATAAAACATGACGTAAAATACTGAGGGGACGTTAATAAAGCACTTCTAGAGTCCGACCAGCAGAGGGCCCCCTTCCCCTGTTGTAGCCAGGGGGAAATGTTAAAGTACTTTTACTGCTAAAAATACACTTACAGTAAAAGTATAAAGTATATACGAAGACAGAACTGAAAGTACTAGTTATTAATTGCTTTTTAACAGGGTTTCAGTAGAAATTTTAAACCAAACCTTTATACAAAATGTAATTAAGTTATTTTAAACAGAGATCGACCTACATAACTGTTCTCAAGGCTGGTCCTGATGCCGTTTTTTAGAATCCAGAGAAACTGATGGCCGATAAACTAGTGTAGTAGTAATAACAGTGTAATAACAGCATAATAACAGTGTAATAACAGCGTAATAACAGTGTAATAAAGCCTTTAAACTCACGGGGTAGATGTTTCCTTTGACCAGGTAGTGCTTCTCGGGCTTCAGGACCAGGTAATCTCCTCTGAAGGGGACGATTCGCGGCTCTCGGCTGCAGCCCGAGATCTGGGAAAGTCGATCGGAGTACAGCCCCCCACAGGTGAGCACGAACCGCGAGCGCACCTGCTCCCCCTGCAGGCCGGGGGGGACACACCACGACAACACAGTTAAGAAGAGACGCTTAAAGCTGCGCGTCGCCTTTCTGCTCGGCCCTGAATGTTCCACAGTGACACTTCGGGTCACGGGTCAGGTCTGCGGAGAGGAGGCCCCGCTCACAGTAAGAATGCCTGATCTGCAAAGTGCCACATTGACGAAACATGCTAGAAAAATGTGTTTTAATGCCGTAATGTGGAAAATTTTATGCAAAACGCTGACATAAACATGGAGACGAGCAGGTGGCGTTCAGTCTGCCAGAAATGTTACACAATGTGCCTTTAACGGCTACACGTTCCTGCACATAGAAACAATAAAAGTACAGTTGGTCTTGCTCAAAGATAGACAGGTTTAATGCCAAACTGTGGAACATTTCAGGCTAAATAATAACATCTCCATGGAGACGAGTAGGCGGCAGAACCTCCATCAGAAAAATAAAATGTACAAAATAAATATTTGAAGTAAACACAAAACTCACTCACCTTTGTGTCTCGAATCACTATTGGATATTTCATTCCTACAAAATAGAAAAGAAACTTCCATTAAACCAAAACAGGAACTTTTCCAAATCAAACTCTTCATGTCGGCGGCGCTCACCCTCCGCGCTTCCCTCCGGACTCTCCGTTGCCATGGAGATGTCGTTCACCTCAAACTCGGTGACGACGCGGCCGCCCGCCTCTTCGAAGTCCTGCCCGTACCGGAGCGCCACCCTGCGCCAGTCCACGATGCCCGTGTACGGCGAGTCTATGGCCATGATGCCCTGCAGGAGGCGCCGGGTTAGAGAGACAAACGTTCACTCTCGATACGCCGGAGGTGCTCACATGGACCTCAAACCACTAGAGTCTAGTCATAAACAAGGCTTGAAAATACTGGACAAAAAAAACTCTCAATATCATCACTGGAACATACTTCATAAATATAATATGTTAAACTTTGGTCATTTTGTCTCCTTCTCCTACTCGGCCTCCAGCACTCAGAACTGATCCAGCTGTCGGCAAATACGGCTTCAAGAGAAACCTGAGGCACCACGAGAGGCTCGTGTAACGTCCCGACATGTAGAACGGCTTTTGCCCAAACCTCATTCAGGGTTAAACAGTGGAACTCGCTCCCATCTGAGGTGCTGAGCTTAAACAGTGTTTCAGCCTCAGTGCAGAGGTGAAAACCAAACATGGAGCACGATTAAGAATGAACCGTAAGAGCGGAATGTGAATGTCGACTTTGAGGTGAATGTTTTTAACACAGCAGGTTTTGCTGCTGAACACAGTTTGTGTGAATGTGTCATGTGCGTTGGTGAGTTTGGACAGATGCATCAGGGCTGTGGCTTTTATATCTTGTTGTACATATGTAAATCCTCCTTGTTGACTCCTCCCCCTGTGGACTGCAGAGGGACATGAGCTGTAAAGAGTCTGGTACAAGCATCTCTGCCATTGTGCCTAATGCAAATGTACATTGTCCTAATAAATGAATAAATGAATGTATGTCTATGGTGGGATGTTCAGCAGAGCACATTTTCATTCTTCTGTCATCAGTGCGAGAGTTCATGCTCCTGGTTCATGGTTCAGGAGTTTGATTTTAGACTAAAAGGTGAGAGTGACTTAAGGCCACACACCACAGGAGAATTTACACCACAGGAGAATTTACACCACAGGAGAATTTACACCACAGGAGAATTTACACCACAGGAGAATTTACTTGATTTTGGCAATTTGCAATTTCTTCTCCCTGGGAAGTTCGGGGAGGCGTGACGTGTTATTTTGTTTTGGTTTTGTGTGCGATTCTGAAGCCGCTGCTCCTCATGTGTGGAGTCAGTGTCAGATCAGAACCACCGAACATCAACAACGCGACGGAAACAGACGATAAAACAGAGTCAGGGGCAGAGGAGCGACGGACACAGAGACGCAACAAACAAACTCAGGATAGAGAGAAAATAAATAAATTTAACCCATAGAAATGTGATTCTCACCTCCTAATGAAGACGTATGAATGAGCTTCCATCAGGATAATAAAGTGCTTCTAATCTACTTTTAATCGAACATCAGGAGATGATCCATTCATTTTTGTGGATTTGTGGTAATTAGCCTGAAAATGACTTAGAAACAGCAGTGTCAGTGTTGTGATCTGCCAGAATCAAATGCCTTTAAAACTCCACTGGCCTCAGAAGGGAAGGCGACTCTGGCACATTTCTTTATTTATCCCATATTTTGCCAGGTAAGTCCACTGAGAACAGCGTCTCATTTACAGTGACGACCTGGGACCTGGAGCAGGTTCTGGGTTGGTGGAGGAAACCCATCCAGACACGGGGAGAACATGCAAACTCCACACAGAAGGGCCCGGGCGACCCGGGGATCAAACCCCACACACAGTTAGTATCACATGTCTCATATTTAACTCATATATTTGTGTGTATTTACAGTAGGACCCAATCGATATGGATTTTGTTGCGGCCGATATGATCCTGATAAAATGGGAGTTGGAGCTGCCGATATAATCGCTGATATATTTATGTATATATATTTATGACATAAAAATTCCCTGTAAATCTTCAGTTGTTTATAAAACTTAGGTTTGGCTCTATTAGATTTTCAGTCGGTTTATTTAGGCAACATTTCCTGTTCTTCTGCCTCTTTACGTCATATTTAAAGACAGTGCGTCGGCCTAATGGTGTTTTTGTACCATATTTTAGCCTGTCAGGAAAGTGCTGTAAGTAAATTACCACTATTAGCTTTTAGCGGTAAATGCGTGTGCGCCGCGGTAATTAATGATCTGCTAAATGACGATAATTCACACCTCTTTTCACAGCTCGTTTCCATATCAGTGCGTGTCCAGTAACATACAGTATGTGCAGAATTATTAGGTACCCCCATGTTTTTGCTTTTTATCTTGGTGTAATCATTTCTTTAACTCTTTTGGGCAGGCTAACATGCTTGTTCATATGATTTAACGTTTCTGGCTGCAAGATTTTGGGAGACAACTAGCAGGTGAAAGAACTACAAGTTGCCACTATTGCCTGTGCAACTGTTTGAATAAAATTTTATTCAAACCAAATCAAAACAGGATAAGTTTATAATAAACATTCAGTTTAAGCTACAAAACAAAACATGTTAAAGTCCAGTCTTATCCACTTCACTTTTCACATATCCTCACTTCTTTTCCACCACTGTCATCAGTCTTTTATCTACTGAACTGGTTAAACTTTTCACTTTCTGAGGATCATCAGACTCCATCCCAGAGAGTCCAAACTGGAGTGCTGTTTTCCCTCTGCATAAACACGTTTGAGTAAAGCCCAAAGATTCTCGATTGGGTTTAAATCTGGAGAGTTTGGTGGAAACACATGAGGCGGTCGTCTTTAAAACCTCTTTGTGCTGCAGTTGTGTAGTGAGAGGAATGTGAAGGAGCGTCGTCCTGCAGGAAAATCATCTTTTTCTTGAATGCTGCAGGTTTCTTGTACGACTGGTTGAACAGGGTGGTTTCGAGGAACTTGCAGTAATTCTCCAAGTTGATTTTCACACCCTGCTCTACTCTGAAGGGGCCGACAACCTCACTGCTGATGACTCCAGCCTGTACCACGATTCCTCCTCCTTCTGCTGCCTTCTGAACCTGCTCGTCCTGTCCATGAGCTGTCCGGCCTCGAGCCCGTCCATCTGAACTATCTACTAACTGCTATAATCTATCTTCATGTACTTCTGTGCCCACTGTAGATGTTTTCTTTGTGTTCTTTTGTAAGAGGGGGTCAGATTTGTGCTTTTTTCACTGTAGAAGCTTCATGAAATACACTGCATCTCGTACAAGCCACAACTGGTGAAATTGGCAGAACTGGTTTGTAGAGGCTTTCTCTAGACTTCCCTCTTGGTTTCTACATAGATCCTTCTCACTTAACTTCCGTCTTTTCTTCTTAACTCTTTTCTTCCGGCCCTCTTATGAATGGTTAACATAGCGCCTTACAGTCCTCCAGTTTCTGGTCAAATCTTTTGCAGTTTCCCTCATACTCAGTCCTTCAGTCAGCAGTTTCACTATTTTATCTTTTTCTGCAGAAGTTAAGTCTTTTTTCGACCTATCTTCAGTGTTCAGTCATCAGTACCTAATAATTCTGCACAGGCAATGGGAGCAACTTAGAGTTTCCTCACCTGCTAGTAGTCTAATAAAGCGTTCTTGCAGCCAAAACTGTTTAATTGCATCTGTGAAAGAGTTACAATACCCAACCAGTTTATACACATGGCAACAGCAAGGTAAAATCCCAAGACATGGGGGTACCTAATAATTCTGCACATACTGCATATACGGCCACTATAGTCACTTTACAGTCGCTAACAGAAGAGAAAACAGCCTGTTTATGTGTGCGAGCTACAGCAGCTAATCACTAACCAATGAGAAAGAACCAAAACGAGCTTCAAACCGACACATTTCAACACTCAGCCTCACACAGGCTCCTCTCAGATCAGCACTAAGAACTGTCCTTTAATCCAGACTCACACTGAGCGGCCGCAAAAACAACAGGATCTCAGTGTTGTGCAGGTGGATCTGTGGCTGCGGCTGGAAACAAACGGACATGGTGATGCGTTCAGGGGCGGGACGGACACAGACACATGACTCCTCAGATAAACCCTGATGCCCCGCCACAGATCAGGACATTTATCTGTCTGTGAACTGGATTAAAGGGGCAGAATATAGAGTCTGAGCTTTAGAACGAAGGAAAACATCCATGAGGAAAATCGGTCCAGATCATGTTTCCAAGTGCCCATATCGGCTGATAATATCGGCCAACCGATATCTCAGTCAGGCCCTAATATACAGTGTGTGTATATATGTGTGTGGAGTGTCTCACCCTGCAGAACGGCTCCCGCTCCCTGATTCCTTTGGCGTCCACTAAACTCATGTCTCTCACGTTGTTCTTTTGGCCTCGTTCATATAAAGCCTTTAACCGGGGGATCTCCTCCTGCTCCACCGCCACGATCAGCTGAGAGAAAATACACCACATTCATTTCATGCAAAATATCTGTCTGTGTGCAACGTTTGAATTAAAAACTCATTAGATTTGTACAGTTTTTATAGTTTCCATGTTAAGGTCTAGAAATGGTCAGATCCTAAAACCAAAAGACCCTCTGTGTCCTCAGTGAATCTACAATAACTAAACTAAATGTAGTATTACAGGTTTAACAGTGATGATGTTTTTACACCAGGAGGAGCACACGTTACAGATTAAATTAAATTCTTAAATACAGTCTACAGAATTTAACAAAACAATAGTTTATTTCTCCAGATGATTAAAAATACATATTATTGAGTCAGTGGTTCTGCACATTATTTGTAAGTTATTCCTGCTGAGGCGACGTTCAGTTTTTATGAGCCCTGTTTTACTTAGTCTCCGTTTAATTTTAGCTCTTCATTTTTATTTTTGCCATAACAATGGGGTGGGGGTTCTGTACTTTTTAATCATTGTCATTTTTCTGTTGCGTCATGTGAAGCATTTTGGTGTGTGGAGCCGTGTTCTGTGCCATCGTTTCAAGAAGTGGAGCTGTTACAGGCTCAGATACAGAACCTCACACACATGTTGTATATATGTTGTGTTTTATTGTGTATCTGTGTATGTTATATGAATCCAAACCTTCCCACACCTGTTGTATTTGTTGTGTTTATTGTATATCAGCAGTGTTTTGTTAAGTTAACACATGAGATTAATCACAAAAAATATGGCACTAATGTTTTTTTAACGCAGATTAATCCCACAGTTTATTCTGAAGCTCCTCTGTTAAAGTGCGGATGGTGAAAGGCGGCGCAGGTGATTAGGTCAGTGATCAGGTCCATACTTTAGATAAACTGAGGGCGTTTGCAGATATCGCGGCGATGAACTCTCTTTCCCAAACACGGGTTTGATTCAGCGGCAGCAAAGACACTACTGTACTACAACAACAAGCTGAGCAGGAGTAAATTGTATTTTTGTCCAATTATTTTGGTCTTTTTTTGAAGAATAATTAACTGCGATTAATCGTGATTAATCAAAATTCTAAAGTGTGACTAATCTGATTTTAAAAATTAATCGTTTGACAGCACTAATTTTGTTGTATTTTATTGTATATATGTTATGTTTTGTTGTAGAAATGCTGAGTTTTATTGTATACTTTGTGTTACACAGATACAGACCTTCCCACACCTGTTGTACTTGTGTTTTGTATATATGTTGTGTTTTGTCGTATATATGTGGTATACAGACCTTCCCACACCTGTTGTATATATGTTGTATATATGTGGTATACAGACCTTCCCACACCTGTTGTATATATGTTGTATATATGTCGTATACAGACCTTCCCACACCTGTTGTATATATGTTGTATATATGTCGTATATATGTTGTATATATGTCGTATACAGACCTTCCCACACCTGTTGTATACATGTTGTATATGTCGTATATATGTCGTATACAGACCTTCCCACACCTGTTGTATATATGTTGTATATATGTCGTATATATGTTGTATATATGTCGTATACAGACCTTCCCACGCCTGTTGTATACATGTTGTATATGTCGTATATATGTCGTATACAGACCTTCCCACACCTGTTGTATATATGTTGTATATATGTCGTATATATGTTGTATATATGTCGTATACAGACCTTCCCACACCTGTTGTATACATGTTGTATATGTCGTATATATGTCGTATACAGACCTTCCCACACCTGTTGTATATATGTTGTATATGTCGTATATATGTTGTATATATGTCGTATACAGACCTTCCCGCACCTGTTGTATATATGTTGTATATGTCGTATATATGTTGTATACATGTCGTGTTATACAGACCTTCCCACACCTGTTGTACTTGTGTTTTGTATATATGTTGTGTTTTGTCGTATATATGTGGTATACAGACCTTCCCACACCTGTTGTATATATGTTGTATATATGTCGTATATATGTCGTATACAGACCTTCCCACACCTGTTGTATATATGTTGTATATATGTCGTATATATGTTGTATATATGTCGTATACAGACCTTCCCGCACCTGTTGTATATATGTTGTATATGTCGTATATATGTCGTATACAGACCTTCCCACACCTGTTGTATATATGTTGTATATATGTCGTATATATGTTGTATATATGTCGTATACAGACCTTCCCACGCCTGTTGTATACATGTTGTATATGTCGTATATATGTCGTATACAGACCTTCCCACACCTGTTGTATATATGTTGTATATATGTCGTATATATGTTGTATATATGTCGTGTTATACAGACCTTCCCACACCTGTTGTATATATGTTGTATATGTCGTATATATGTCGTATACAGACCTTCCCACACCTGTTGTATATATGTTGTATATGTTGTATATATGTCGTATACAGACCTTCCCACACCTGTTGTATATATGTTGTATATGTTGTATATATGTCGTATACAGACCTTCCCACACCTGTTGTATACATGTTGTATATGTCGTATATATGTCGTATACAGACCTTCCCACACCTGTTGTATACATGTTGTATATGTTGTATATATGTCGTATACAGACCTTCCCACACCTGTTGTATATATGTTGTATATGTTGTATATATGTCGTATACAGACCTTCCCACACCTGTTGTATATATGTTGTATATATGTCGTATATATGTTGTATATATGTCGCATACAGACCTTCCCGCACCTGTTGTATATATGTTGTATATGTCGTATATATGTTGTATACATGTCGTGTTATACAGACCTTCCCGCACCTGTTGTATATATGTTGTATATATGTCGTATATATGTTGTATATATGTGGTATACAGACCTTCCCACACCTGTTGTATATATGTTGTATATGTTGTATATATGTTGTATACAGACCTTCCCACACCTGTTGTATATATGTCATGTTTTGTTGTATATATGTCGTATACAGACCTTCCCACACCTGTTGTATATATGTTGTATATGTTGTATACATGTTGTATATGTTGTATATATGTCGTATACAGACCTTCCCACACCTGTTGTATATATGTTGTATATATGTCGTATATATGTTGTATATATGTCGTATACAGACCTTCCCACACCTGTTGTATACATGTTGTATATGTCGTATATATGTTGTATATATGTCGTATACAGACCTTCCCGCACCTGTTGTATATATGTTGTATATATGTCGTATATATGTTGTATATATGTCGTATACAGACCTTCCCGCACCTGTTGTAGGGCAGCCCCTTCTTGTCGCAGTACTCATAGGCCAGAGTGGCTCCTCGGACACAGAGTCGAGCTTTCAGAGATCCAGGAGTGTAATAAATCCCACTGTGAATCACCCCACTGTTATGACCACTCTGATGGAGGGCTGAGAGGAGGAGAGGAGGAGAGGAGGAGGGGAGGAGGAGGAGGGGAGGAGGAGGAGGAGAGGAGGAGGAGGAGAGGAGGAGGAGGAGGAGGAGAGGCTAGAGGAGAGGAGGAGGAGGAGAGGAGGAGGAGGAGGAGGAGAGGCGAGAGGAGAGGAGGAGGAGGAGAGGAGGAGGAGGAGAGGAGGAGGAGAGGAGGAGGAGGAGGAGAGGAGGAGAGGAGGAGGAGAGGAGGAGGAGGAGAGGAGGAGGAGAGGAGGAGAGGAGGAGGAGAGGAGGAGGAGGAGAGGAGGAGAGGAGGAGGAGGAGAGGAGGAGAGGAGGAGAGGAGGAGGAGAGGAGGAGGAGAGGAGGAGAGGAGGAGGAGGAGGAGAGGAGGAGGAGGAGAGGAGGAGAGGAGGAGGAGGAGAGGAGGAGGAGGAGGAGGAGAGGAGGAGGAGGAGGAGAGGAGGAGGAGGAGAGGAGGAGGAGAGGAGGAGGAGAGGAGGAGGAGGAGGCGATGAGGAGGAGGAGAAGAGGAGGAGGAGGAGGAGGAGAGGAGGAGGAGAGGAGGAGGAGGAGAGGAGGAGGAGGAGAGGAGGAGAGGAGGAGAGGAGGAGAGGAGGAGGAGGAGAGGAGGAGAGGAGGAGAGGAGGAGGAGGAGGAGAGGAGGAGGAGGAGAGGAGGAGGAGGAGGAGAGGAGGAGAGGAGGAGGAGGAGAGGAGGAGGAGGAGAGGAGGAGAGGAGGAGGAGAGGAGGAGGAGGGGAGGAGGAGAGGAGGAGGAGGAGAGGAGGAGGAGGAGAGGAGGAGAGGAGGAGAGGAGGAGGAGGAGAGGAGGAGGAGGAGAGGAGGAGAGGAGGAGAGGAGGAGGAGAGGAGGAGGAGGAGGAGAGGAGGAGGAGGAGGAGAGGAGGAGGAGAGGAGAGGAGAGGAGAGGAGAGGAGAGGAGAGGAGGAGAGGAGGAGGTGGAGAAGGAGAGGAGTAGGAGGAAGAAGAGGAGAGGAGGAAAAAGAGGAGAGGAGGAAGAGGAGAGGAGGAGAGGAGGAGGTGGAGGAGGAGAGGTGGAGGAGGAGAGGAGGAGAGGAGGAGGAGGGGAGAGGAGGAGAGGAGGAGGAGGAGGAGAGGAGAGGAGGAGGAGAGGAGGAGGAG
>CM068364.1:1773590-1786090 GCA_034769755.1 Odontamblyopus lacepedii | reverse complement strand
ACGTGCGGCGAAGGAAACTAAAAACAGCCTTTTTCAATCTGTAACCAAACTCTCTACTTTACGGGAAGAAAATGAGTAACCGGATCCAGGAAAGGACCGGAACAAAAGGACACAGGAACATTTGTTATCTTCCCAAAGAGATTTTCCACTACAACAAATCCAACAGAGGCTCAGGGCAAAACACGACTATAAACACGACTCTATCAAGAAAACAAGAGCGAAGGGGCGTTTTTCATTTTCCATTTTCTTTCTTCACTCAGTGAGTTTGAGAGCGAGAAAATGGGACCTGTGTTTGACTCTACGGGAGATTCACTGGTTTAGAAAAGAAATCTTCAAACTCTGGTCCACAAATGTGTCTCAACTTTCTAAAACAGGTCTAAAACAGGACTGAAACAGGACTAAACCAGGTCTAAACCAGGTCTAAACCAGGTCTAAACCAGGTCTAAACCAGGTCTAAACCAGGATTAAACCAGGATTAAACCAGGATTAAACCAGGTCTAAACCAGGATCAAACCAGGACTAAACCAGGATTAAACCAAGACTAAAACAGGACTAACCCAGGACTAAACCAAGACTAAAACAGGACTAAACCAGGACTAAAACTGGTCTAAAACAGGACTAAACCTTTAGTTTGTTTCTCCTGACAGACGAGGCTAAACTTTGTGCCAGTTTTTTGTTTCATGTGGAGATTTGCGGGAATTTCAAAGATCTGAGCCCTAAACCAGGTCTAAACCAGGTCTAAACCAGGTCTAAACCAGGTTAAACCAGGTCTAAACCAGGTCTAAACCAGGACTAAACCAGGTCTAAACCAGGTTAAAGCGTCCTCCAGCCCAGAGCTGCAGGGACCGCGCTGCCCTGCGGAGCCAAACTGTTGTGTAATATTTGGCAGAAATCAGTTTATTATTGCTGTTGGTGGGTCAGGAGTCCAGAGGCTGGAGGACACAGACTGAACCTGGGCCTCTGACACAGTTACAGCAGTGTTTGCAGAGGGACAGAGGGACATGGCTTCAGGAGGCTCTGTGTGTCCTGGAGGGAAGGGACCAGAGGAGGAGCTGCCAGAGGACTGGACACAGATGCGAGAAATGATCTTTAGGGTTTAGTTTGGACAGAGAAGGGGTAAAGTTCTGCTCCATTTCTTGAGAAAATGCAGCTCTCTAAAGTGTTCGTAGACTTGCAGCAAAAATATAAAAACCTGAGGCCAAAGTTTGAATTGAACGTCTCAATTTCTTCATTATATTCATCAGAAATTAGAGATGGATATTTGCTCTTTTTAGAACACAGTGAACCCTGGTTTATGGCGGGTCATGTTCCAAAAAGAACCTGCAAAACCCCTGAAGTATCAGCTTTATATTTTACTATTATTATACAGTACAAACTGCACCACAGAATGAAACCAAAGATCCAAACCTGTTTTCAGCCCCCCGCATTTGTTTAAGAAATAAAAATAGAAACGTTTTCTTCCAAATAACTCTGATACTTTTTAGAAATAGTGTAAAATAATCATGTTAACAGTGAACAGGAGGTTGGACACTGTGCCTCAGGCGTATTTCTCAGTCCCTCTGACTGAGCCTCTTCGTCCTGACTCCTGTAGCGTCTTTTTCCCAGAACGAACTGAAGATTCATTTATTCTGTAAAGGCGCCTACAGCCGCAGAGCTTCTACCTCCAGCAGCTCCAGAAGTTTCTCTGTTTCTGTGATAGTTTCATCTTCCTCGGCCTTTTGCCTTTGTCGTGCAGAACGTTTCCTCCACATTGTGGCTTTTGTCCTGGAGGAAATTTGCAGAGGTAAATGTGTCGGGCTGAACAGAGACGAGGCACAGAAACTGTGGACACTGGTCTGAGTGAAAGACCAACGTGACTTTTCCACTTCTAGACGACCTCAGCCTCAGGATTCAGAACACAAAGAACACACGGCACTGGGGGAAAAAGCATTAAAAAATCCACGAAACAGTGAAGCCGCGAAAGGCGAACCGCGTTACAGCGACGGACAGTTTGATCTGAGTACTTTTGTGTGACGAGGACAAAGATCTATTATCCCGTTTGTGTTAAAACCGTCATAGATGAGTGTGTAAGAAATGAAATGTATATTTGGGGAAAAATAATCAAAATAATTCCTACATTCAGGCCCAAAAATATCAGCAGATCTTAAAGGTTAAAGTTTGGATTTTAAACAATCGGCAACAGCCCTAAACACAGGGATTTGACCTGGAGTCCGTGTGCCGCTCGATCTTTTGAATTTCAATTGAGAACAAAAAATAAAATGGAAAAACAGTTTACTTCTTTATTCAGTTTTAGTGTAAAAAAATACATTTCGACCTCTATTTCCAATATCTGATTTAAAGTTTATTTCAAATATCACCAAAAAACCGTCGTGTCTATTTTAACTTAGATCTTTTATTCTCTCTGGTTTATGTGAAGTTCTGCTGTGCATTCAGAGTCAAACACGGATCTATAATAAAAACTTTTAATTTAGTTCTTATTTTATTACAGTTCTGTGGAGTCGACTGAACACAGGAGAGTTTCTCGCTGCTTCCGTTTCTCGTCCTGGAGTTTAACGTTTACTTTCTAAGACGCCAAAGGAAACGTGTCGCTGGAAAAGACGACGACGTGTTTGTCCACAAAACTGCAGCGGTTTTTCAGGCGAGTCCTTCAGCAGCAGAACCTCAGATAAACCAGAGAGGGAAAAAAATCAGAACTGAAATAGGAACCAGAACTGTTTTCTGACTGGAGTGATTTGAAATAAACTTAAATTATATTGGAAATAGAGAGAACATAGAAAGGAAAACCGTCTTTTCGGGATCGTGCTCCAGACTGGAATTCTGTGCAGAGTTTTAACACTTCAAACACTTGCGCCTATGGCTTTTTTTAACGCTCTTTTGAAGGACCTGGAAATGCACTCGACGATATGCGAATGTCTCTAACTGTGTCGCGAACATTTTATCTGTGTTGCTTTTATATTTAACGGTCTTGTGGGTTGTGTTGTGTGGGACTCTTGGCCTGGACTCCCTTGAAAAAGATCTTTGAATCTCAATGGGACTTTGAGACTTTATTGGTTAAATAAAGGTTAAATAAAAATAAGAGGACAGAAATAGAATTTGTTCGATGCTACAACAGAATGTTTTTAATTCAAAAGAGCGGACGGTACACGGACCACCTCGTCTCGTCTCGTTCTTGTGAAATTTACCTCCAGAAAGTTACTTTACGCACATATTCACTGTTTCTAAACTCCACACACCTTCTCTAGAATCATCCGTCTCTACTGAACTAAAGGGAAAAGGAGCTGTTCACATGAAAACTACCGCTTCATGACATCACGAGGTGAAACAGAGCGTTTGGGGCTTTGGAGATGAAGAGCGAGAAACAAACAAACCACGACTCCAGCTGTTTGTGACGAGGGACATTAGACCACTGAGAGCTCACAGGAGTCAGTTCTGTGTAATACAGGAGCTTTTAAATATGAAATAAATAAGAAATAAGTCCTGTTTAAGTCCGGCGGATAGAAAAGCCGAGTAGAACGCGTTTGCATCTGAGTTTAATGAGAAACAGACAAACAGCTCACGGCACTAGAAGAACACAGCTCTCCGGTGTCATCGCGTGCCACAGAGCATCGACTGCAGATTTTCCACAAACAAGAATCTTCATAAACTTCAGGAATGTTTTTTTTGAGTCTGTTTATGGTCTACGAGTCACATGGGGTCAAACCAGGTGAGAGAAGACAAGCCGTGGGTTTCAGAATGATGTTTAAACCCAAATATCAGATGCTTTTGAGTTGAAGAAAGTCCTAAAAATAACGCACACAACAGGAAAATTAAAGTCAATATAACATCTCAAACATTTAAATCAGAGGTGTCAAACTCACTTTGGTCCGGGGGCCGTATACAACCTACTTTGATCCCAAAGGGGCCGGATTGGAAAACTCCATTCTCTGTTCAAGTTATTGTATTTTTCGCCATGTTGTGTCTCATAGTGGCGTTTATATTCCTCCTTTATATTTATATTCCTTGAGCACCGCCACTTGTTGCAAACACACCAAGCGTACAGGTTTCCCATTCACCTCCGTGAAAAAGAAGAATTAGTAAATTTTTCTTGGAAAATCCTGCACTCAGCTCCACTTTTCTTATTTTTGACACTTTGCTGATGAGGGCGTCACGGTCACAGTCAAAACGATCGTCCTTTAAGAGCGTTTGGAACGAGGCGAGTCTTCATTTGTGCTGCTCTGGTGGGAGGCGGCCACACACAGAAGCACTGGAGATGCTGCTATGCTAAGCGGCGTAGAAAATTACCAGAAAAATCTGAAAATTTTACATATTTTAAGAGAAAATCAGCCGAGGGCCAGATTAAAGGTCTTGGAGGGCCAGATCTGGCCCCCGGGCCGCATGTTTGACACCTGTGATTTAAACTGTCACTATTAAAGGTGGGAGACATTAGGCTTGTCAAAATAATCCAAAATCAGGCATTAATTAATACTAAAACAAGTACTGAAACTAGATTCGAGCAGGTAAAAAAGTCCCATTGACATTGAGCAGACGAGAGGCACATGGTTTGGACACAGGCTCAACTTTCAAGTAAAGATCACATTTTTATATATACTTTTTTTCGCTTATCCTACGGAGATTGATTTTTTTGTTGTTGTTGTGCCAATCGGAAATGCATATTTTAATACATACTGCAAATATTAAAGATGAACTCGGGCCCGTCTGCTGGTCCGTCACTAGAGGAGGTGGAATTCTGTCCGAAAAACGGCACAGATCAGTGAGTCTGTCAAGGCAACAAACGAGTGCAGTGATGGGGGCAAGTTCTGAACTAGTGTAGTGATGGGGGCAAGTTCTGAACTAGTGCAGTGATGGGGGCAAGTTCTGAACTAGTGTAGTGATGGGGGCAAGTTCTGAACTAGTGTAGTGATGGGGGCAAGTTCTGAACTAGTGCAGTGATGGGGGCAAGTTCTGAACTAGTGTAATGATGGGGGCAAGTTCTGAACTAGTGTAGTGATGGGGGCAAGTTCTGAACTAGTGCAGTGATGGGGGCAAGTTCTGAACTAGTGTAGTGATGGGGGCAAGTTCTGAACTAGTGCAGTGATGGGGGCAAGTTCTGAACTAGTGCAGTGATGGGGGCAAGTTCTGAACTAGTGTAGTGATGGGGCAAGTTCTGAACTAGTGTAATGATGGGGGCAAGTTCTGAACTAGTGCAGTGATGGGGGCAAGTTCTGAACTAGTGCAGTGATGGGGGCAAGTTCTGAACTAGTGCAGTGATGGGGGCAAGTTCTGAACTAGTGTAGTGATGGGGGCAAGTTCTGAACTAGTGTAGTGATGGGGCAAGTTCTGAACTAGTGCAGTGATGGGGGCAAGTTCTGAACTAGTGCAGTGATGGGGGCAAGTTCTGAACTAGTGTAGTGATGGGGGCAAGTTCTGAACTAGTGTAATGATGGGGGCAAGTTCTGAACTAGTGCAGTGATGGGGGCAAGTTCTGAACTAGTGTAATGATGGGGGCAAGTTCTGAACTAGTGTAGTGATGGGGGCAAGTTCTGAACTAGTGCAGTGATGGGGGCAAGTTCTGAACTAGTGTAGTGATGGGGGCAAGTTCTGAACTAGTGTAGTGATGGGGGCAAGTTCTGAACTAGTGCAGTGATGGGGGCAAGTTCTGAACTAGTGTAGTGATGGGGGCAAGTTCTGAACTAGTGTAGTGATGGGGGCAAGTTCTGAACTAGTGCAGTGATGGGGGCAAGTTCTGAACTAGTGTAATGATGGGGGCAAGTTCTGAACTAGTGTAGTGATGGGGGCAAGTTCTGAACTAGTGCAGTGATGGGGCAAGTTCTGAACTAGTGTAGTGATGGGGGCAAGTTCTGAACTAGTGTAGTGATGGGGGCAAGTTCTGAACTAGTGTAGTGATGGGGGCAAGTTCTGAACTAGTGCAGTGATGGGGGCAAGTTCTGAACTAGTGTAGTGATGGGGGCAAGTTCTGAACTAGTGTAGTGATGGGGGCAAGTTCTGAACTAGTGTAGTGATGGGGGCAAGTTCTGAACTAGTGCAGTGATGGGGGCAAGTTCTGAACTAGTGTAGTGATGGGGGCAAGTTCTGAACTAGTGCAGTGATGGGGGCAAGTTCTGAACTAGTGTAGTGATGGGGGCAAGTTCTGAACTAGTGTAGTGATGGGGGCAAGTTCTGAACTAGTGCAGTGATGGGGGCAAGTTCTGAACTAGAGAAGTGATGGGGGCAAGTTCTGAACTAGTGTAGTGATGGGGGCAAGTTCTGAACTAGTGCAGTGATGGGGGCAAGTTCTGAACTAGTGCAGTGATGGGGGCAAGTTCTGAACTAGTGTAGTGATGGGGGCAAGTTCTGAACTAGTGTAGTGATGGGGCAAGTTCTGAACTAGTGCAGTGATGGGGGCAAGTTCTGAACTAGTGTAGTGATGGGGGCAAGTTCTGAACTAGTGTAGTGATGGGGGCAAGTTCTGAACTAGTGCAGTGATGGGGGCAAGTTCTGAACTTCCACGTAAAACACCAATTTGCTTCAGACTGAAGAAGCTTAACACCACTTTAACCCATCTGACAACAGCCACGAGTCTAACAAACCAAACGCTTTGCCTGGTTCACTCATTAGTGTCTGGAAACGTTAGAAAACATCTTTATAAGCGGCGAGTTACAAGCAGGAGTTTCATTTTAACAACAGAAAAGCACAGTTCTCGAAAAAGGAGTGGGAAGAAGAAAAACTTATATAAACTCCCCCCTGCAGCTGCTTTTCCTGTGCACAGATCCAGAGACTTAAATATTTACATAATCAATCAATCAAACTTTATTTATGGAGCGCTTTTCATACAGCAAAATAAACTGCGCACCCACATCATATTATTAACTTCATCTCTTTTTTTTATCATGGTTATTATCAGTGATGGGACGAAGTACAATTTCCACAATACGAGACGAGACACGAGGCTGGATCTACAAGTCAAAACGAGATTCTGACGTTCTTTAAAATATAAATATAATAAATTGTCCAAACCAGTTCAGACATTTTGATTTTTTGTCCGTTGACCATTTTTGATTTGCTTTATTTGTTTTGTTTTACTGTAGCACTGCTTTTTGGGACTACAGTTTGACAGAAATGTGACTCACCAGTACTTAACTCAGCCTTACTAAGCTCCACTTCTCCAAACAGAAAAACACAGAAAAAAATCTCACAAAATCATTTTTCTCACTCGACCTCGTGGCACTTTTGTCTCGCGAGCTCTTTTCCCATCCCCGGCTCTTAGTAAAAGGTCCATTCTGTAACTTTTCTGGGGGAGTGTCCGTCGTCCTTGCGGATGTTTTACGTTTCCCCTTTAAGCAATAAAAAGAGAAATTAAAGGTCATTTAATTTTACACCAAACTGTGGAACATTCCAGGCAAAGCGACGACAGGCGGACGAGCCTCCACCAGGAAACAAGACGAGGAAATGTTGAAAACGCGGCGAATTAAAGCGATAATGAATTAAAAACATGTTTAACAGCAAAGTTCAGGCTTCCATTTCACAGTTTTATCCAAAATATCGCAGGTAAACGCAAATTCTACAACGCAATTACCATGTTACATATTTCCCATTTCAAAACGTATCTGTTCAGACTTTCAGCACTCAGTAATGCAGCGACATCTGCAAAATGTGTTTTCTCTTATAGTTTAATGTTTTGCATGTTTTTATATTGTGTTAATTTTAACGTGAAGCACTTTGTCCCCTTGAGTGTTCTATAAATACAGTTTGACTGGTTTGAGTGTCACACCCAGCACCACGTCAAATATGAACCCATTTATGCTCAAATTTGAATTATTTCACAAAGGAAGAATTTTTTTTCCGACTTTGGGCTGAAAATAGAAAATTCCCAATTAGCCTTAGTCCATATATTTGCCAAGCGACATTTGGATTCTCTGGTTTATACGTTAATCAATGTTCTTAGACGTCTATACTTGCGTAAAGCTCTAAAGTGGTGCAGACGTGTCCAGACCTGTGCAGCCAGTGATCTTCTCCTGGTTTAACTCACATCACGAGACGCTGTTACAAAACCAGTGTCTGACTCTCCAACTCACCGGGTTTATGGGTTCAAGTTAAACGTCATGAAACACATGTCCACAAAATCTAGACCTAGAAGTCATCTGCCAAAACGTTCCGGGAGATTTGAAGAAAAAAAAAGTTTAAGATGAAAAATCAGGCCAGAAAATAGAAAGAATAAAGTTGAATTGATGAGGTGAGATGAGGAAGTGAACTGAATCCTTCAACTGAATCAACTGAAGTGAACTGAATCCAAAGGAATGAACGGAGTTGATTTGAACCGATTTGACTCCGGGAAAGTATCTGACATGATTTCAGTGCAAAATGCTTTTTGTAAACGCAACTCACAAAAGATCATTTAAAAAAAACATAATAACTGTTGAGATCACAGTCGGCTGGTGCACATAGCAGGGAGTTCATTACGACTATTGAGTGGTCACAGTTGGGCCAAAAAATCTCAATGTTTGAACTTTTATTCACACAAAGTTCTTCTGTCGTTACTTGAGATAAATCACAGCTCCATTTTACACTTGGAGGAGCTTTGTCTCATTTTAGTTTGAAGGAAATGTTGGTCCTGGTTGATATCAGGTGTCAGCAGAGACTTTTTAGCCGTCGTATCTAAATCTAAATCAGGAACTGAAAACATTTGGAATAACAAACACACCGAGGCCTCAACTAGAGACAGTGACACAATAACTTAGTCTGAACATTGACCCAGTTTGCTAACTTTGCCAATACACACAGACACACACACAGACACAGACACAGACACACACACAGACAGACACACACACACACAGACACACACACAGACACACACACACAGACAGACACACACACAGACACAGACACACACACAGACTTGAAGATAAATGAGGTTATCATTCTGTATTTGACAAGCAAACCTTTTATGTCACAAGACCTAATTTGACTAAATACAATCAATGTTATAGATTAGTTCCTGCTGTCCTCACTGTCGACTACTCCTGCTCCAGAGCCTGGCACCACCTCCTCACACACACTGTCCTCACCTCCTCACACACACTGTCCTCACTGTCGCCTGGCACCACCTCCTCACACACACTGTCCTCACCGTCGCCTGGCACCACCTCCTCACACACACTGTCCTCACCTCCTCACACACACTGTCCTCACTGTCGCCTGGCACCACCTCCTCACACACACTGTCCTCACTGTCGCCTGGCACCACCTCCTCACACACACTGTCCTCACCTCCTCACACACACTGTCCTCACTGTCGCCTGGCACCACCTCCTCACACACACTGTCCTCACTGTCGCCTGGCACCACCTCCTCACACACACTGTCCTCACTGTCGCCTGGCACCACCTCCTCACACACACTGTCCTCACTGTCGCCTGGCACCACCTCCTCACACACACTGTCCTCACTGTCGCCTGGCACCACCTCCTCACACACACTGTCCTCACCGTCGCCTGGCACCACCTCCTCACACACACTGTCCTCACTGTCGCCTGGCACCACCTCCTCACACACACTGTCCTCACCGTCGCCTGGCACCACCTCCTCACACACACTGTCCTCACTGTCGCCTGGCACCACCTCCTCACACACACTGTCCTCACTGTCGCCTGGCACCACCTCCTCACACACACTGTCCTCACCTCCTCACACACACTGTCCTCACTGTCGCCTGGCACCACCTCCTCACACACACTGTCCTCACTGTCGCCTGGCACCACCTCCTCACACACACTACAGGCCGCAGTATTTAAGCAATAGTCTTAGGAGTCTTATGCCCGTCTGAATGGTGCTTATGACCGCAGACAGCGTGAGGAGGAATTATAATACTATTGTTAATCGTTGCGTGTTTGATTTTGCAAACAGGGCGTGACAACTGCCAAACTTTCCGCAAAAAATTAACAAGCTCCATTTTCTAACCTTCAGACTTCACCCCGTCACTGAACAGAAGTCTCACTGCAGCAAGTTGAACATGCTTCACTTCACTACAATTCTGTAACGTGCACATTATTGACTTCAAGCCAAGTTCTTAGTATAATGTGACTCACTCCCAGAAACCGTGTGTGCTTCATATGAAGTCTGGAGATTCCAAAACATAAAACATAAGAGAAACGCCACGACAAATGAATTAATATGATATTTAAACGGCACTGCTTCTGAAATTCATAATCAGATGATTATTCTTCTAGTTAATCCTCAGTAATTACACGTGTAACCAGATTTTCAGAATCATAAACAGGTTGGAATAATACAAACTGTGAAATGAGTGCATACTTAAGGAAAATGTTTCTGCATTCGGATTATTCATGACTAACATGAGTCGGTATGTCACATTTTCTTAGTGTTTTGGTCATTTTTAAGCAGTTTTTCTGTATTTTACCTAAACAAATGACAGTTTATGCTTCTCTTTGCTGTTGGCAGGATCACATTTGTCTATAATAGGGACACTGGGCCATTTCTTGAATAAAACTGGAACAAATCAGTGGTTTTGGATAAATCTGCTGGGACAGGGGGACACAGGGCTCCAAACTGGGACTGTCCCGGGGAAATAGGGACGTCTGGTCGCCCTAAACTTATGAACAGCCAAAAGCCGCTTGTGTTTCGCCTGAAGTCTGGAGATTACAAAGATAAAACATAGGAGGAAACGCCACTGCAAATGAATGAATATGACATTTCTAGACAGCAGTAGTACTACTGGAATTCATAATCAGATAACTATCCTTCTAGTTAATCCTCAGTAATTACACGTGTAACGAAACCCGTGTTTCCTTCTGCAGCCATGTCCTCAAACACCCTTTTCATTTTCCTTTTTTTCACCTGTGAAGCCTCCGCGCGTCCTTCAGCAGCTTCTTGGAGCGGACCGCCCTGAATCCAGCGCCCTTTAAAACCCGCAGCATTTTAAAAACTTTCTTGAAATCCTCTCAGAGACGTGTCTTCATCGTCCGGTCGCTCGTCTGTTTCCCTGGAGTTTGGTGGCGGCGTTTTTTTCAGGCTCGTTCCGTTTGTTGTCGCGCCCCCGCCGGTGTTAACCTGCTCACCATCGTGTATTTCCGGAAATACGAGCTCCGGATCCGGCTCGACCAATAGGAACGCACGCTTTGGATGACGTCATAAGGTCAGAGGACGCAGCAATGGACGCAGCCTGAAATGTAAACAAACCGTGTGCGCAAGGACAGGTACGAAAACACACCTGCAAACAGAGAATACGCAGCGAATTAAGATGAGGATTAATTAAACCGACGTTTAACATGTAATAGCAAAGTTTAGGCTTCAGTTTGACTGTTTTATCAGAAAAATCACGAGTAAACGCAAAGTCTGCAATGAAATTAATGCGTTTTAGATTTAAATCCTGGAGTTTTTAAGTTTTGCATCGTGAGTTTCAAAATAAAAACTGGGACATCCCTGGTTCGTGGTGGTTGGTAATAATACAATTGTAATACGAGTGCGTAATTAAGGAAAATTGTTCTGCACTCTACACTAATGTCAGTCAGTATAGTCACAGATTGGTCAAAAATAGGGACACCTGGGACATTTTTTGTATAAAATTGGGACAAATCAATGGTTTTGTATAAATCTTCTGGGACAGGGGACGCAGGGCTCAGAACTGGGACTGTCCCGGGGAAAAAGGGACGTCTGGACTCTTGTTTTGCATCGCAGACTTTGGCCTGTTTAAATCCAGGCTCCAAACTTATCTATTCAGACTGGCTTTTAACACTCTGTAATGCAGTGACATTTGCAAAATTAGTTTTATTTTATCTCATTGTTTAATGTTGTGCATGTTTTATATTGTGTTCAGTTCAGTTTAATGTACTATAGCACTTTGGTCACCTTGAGTGTTGTAAAGTATAAATAAAGTTAGACTGGTTTGACTGATTCATAGTTTCTCACAAAAAACACATTTTTATTTAGACTGTAAAATATCAATTAATCTCTTTCTAACATTTTTAATTTTCTGGCATTGAATTGCTTGAAATTGTACATTTATTAATTGTCAGATTGATCTAGTTCTAATAATGATATCATATCATGTGTTATATGATTGTGTGGATATAACGCACATGGATGAATCTTAATCATCATTTCTAACATCTGCATTCAGGATAATCTGTGAATAGTTTATGTTTCATTTTGTTTTGTGACAGATTTGAGATATGAGGCTGTTATCAGGGGCGCTGAGAGTCGCCACTGCGGCTCCCAGAAGTCCGAGCTGCAGACACTTCTGGGGTTGGCTCAATGCCGTTTTCAACAAGTGAGTCTTGATAGTAATTTTCTGTATCCAAAGAAAGAATCAGTCCAGAAAAAACAGAGACTGCAGCTGGTCAGAGGTCGACTGAACCGTAGAAGGAAATCATCAGCGTCCTATGGGCTCATATTATTTAACACAGACGGGGGCAGATGAGGTAAATACAGTTCAAATTATGGCTTTAGAAAATATTACATTAAAGATTTGTGAATAAACCTTTTGGATTTTGTGACAAAGTTCA
>CM068364.1:1646090-1768590 GCA_034769755.1 Odontamblyopus lacepedii | reverse complement strand
TTAGTCCTGGTTTAGTCCTAGTTTAGTCCTGGTTTAGTCCTGGTTTAGTCCTGGTTTAGTCCTAGTTTAGTCCTGGTTTAGTCCTAGTTTAGTCCTGGTTTAGTCCTGGTTTAGTCCTAGTTTAGTCCTGGTTTAGTCCTGGTTTAGTCCTAGTTTAGTCCTGGTTTAGTCCTGGTTTAGTCCTGGTTTAGTCCTGGTTTAGTCCTAGTTTAGTCCTGGTTTAGTCCTGGTTTAGTCCTGGTTTAGTCCTAGTTTAGTCCTGGTTTAGTCCTGGTTTAGTCCAAGTTTAGTCCTAGGTTAGTCCTGGTTTAGTCCTGGTTTAGTCCTGGTTTAGTCCCAGTTTAGTCCTGGTTTAGTCCTGGTTTAGTCCCAGTTTAGTCCTGGTTTAGTCCTGGTTTAGTCCTGGTTTAGTCCTGGTTTGGTCCCAGTTTAGTCCTGGTTTAGTCCTGGTTTAGTCCTGGTTTAGTCCTAGTTTAGTCCTGGTTTAGTCCTGGTTTAGTCCTGGTTTAGTCCTGGTTTAGTCCTAGTTTAGTCCTAGTTTAGTCCTGGTTTAGTCCTGGTTTAGTCCTGGTTTAGTCCTGGTTTAGTCCTAGTTTACTCCTAGTTTAGTCCTGGTTTAGTCCTGGTTTAGTCCTGGTTTAGTCCTGGTTTAGTCCTAGTTTAGTCCTAGTTTAGTCCTGGTTTAGTCCTGGTTTAGTCCTGGTTTAGTCCTAGTTTAGTCCTGGTTTAGTCCTAGTTTAGTCCTGGTTTAGTTCTGGTTTAGTCTTGATTTAGTCCTAGTTTAGTCCTGGTTTAGTCCTGGTTTATTCCTTGGTTTAGTCCTAGTTTAGTCCTGGTTTAGACCTGGTTTATTCCTTGGTTTAGTCCCTGGTTTAGTCCTAGTTTAATCCTGGTTTAGTCCTGGTTTAGTCCTGGTTTAGTCCTGGTTTATTCTCTGGTTTAGTCCTGGTTTAGTCCTGGTTTAGTCCCAGTTTAGTCCTAGTTTAGTCTCGGGTTTAGTCTCTGGTTTAGTCCTGGTTTAGTCCCAGTTTAGTCCTGGTTTAGTCCTGGTTTAGTCCTGGTTTAGTCCTGCTTTAGTCCTGGTTTACTCCTGGTTTAGTCCTGGTTTAGTCCTGGTTTAGTCCTGGTTTAGTCCTGGTTTAGTCCTGGTTTAGTCCTGGTTTAGTCCTAGTTTGGTCCTGGTTTAGTCCTGGTTTAGTCCTGGTTTAGTCCTAGTTTAGTCCTGGTTTAGTCCTGGTTTAGTCCTGGTTTAGTCCTGGTTTAGTCCTAGTTTAGTCCTAGTTTAGTCCTGGTTTAGTCCTGGTTTAGTCCTGGTTTAGTCCTGGTTTAGTCCTAGTTTACTCCTAGTTTAGTCCTGGTTTAGTCCTGGTTTAGTCCTGGTTTAGTCCTGGTTTAGTCCTAGTTTAGTCCTAGTTTAGTCCTGGTTTAGTCCTGGTTTAGTCCTGGTTTAGTCCTAGTTTAGTCCTGGTTTAGTCCTAGTTTAGTCCTGGTTTAGTCCTGGTTTAGTCCTGGTTTAGTCCTAGTTTAGTCCTGGTTTAGTCCTAGTTTAGTCCTGGTTTAGTCCTGGTTTAGTCCTGGTTTAGTCCTGGTTTAGTCCTGGTTTAGTCCTAGTTTAGTCCTGGTTTAGTCCTGGTTTAGTCCTGGTTTAGTCCTAGTTTAGTCCTGGTTTAGTCCTAGTTTAGTCCTGGTTTAGTCCTGGTTTAGTCCTAGTTTAGTCCTGGTTTAGTCCTGGTTTAGTCCTGGTTTAGTCCTGGTTTAGTCCTAGTTTGGTCCTAGTTTGGTCCTGGTTTAGTCCTGGTTTAGTCCAGGTTTAGTCCTAGTTTGGTCCTGGTTTAGTCCTGGTTTAGTCCTGGTTTAGTCCTGGTTTAGTCCTGGTTTAGTCCTGGTTTAGTCCTGGTTTAGTCCTAGTTTAGTCCTGGTTTAGTCCTGGTTTAGTCCTGGTTTAGTCCTGGTTTAAAGCCGTGTAATCCATTTATTTCAACAAAGTAACTGTAATCCAATTACCACTGACTGAAACAGTAACTGTAACAGAGTCCATCCATCTTCTCCTGCTTAACACCTGACCCCCTGAACCCCTCTGAACCCCCCTGAACCCCCCCTGAACCCCTGAACCCCCCTGAACCCCTCTGCAGGTGGAGCCCACAGGAGGAGAACAGTACAGTTCCTCATTATTTGTAATCTGATTACTTGACTTGTCCATATTTGTCCTGCAGGAACCTGCAGTACCTGTTTCTGAGTGACCTTCCTGGAGTCAAAGACAAAGAGAAAACTGTGCAGCGTTTGAAAAGTGCTCTGCCAAAACTGGACTTAGACCTGGACTTGGCCTAAACCTGGACTTGGCCTAAAGTTGAAGCACCTTAAGCTTTTCGCCAGTGGAAAACAGGAGCCGTGATGACGATGAGGATCGAGTAAAATCACTGAAATGACGTTTGAAATGAAGTGGATTTTCTTGTTTTTTGTGTTTGTGTCGCATTAAAAAGCCTCAACTGAAATGTCTGAGTTTTGGAAGTCGAGTTGATGAAAATAATAAAAATTTGAAAAATAATAAAAAGTTGATGCTTGTTCCTATGGAGACGTCACTGCTCTGGAATGTTCCACAGTGTAACATTAAACAGCTCTACTTCACATGTATTCAGTCACAGGAGGTTTTAGAGCTCAGAAATCCCCAGAAAAACACTTGTTCTGAGTGGGAGCGGAGTCGCCTCTCCACAGATCTGACCTGGGACATGGTCTGGTTTGGTCTCCATGGAGATAGAACAGTTTAATGCCGTACTGTGGAACTTTAATGGAGCTCACCCTCACCGAACAGATTTGGAACATATACAAAGACCTTTTAGGCCTTTATCCGAATGGGCAGAGAAATGTGTGGAAAATCAGCGTCGCTAAAGCCCCATTACGTAACATTTCATTTTTTAAACTAGACTTTCCAACAGGGGAGTCGACGGGGGCTCTAGAGCCTTAGGGACCCAGAATTGGACCCTCTTCCTATAAATTTTATTTTAATTTTATTTTTTTATTTATGTTTTATTTTTATATTAAATTATTATTTTTAATTTTAATTATTTATTTTTTATTATTATTATTATTATTATTATTATTATTTTGCAGACCTGACTCTTCACAATCGTTTCATTCACTGACCTTAAAGTGATTGAATCGCCTTAAGTTCGTCAGTGCTGCTAAAACCACAGACACAGGAAACATTCCAGGACTTTATTGAAGATTTTCCGTTACAAAAGTTCACAGCAGAGACGAGGAAACAGTCGGGAAAAGTGAAAGATTCAAACAGAATTTGGCGTTTGTAGATTTGAACAGAGCCTGAAGGTCCTGAGCTCCACCGACTCCAGAACGTCTCCAAACCAGGTCCTCAAAGGGAACTGTGTTTAGACCCGGTTTAGACCCGGCTTAGACCCGGCTTAGACCCGGCTTAGACCCGGTTTAGACCCGGTTTAGACCCAGCTTAGACCCGGTTGAGACCTGGTTTAGACCAAATTTAGTTCTAGTTTAGTCCTGGTTTAGTTCACATTTAGTCCTGTTTTAATCCCATTTCAGTCCTGTTTTAATCTTGGTTTAGTCCAGTTATAGACCCGGTGTAGACCTGGTATAATCCGGTTGTAGTCCTAGTTTAGACCTGGTTTAGTCCTGGTTTTAGTCCTGGTTTTAGTCCTGGTTTTAGTCCTGGTTTTAGTCCTGGTTTAGACCTGGTTTAGACCTGGTTTAGACCTGGTTTAGACCTGTTTTAGTCCTGGTTTTAGTCCTGGTTTTAGTCCTGGTTTTAGTCCTGGTTTAGTCCTGGTTTTAGTCCTGGTTTTAGTCCTGGTTTAGACCCGGTTTAGACCTGGTTTAGACCAAATTTAGTTCTAGTTTAGTCCTGGTTTAGTTCACATTTAGTCCTGTTTTAATCCCATTTCAGTCCTGTTTTAGTCTTGGTTTAGTCCAGTTATAGACCCGGTGTAGACCTGGTATAGTCCGGTTGTAGTCCTAGTTTAGACCTGGTTTAGTCCTGGTTTAGTCCTGCTTTAGTCCTGGTTTTAGTCCTGGTTTAGTCTCAGTTAAGTCCTGGTTTAGTCTCAGATTGGTCCTGGTCTAGACCCGGTTTAGTCCCTTCTTAGACCTGCTTTGATCCCGGCTTAGTCCATTTTGCTACTTTCACAACAGAATCGTCTGTTTTAGTCCAGGACTCAGGTTTTGTTCTAAATGGTCAGAACGTCTTCAGCTCCTGAGCTGCTGCTCGTGTCACACGTGAGAACCGTAAAACTGAGAAATCCTCCGTCCTTTTGCTCCATAAATATGTTTTTCTTCACTTGTCGGCGCCGCATTTCGGCAAAAACACTATTCTATAAAAATACATTTGGCAAACGGTGTGAGGCAGTCGGTGCCTTCGGTCTGAAACGCACAGACGTCTGTTTGTCGTCTAAGAACTAAATATCGGCCGCAGAAACGACAGAGACCGAGACGGAAATGTCCCGCACCAGAACCCACGGAACGGGCTGAACTTTCCAGGTTCTGCAGAAAAGGTTCTGTGTAAAAAGTTCTATGTAAGAGGTTCTGCGGAAAAGGTTCTGCGGAAAAGGTTCTGCCGAAAAGGTTCCGCCGAAAAGGTTCTGCGGAAAAGGTTCCGCGGAAAAGGTTCCACGGAAAAGGTTCCACGAAAAAGGTTCTGTGAAAAAGGTTCTGCCGAAAAGGTTCTGTGTAAAAGGTTCTGTGTAAAAGGTTCTGTGTAAAAGGTTCTGTGTAAAAGGTTCTGCGGAAAAGGTTCTGCGGAAAAGGTTCTGTGTAAAAGGTTCTGCGGAAAAGGTTCTGTGTAAAAGGTTCTGTGGAAAGGTTCCGTGGAAAGGTTCCGTGGAAAGGTTCCGTGTAAAGGTTCCGTGGAAAGGTTCCGTGTAAAGGTTCCGTGTAAAGGTTCCCTGTAAAGGTTCCGTGTAAAGGTTCCGTGTAAAGGTTCCGTGTAAAGGTTCCCTGTAAAGGTTCCGTGTAAAGGTTCCGTGGAAAGGTTCCGTGGAAAGGTTCCTGTAAAGGTTCCGTGTAAAGGTTCCTGTAAAGGTTCCGTGTAAAGGTTCCGTGGAAAGGTTCCGTGTAAAGGTTCCTGTAAAGGTTCCGTAGAGGCTCAGATGTTGGGCAGGTGGTAGTTGAACTTCCGCAGGTTGCTGTAATATCTCGTGGGGTCCAGGGCCGGGAAGAGGCTGCTGCCCGTCAGCTGAGGCAGATACTGGGAAAGAGGAAAAGAAAATGAACCAAACTCTGAAAGAAGAAATAAAGAAGTAAAAGAAAAGGAAGAATTACAAGAAAAGATATAAAGATATTTGTGGTTTTAAATGGGGCAAAATGAAAGAAACTCAGAGCCTCGTATAATGTTTTTATGTATTTATGTGATTTTGAGGAAACAGTGGAGGAGGAAGTTCAACATGTGAGGAGGATCCAGAGGGGCAGAGGGGCAGAGGGTCAGAGGGGCAGAGGGTCGGAGGGTCGGAGGAGGATCCAGAGGGTCGGAGGGGCAGAGGAGCAGAGGGTCAGAGGGTCAGGGGGGGTCAGAGGGGCAGAGGGTCAGAGGGTCAGGGGGGGTCAGAGGAGCAGAGGGTCGGAGGAGGATCCAGAGGGTAGGAGGGTAGCGGAGGTCAGAGGAGCAGAGGGTCAGGGGGGGTCAGAGGGGCAGAGGGTCAGAGGGTCGGAGGAGGATCCAGAGGGGCAGAGGGGCAGAGGATGGAGGGTCAGAGGGTCAGAGGATCCAGAGGGGGGGTCAGAGGATCCAGAGGGTCGGAGGGTCAGAGGATCCAGAGGGGGGGTCAGAGGATCCAGAGGGGGGGTCAGAGGAGCAGAGGGTCGGAGGGTCAGAAGATCCAGAGGAGGGGTCAGAGGATCCAGAGGAGGGGTCAGAGGATCCAGAGGGAGGGTCAGAGGATCCAGAGGAGGGGTCAGAGGATCCAGAGGGGGGGTCAGAGGAGCAGAGGGTCGGAGGAGGATCCAGAGGGTCAGAGGGGCAGAGGGGCAGAGGGTCAGAGGGTCAGGGGGGTCAGAGGAGCAGAGGGTCAGGGGGGGTCAGAGGATCAGAGGGTCAGGGGGGGGCAGGGGATGGAGGGTCGGAGGGTCGGCGGAGGATCCAGAGGGGCAGAGGGGCAGAGGATGGAGGGTCAGAGGGTCGGGGGGGTCAGAGGATCCAGAGGGGGGCTCAGAGGATCCAGAGGGGGGGTCAGAGGAGCAGAGGGTCAGAGGATCCAGAGGGGGGGTCAGAGGATCCAGAGGGGGGGTCATGCTGGGGCCTCTTACCCCAGGGGGCAGGTGCTTCCGTGGGGGCCGGAGCCTCTTGTTGGTCCGGTCCTGGTCTCTGGACGCCGTCGGGTTTTTGGAGTTTTTGGGGTTTTTCTCTCGGAGTGAAGTGAAGTAGGAGTGACGCAGGAGCTGCTCACAGGAGAGACGCTCCGCCGGGTCCATCCTCAGGCAGCCCTGAACACAGCACCGTGTGATTAAAGCCACAGTACGGAACTTTATATCCCAAAAACAGGGCCAGGCCCAGGTCCTTCTGAACGTCCCTCTGAGACCAACAAGACCCCAGACCAGACCAGGGATCACACTGTCCTGGTTTAGACCTGGTTTAGATCTGGTTTAGACCTGGTTTAGGCCTGGTTTAGACCTGGTTTAGACCTGGAATAGATCTGGAATAGACCTGGTTTAGGCCTGGAATAGATCTGGAATAGACCTGGTTTAGGCCTGGAATAGATCTGGAATAGACCTGGTTTAGGCCTGGAATAGATCTGGAATAGACCTGGTTTAGGCCTGGTTTAGGCCTGGTTTAGTCCGGGTTTAGACCTGGTTTAGATCTTGACTGGGTTTTTATTCATCGTGAAGAAAATGCATTTTTTTTTCCAAGATGAATTCAATAAAAAAGTGGTACATGTGCCGGTGTTTGTTGTTGGTAAAAACAGAAACAGAATAATGCCGTATTGTGGAACATTCCAGGCTGACCACATTTCACAAGTCATTTGACCAAAACACAGTTAAAATCATAATATTTAAAGAAAAGATTTTTCGACAGCTGCTGTTATTTTGACGAGAGCTGAAGCGACCGGCTGGCCGATATATCACGCCGATATATCGCGCCGATATTTGTGCATTTTAGCACTTGGGCTTTTGGCCTTAAATCTCAGGCCGATATTTAGTTTTGGTCGATCTGTTGCCTAAAAACACAAAGTTTGATTTGAACTCTTTCATAGAGAAAAGTTCTAAATGTGACGATTCTCTTCTGGGTTTGGCTCAAAAATATCGGTCATCGGTTTCACTGATTCTAAACCATCAGTATCGACATCGGGCGGGAAAACCACATATCGGTGCATCTCTGCCTCACTAATACAGTTTGTTTCCATGGCAGTTTGGTTCTTTCTCTGGCTGTAATGTTCCACAGTGTAGATCTGAAGGACGAGTGTTTCACCTTCATGAAGCTCAGAGCTGGAGGAGTGTTTCACCTTCATGAAGCTCAGAGCTGGAGGAGTGTTTTACCTTCATGAAGCTCAGAGCTGGAGGAGTGTTTTACCTTCATGAAGCTCAGAGCTGGAGGAGTGTTTTACCTTCATGAAGCTCAGAGCTGGAGGAGGGTTTTACCTTCATGAAGCTCAGAGCTGGAGGAGTGTTTTACCTTCATGAAGCTCAGAGCTGGAGGAGTGTTTTACCTTCATGAAGCTCAGAGCTGGAGGAGTGTTTCACCTTCATGAAGCTCAGAGCTGGAGGAGTGTTTTACCTTCATGAAGCTCAGAGCTGGAGGAGTGTTTTACCTTCATGAAGCTCAGAGCTGGAGGAGTGTTTTACCTTCATGAAGCTCAGAGCTGGAGGAGGGTTTTACCTTCATGAAGCTCAGAGCTGGAGGAGTGTTTTACCTTCATGAAGCTCAGAGCTACCTTCATGAAGCTCAGAGCTGGAGGAGTGTTTCACCTTCATGAAGCTCAGAGCTGGAGTGTTTTACCTTCATGTAGCTCAGTGCTGGAGGAGTGTTTTACCTTCATGAAGCTCAGAGCTGGAGGAGTGTTTTACCTTCATGAAGCTCAGAGCTTTTTTACCTTCATGAAGCTCAGAGCTGGAGGAGGGAGAGAGCTGGAGGAGGTTTTACCTTCATGAAGCTCAGAGCTGGAGGAGTGTTTTACCTTCATGAAGCTCAGAGCTGGAGGAGCGTTTTACCTTCATGAAGCTCTTCATGAAGCTCAGAGCTAGGAGTGTTTCACCTTCATGAAGCTCAGAGCTGAGGAGTGTTTACCTTCATGAAAGCTAGGAGAGTGCATGAAGCTCAGAGCTGGAGGAGGGTTTTACCTTCATGAAGCTCAGAGCTGGAGGAGTGTTTTACCTTCATGAAGCTCAGAGCTGGAGGAGTGTTTTACCTTCATGAAGCTCAGAGCTGGAGGAGTGTTTTACCTTCATGAAGCTCAGAGCTGGAGGAGTGTTTTACCTTCATGAAGCTCAGAGCTGGAGGAGTGTTTTACCTTCATGAAGCTCAGAGCTGGAGGAGGCAGGTGTGGAAACTTCTGCTCCAGAGGCTCCTGAAACACCAACATCATGAGGGACGTTCTGACACTACAGCAGAGAAAAGAAGCTTTAAACTGGCTCCTCACCATCTCCTGAGGCTCTGGGATGGACACGCCGCTGAAGAACTGATTGTTGCTGAAAACCTGCTGATGCCGAGGAATCAGGTCTCCTGAAAAACACCAGATTTACACTTCATTCAAACAGAAAAGAAAAGCCTTAAGTCTGAGGAAGAGGCCGATATTTGGCTGGAGCCTGAAGAACACGCAGAGTTTATCTGAAAACTTCAGAGCTGCACAGAACCTGAGGACACGACTCAGGGCTGAGGAAAACCGTGAATTAAATGATGTAAAAATCTGGTCATGGTTCATAAAACGATGATTCGATTTGTGATTTACTGATAAATATTTCAATAATTGATGAGTTGTGACCTACTGATGCTCAGCAGTGACGTTTACAGCGTGTTCACATTAGCAAACACTGACAAAAAAGATTTAAGAAGACTTAAGAAAAGACTTAAGAAAAAAAAAGATCTCCTGTCCCTGCAGATTTATCCAAACCCAGAGATTTGTCCCAGTTTTATACAGAAACTGTCATTTGTTTGGGTCAAATACAAAAAAAGAAAATTGACTCACGTTTGTCATGAATCGTCTCTGCAGAACAACTTTCCTTAATTCCACTCATTTTACAATTTTATTATTACAAAACTTTAATAATAAAATTTTATTATCGTGGCCACACCGGCTCATCACAGCTCTGTCAGACCTCAGGAGCTCAGGTCCTGGTCAGGACTTGGATGGAGACACTGGGAATCCCAGGAGCCACAGTGAGGACAGAGGCAAAAACTGTCATTGTGTCCTTAGGCAAAACACTTCACCCACACTGCCCAGTGTGAAAGTGGTGTGTGCAGGGCAGGACTCCCTTGAAAAAGAGATTAGTCTCAATGGGACTTTCCTGGGTAAATAAAAGTAAAAAAAAAAAAAAAAAGCAAACACCAAAAAACTGGGGATTTCCCGGTTCCTTGTTTAACAGACAGAGGGACCGGATTTTCAACTAAAAAACTGGGCCGTCCCTGGTTTGGGTTGGTAAGGATAAAACTGTGAAACGAGTGCGGAATTAAGAGAGAAGTTCTGCACTTGGCCCATGTGAGTCAGTACAGTCACATTTTCTTTGTGTTTGGGTCATTTTTAAGCAGCTTTTTTGTATTTGACCCAAACAGGTGACAGTTTATGCCTTTTTTACCTGGAACAGTTCTTGTATAAAATTGAGACAAACAGGGACGTCTGAACATCTTAAGGCCAAACTATTAGAACTCCAGACTGTGAACGTCTGTGTCACAGAATCATGTTAGAGTCAAACCGACCGCTGCATCTGAAGGATTTGTGTCTGAGCAGCAGTGAGTTGTTCTTCCTGACAGAAGCTCGGCAGCGGCGACTGATATATGAGAAAATAGAACCTCAACAACTTTTAATGCACCACACACACACCATTCACACTAAGTGAATACCATCAGCACAAATACTTCCAATCAAAAACTTCCAATAAACACAATTTTCATGCAGATATAAAAAGTAACAGTTTAAGAAATTACATAAATGGTGATAACCAGAGGCTAAATATAAGAGCAAAATGATGCAAATGATGATGATGATGATGATGCTCATAATAATAAAACATTTTGCACTGATATTTATGTATATTACATTGCTCACATATATATAACAAATGAAGCATGTTGTATTTTACATACTATACGTACATTAATGTCACTGGTTTTTTTTTTGGTTTTTTTTCTTTCCTGTCTTATTGTAATTTGCTTAACACTGGACAAGTATTCAAGTTTTGGCCCAACCACTGTCACCGGTTAACTGTATAAACACAAAAATAAGGATCATTACTAATTTTGGGAGAAGGGGTGGGATCTGATAAGTTTTACTTCTCCCCACTCCTTTTCGGGCATGTATATATATGTATATATATGTATATATTTGTATTTGTGTCCATATATCCATTCTTTTTTTTACTGTGTAACCTTGTTTATTTAAATTGAATGACATTGTACATATTCTGTGTACTACAAGTATCATATGCTCGAAAAAAATAAATTACTACTACTACAACATGAGACGATTCAGGAGACACAAGGTCAGATTATTTCAGACGATTCTGTGACACAGACGTTCACAGGGACAGTCTGGAGCTCTGATAGTTTTTCCTCGGGTCTGTGGAGTGGGTCAGACTGTTTTTAGTGGCAGGACGACTGTGGCCATTGACCTGCACTAGCCCAGCACCAGCACCTCTGCAAATACAAGGACTGGAGGAAGATTTACACAAGTGTCTCCACACGTCTCAAAGTTCAGGTTAAAGCTCGTTTCATCTCCTTTCACCTCGTTTTGGCTCGTTTCAACTCGTTTCAGATCGTTTAATCTAGTTTCAGCTTGTTGTGGCGCATTTAATCTCGTTTTGGCTCGTTTCACCTCGTTTAATCTCCTTTCGGATCACTGCAGATCGTTTAATCTATTTTTGGCTCGTTTCAGCTCAGGTTAAACGACCACAACACATCGGTTTTATATGCCGCTTTTCACGGTAACACAAAGATGCTCATTTCGGTTCGTTTCTGCGGCTCATTTCAGCTCGTTTCAGATCAGGTTAAATCTTGTTTCTGCGGCTCGTTTCAGCTCGTTTCTGCAGCTCGTTTCAGCTCGTTTAGGTTAGTTTCTGCAGCTCGTTTCAGCTCGTTTCAGATCAGGTTAAATCTCGTTTCTGCGGCTCGTTTCAGCTCGTTTCAGTTCGTTTCTGCGGCTCGTTTCAGATCAGGTTAAATCTCGTTTCTGCGGCTCGTTTCAGCTCGTTTCAGTTTGTTTCTGCAGCTCGTTTCAGCTCGTTTCAGATCAGGTTAAATCTCGTTTCTGCTGCTTGTTTCAGCTCGTTTCAGATTGTTTCTGCAGCTCGTTTCAGCTCGTTTCAGATCAGGTTAAATCTCGTTTCTGCGGCTCGTTTCAGCTCGTTTCAGTTCGTTTCTGCAGCTCGTTTCAGATCAGGTTAAATCTCGTTTCTGCTGCTCGTTTCAGATCGTTTCTGCAGCTCGTTTCAGCTCGTTTCAGATCAGGTTAAATCTCGTTTCTGCTGCTCGTTTCAGCTCGTTTCAGATCAGGTTAAATCTCGTTTCTGCGGCTCGTTTCAGCTCGTTTCAGCTCGTTTCAGCTCGTTTCAGATCAGGTTAAATCTCGTTTCTGCGGCTCGTTTCAGCTCGTTTCAGATCAGGTTAAATCTCGTTTCTGCGGCTCGTTTCAGCTCGTTTCAGCTGGTGTGTTTCAGCTCCTGCGGGTCTCACCCAGCGTTCTCCGGATGAGGTAGAGCTGGTCCATGTCGGACTTGCCGGGCCACAGGGGCAAACCCGACAGCAGCTCGGCAAACACGCAGCCCACGGCCCACACGTCCACCGGGGGCCCGTACTGAGTGTCCCCCACCAGCAGCTCCGGGGCCCGGTACCAGCGCGTCGCCACGTAGTCCGTGTAGTAATCACAGGGGCCGGCTGCAGGCACAGAGGGTTAGACCGGGTTAGACCAGGGTTAGACCAGGGTTAGACCGGGGTTAGACCAGGGTTAGACCAGGGTTAGACCAGGGTTAGACCAGGGTTAGACCAGGGTTAGACCAGGTTAGACCGGGTTAGACCAGGGTTAGACCAGGGTTAGACCAGGGTTAGACCGGGTTAGACCGGGTTAGACCAGGGTTAGACCAGGGTTAGACCGGGTTAAACCAGGGTTAGACCTGGTTTAGTCCTAGTTTAGTCCTGGTGTTTAGACCTGAATTAGTCCTGGTTTAGCCCTGGTTTAGCCCTGGTTTAGCCCTGGTTTAGCCCTGGTTTAGTCCTGGTTTAGTCCTGGTTTAGTCCTGGTTTAGTCCTGGTTTAGTCCTGGTTTAGTCCTGGTTTAGCCCTGGTTTAGTCCTGGTTTGGCCCTGGTTTGGCCCTGGTTTGGCCCTGGTTCAGTCCTGGTTCAGTCCTGGTTCAGTCCTGGTTCAGCCCTGGTTCAGCCCTGGTTTAGCCCTGGTTTAGTCCTGGTTCAGTCCTGGTTCAGTCCTGGTTCAGTCCTGGTTCAGTCCTGGTTCAGTCCTGGTTCAGTCCTGGTTCAGTCCTGGTTTAGTCCTGGTTTAGTCCTGGTTTAGCCCTGGTTTAGTCCTGGTTTAGCCCTGGTTTAGCCCTGGTTTAGCCCTGGTTTAGCCCTGGTTTAGCCCTGGTTTAGTCCTGGTTCAGCCCTGGTTTAGCCCTGGTTTAGCCCTGGTTTAGTCCTGGTTTAGCCCTGGTTTAGCCCTGGTTCAGTCCTGGTTCAGTCCTGGTTCAGTCCTGGTTTAGCCCTGGTTTAGTCCTGGTTCAGTCCTGGTTTAGCCCTGGTTTAGTCCTGGTTTAGCCCTGGTTTAGTCCTGGTTCAGTCCTGGTTCAGTCCTGGTTCAGTCCTGGTTTAGTCCTGGTTTAGTCCTGGTTTAGTCCTGGTTTAGCCCTGGTTTAGTCCTGGTTTAGCCCTGGTTCAGTCCTGGTTTAGTCCTGGTTCAGTCCTGGTTTAGTCCTGGTTCAGTCCTGGTTTAGTCCTGGTTCAGTCCTGGTTCAGTCCTGGTTTAGCCCTGGTTTAGTCCTGGTTCAGTCCTGGTTCAGTCCTGGTTTAGTCCCTGGTTTAGTCCTGGTTCAGTCCTGGTTTAGCCCTGGTTTAGTCCCTGGTTTAGTCCCTGGTTTAGTCCTGGTTTAGTCCTGGTTTAGCCCTGGTTTAGTCCTGGTTTAGTCCTGGTTTAGCCCTGGTTTAGTCCTGGTTTAGCCCTGGTTCAGTCCTGGTTCAGTCCTGGTTCAGTCCTGGTTTAGTCCTGGTTCAGTCCTGGTTTAGCCCTGGTTTAGTCCCTGGTTTAGTCCCTGGTTTAGTCCTGGTTCAGTCCTGGTTTAGTCCTGGTTTAGTCCTGGTTTAGTCCTGGTTTAGCCCTGGTTTAGTCCTGGTTTAGCCCTGGTTTAGTCCTGGTTTAGCCCTGGTTTAGTCCTGGTTTAGCCCTGGTTTAGTCCTGGTTCAGTCCTGGTTTAGTCCTGGTTCAGTCCTGGTTTAGCCCTGGTTTAGTCCCTGGTTTAGTCCTGGTTCAGTCCTGGTTTAGTCCTGGTTTAGTCCTGGTTTAGTCCTGGTTTAGTCCTGGTTTAGCCCTGGTTTAGTCCTGGTTTAGCCCTGGTTTAGTCCTGGTTTAGTCCTGGTTTAGTCCTGGTTTAGTCCTGGTTCTCAGACTCACTGAGGATCCTGGCGAAGCCGAAGTCGCACAGTTTGATGACCTGGTGTTTGGTGATCAGGAGGTTCTCGGGCTTCACGTCTCGGTGGATGCACTGAAACAACAGAGACTTTCATTACAAAGAAGAACAAATGAAACTGGTGAAACTGGTGAAACTGGTGAAACTGGTGAAACTGGTGAAACTGGTGAAACTGGTGAAACTGGTGAAACTTTGCAGTCTCAGATCTGCGTCTGTTTTTCAGCAGGAAAAAGAATAAAATCCTTGACTTTAGATGTGACTTTTCCCTAAGAGAAAGTGAGAAAAAGAAAAGTGCAGTTTGGGGAGGACAGAGACGAGGAAGTTAAAACTCTGCTCAACCGAACACGAGGAATTCCTGTAAAAACCATCGTAAAAGAGAAAGTCTGTGGGAACGAGGGAGAGAAGGAGGGAGGAGGGAGGAGGGAAGGAGGGAGGGAGGGAGGGAGGGGGAGGGAGGGAAGGAGGGAGGGAAGGAGGGAGGGAGGGAAGGAGGGAGAGAAGGAGGAGGGAGGGAAGGAGGGAGGGAAGGAGGGAAGAGGGAGGGAGGGAAAGAGGGAGAGGAGGAGGGAAAGAGAGAAGAGAAGGAGGAGAAGGAAGAAGAGGACAGGAGGAGGAGGAGAGGAAGTAAAGAGGAAAAAGAGGACAGAACAATGGATTTTTAACTTTTAATTCATCACTTAAAGCTCCACTGTGTAACTTTTCTGGCTGCTCGTCTCCATGGTGATGTTATTGTGATGTTATTGCTGTGCCCGGGATGTTCCACAGTGCGGCATTACACAAAGACATGATGCATTTATTCACTTATTTCTCAAAACTGCCACAAAAACAGACGAGTCCCCCTCTCCACAGACCTGACCTGTGACCCGCTCGTCTCCATGGAGACAGTCAAATTAAATGCCGCACTGTGGATCATTTAAGGAAAATGCTGGACTCACGTTCTGTTTGTGGCAGAAGTCGACGGCCTGAAGCGTTTGCCACGTGATGGTTTTGGCGAGCGGCTCCGGGACCCTGCGGGGACAAATCATGACATCACGAGGTGGAACAGAGCGTCTGCAGAGGGGACAAATCATGACATCACGAGGTGGAACAGAGCGTCTGCAGAAGGGACAAATCATGACATCACGAGGTGGAACAGAGCGTCTGCAGAGGGGACACATCGTGACATCACGAGGTGGAACAGAGCGTCTGCAGAAGGGACAAATCATGACATCACGAGGTGGAACAGAGCGTCTGCAGAAGGGGACACATCGTGACATCACGAGGTGGAACAGAGCGTCTGCAGCGGTGGAGACTCATGATACAGAGTCACTCAAACATGAATGAAACAAACATGAATCCAGGACTAAACCAGGACTAAACCAGGACTAAACCAGGACTAAACCAGGACTAAACCAGGACTAAACCAGGGGCTAAACCAGGGACTAAACCAGGACTAAACCAGGACTAAACCAGGACTAAACCAGGACTAAACCAGGGCTAAACCAGGGCTAAACCAGGACTAAACCAGGACTAAACCAGGGCTAAACCAGGACTAAACCAGGACTAAACCAGGACTAAACCAGGGCTAAACCAGGGCTAAACCAGGACTAAACCAGGACTAAACCAGGACTAAACCAGGGCTAAACCAGGGCTAAACCAGGGCTAAACCAGGGCTAAACCAGGACTAAACCAGGACTAAACCAGGGCTAAACCAGGACTAAACCAGGACTAAACCAGGTCTAAACCAGGGCTAAACCAGGACTAAACCAGGGCTAAACCAGGGCTAAACCAGGACTAAACCAGGACTAAACCAGGACTAAACCAGGTCTAAACCAGGTCTAAACCAGGTCTAAACCAGGACTAAACCAGGGCTAAACCAGGACTAAACCAGGACTAAACCCCGGCTAAACCAGGGCTAAACCAGGACTGAACCAGGTCTAAACCAGGTCTAAACCAAGACTAAACCAGGACTAAACCAGGACTAAACCAGGACTAAACCCCGGCTAAACCAGGGCTAAACCAGGACTAAACCAGGTCTAAACCAGGTCTAAACCAGGGCTAAACAAGGACTAAACCAGGACTAAACCAGGACTAAACCAGGTCTAAACCAGGACTAAACCAGGGCTAAACCAGGACTAAACCAGGACTAAACCAGGACTAAACCAGGGCTAAACCAGGGCTAAACCAGGACTAAACCAGGACTAAACCAGGGCTAAACCAGGGCTAAACCAGGGCTAAACCAGGACTAAACCAGGACTAAACCAGGGCTAAACCAGGACTAAACCAGGACTAAACCAGGTCTAAACCAGGTCTAAACCAGGGCTAAACCAGGACTAAACCAGGACTAAACCAGGGCTAAACCAGGGCTAAACCAAGACTAAACCAGGTCTAAACCAGGACTAAACCAGGACTAAACCAGGACTAAACCAGGTCTAAACCAGGTCTAAACCAGGGCTAAACCAGGACTAAACCCCGGCTAAACCAGGGCTAAACCAGGACTAAACCAGGACTAAACCAGGACTAAACCAGGACTAAACCCCGGCTAAACCAGGGCTAAACCAGGACTAAACCAGGTCTAAACCAAGACTAAACCAGGACTAAACCAGGACTAAACCCCGGCTAAACCAGGGCTAAACCAGGACTAAACCAGGTCTAAACCAGGTCTAAACCAGGTCTAAACCAGGACTAAACCAGAACTAAACCAGGTCTAAACCAGGTCTAAACCAGGTCTAAACCAGGTCTAAACCAGGTCTAAACCAGGACTAAACCAGGGCTAAACCAGGACTAAACCAGGACTAAACCAGGTCTAAACCAGGACTAAACTAGGTCTAAACCAGGTCTAAACCAGGTCTAAACCAGGACTAAACCAGGTTCTGTTTTGAGCATTTTTTTTCTGTCTTCCTCCAAAAACACCTTTATTTATTCCTTCAAACCGACACTGAAACCTCTCATCCCTCGCTCCATCTCCCTTCATTTCCTCCCAGGAGCAGCAGGAGGAGGAGGAGGAGGAGCAGGAGGTGCAGGAGGAGCAGGAGCAGGAGGAGGAGCAGGAGGAGCAGGAGGAGGAGCAGGAGGAGCAGGACGAGCAGGAGGAGGAGCAGGAGGAGGAGCAGGACGAGCAGGGGGAGGAGGAGGAGGAGCAGGAGGAGCAGGAGGAGGAGCAGGAGGAGGAGCAGGAGGAGGAGCAGGACGAGCAGGAGGAGGAGCAGGAGCAGGAGGAGCAGGAGGAGCAGGAGGAGGAGCAACAGGAGCAGGAGGAGGAGGAGCAGGAGAAGCAGGAGGAAGAGCAACAGGAGCAGGAGGAGGAGCAACAGGAGCAGGAGGAGGAGGAGCAGGAGGAGGAGCAGGAGGAGGAGCAACAGGAGCAGGAGGAGCAGGAGGAGCAGGAGGAGGAGCAACAGGAGCAGGAGGAGGAGCAACAGGAGCAGGAGGAGGAGGAGCAGGATTATGGGGCTCATCACTGTAAACATTCTCAGTGGGTTGGTTCAGATGCCCCGGAGACGAACGCACTGCCCCAGGGCAGGAGGAGGGGCAGAGGGGGCAGGAGGAGGGGCAGAGGGGGCAGGAGGAGGGGCAGAGGGGGCAGGAGGAGGGGCAGAGGGGCAGGAGGAGGGGCAGAGGGGCAGTGGGGGCTGGAGGAGGGGCAGAGGGGGCAGGAGGAGGGGCAGAGGGGCAGTAGTGGCAGGAGGAGGGGCAGAGGGGGCAGGAGGAGGGCCAGAGGGGGCAGGAGGAGGGGCAGAGGGGGTCAGGAGGAGGGGCAGAGGGGATAGTAGGGGCAGGAGGAGGGGCAGAGGGGGCAGTAGGGGCAGGAGGGGGGGCAGAGGGGGCAGGAGGAGGGGCAGAGGGGGCAGAAGGGGTCAGGAGGAGGGGCAGAGGGGGCAGGAGGAGGGGCAGAGGGGCAGGAGGAGGGGCAGGAGGAGGGGCAGAGGGGGCAGAGGGGGAAGTAGGGGCAGGAGGAGGGGCAGTAGGGGCAGGAGGAGGGGCAGTAGGGGCAGGAGGAGGGGCAGTAGGGGCAGGAGGGGCGGCAGTGGGGGCAGGAGGAGGGGCAGTAGGAGGGGCAGAGGGGGCAGTAGGGGCAGGAGGAGGGGCAGAGGGGGCAGTAGGGGCAGGAGGAGGGGCAGTAGGGGGCAGTAGGGGTCAGGAGGAGGGGCAGAGGGGGCAGGAGGAGGGGCAGAGGGGCAGGAGGAGGGGCAGAGGGAGCAGAGGGGGCAGTAGGGGGCAGGAGGAGGGGCAGAGGGGGCAGAGGGGGCCAGGAGGAGGGGCAGTAGGGGCAGGAGGAGGGGCAGAGGGGGCAGGAGGAGGGGCAGAGGAGCAGAGGGGGCAGTAGGGGGCAGGAGGAGGGGCAGAGGGGCAGAGGGGGAAGTAGGGGCAGGAGGAGGGGCAGTAGGGGCAGGAGGGGAAGGAGGAGGGGCAGTAGGGGCAGGAGGAGGGGCAGAGGGGCCAGGAGGAGGGGCAGTAGGGGCAGGAGGAGGGGCAGAGGGGGCAGGAGGAGGGGCAGAGGGGGCAGTAGGGGCAGGAGGAGGGGCAGAGGGGGCAGTAGGGGCAGGAGGAGGGGCAGAGGGGGCAGTAGGGGCAGGAGGAGGGGCAGTAGGGGCAGGCGGAGGGGCAGAGGGGGCAGGAGGGGCAGGCGGAGGGGCAGTAGGAGCAGGAGGAGGGGCAGGGGGCAGGAGGAGGGGCAGAGGGGGCAGTAGGGGCAGGAGGAGGGGCAGAGGGGGCAGGAGGAGGGGCATAGGGGCAGGAGGAGGGGCAGAGGGAGCAGAGGGGCAGTAGGGGCAGGAGGAGGGGCAGAGGGGCAGAGGGGGAAGTAGGGGCAGGAGGAGGGGCAGGAGGGGCAGTAGGGGCAGGAGGAGGGGCAGTAGGGGCAGGAGGAGGGGCAGTAGGGGCAGGAGGAGGGGCAGTAGGGGCAGGAGGAGGGGCAGTCGGGGCAGGAGGAGGGGCAGAGGGGCAGGAGGAGGGGCAGTAGGGGCAGGAGGAGGGGCAGAGGGGGCAGGAGGAGGGGCAGAGGGGGCAGGAGGAGGGGCAGAGGGGGCAGGAGGAGGGGCAGAGGGGGCAGGAGGAGGGGCAGAGGGGGCAGGAGGAGGGGCATAGGGGCAGGAGGAGGGGCAGAGGGGGCAGGAGGAGGGGCATAGGGGCAGGAGGAGGGGCAGAGGGGCAGGAGGAGGGGCAGTAGGGGCAGGAGGAGGGGCAGTAGGGGCAGGAGGAGGGGCAGAGGGGGCAGTAGGGGCAGTAGGGGCAGGAGGGGGGGCAGATGGGGCAGTAGGAGGTTTCGGGGTAGGTGCCGTGGTAATAAAAAGTAAACAGCTCAGATTTATGTTCTGGACTCAGGGACATTTTGTTTTAAATTGTGAATCGCTACGGCAACGGACCGACTTTTACACGTCTGTAAAACACGAGAGACGAGAGTTTTATTAGATTAAAAAACACTTTCACCTCATCCTCGAGTTTCATATCGAATAAAACAAACAGAAATAATAAAGAAAAAGGAAAAGAAGGAAGAGAAAAAGGCTTTAAAATTCTGCTTTAAGAGTTTAGCAAAGAGGAAAAGATGAAAAAAGGAAACGATGATGTGGAAGTGACATTAAGTCTAGTGATAAAAGATGAAGAGAAAAGGGAAATTTAATTATAAAATGACCAAAATATAAATATAATATAAATATAATATAAATATAAATATTATATAAATATAAATATAAATATAATATAAATATAATATAAATATAAATATAAATATAAATATAAATATAAATATAAATATAAATATAAATATAAATATAAATATAAATATACGGGGCCCGAGCAGCTTTTCTGTTTGAACTCATTCCTTTTGTGTTTTGCTGTTTTTTTATTAGTCGAAGTCGTTTGTTCTGTGTTTTTGTGTCTTGATTTTATGCTCATTATTGTATTTTGTTAAATTGTCTTTAATAAAAAAGTAAATGAAAAAAAACAGACATAAATATTCATCGTTACTCGAATGTGGCTGAACTCGACTCTGCAGCTTTTGGTTCTGTCCGATCAAACGGATTTGAACAGCACCATTTAGAAATCGAGACGAAGACGGAAGAAAATAGAAAATATGTTTGATAATTATCAACTAAAATTCTGTTTATGTTATTTTTGTATATTCTTATTCTTCCTTTTCACAGATTTGAACTGAACAGGTTCAAATGTGCTTTTCTCACTGATTTATAGATAATTTTATGAAGATTTTTTTATGTTCTGGTTCGTTTGCGTTGTGATTCTAACGTCTTTTGCCGTTTCTTATTCTTCGCGTACGAATCGTGCGGCAGATAAACCGGACTTTCCTCGTCTGCACAGAACGAGGCGTAAACGGGACGAGTTTCTGTGGACAGGAGCGTAAACGAAACAAACGAAACTCCAGGGACGGTTTGACGGGAGGAGAAACGCTGAACAGCTCAAATATTTTAAACCTTTGAACATTTCCTGCATTTTTTTTGTGTGTCTAATCCCTCAGTCGTCCTGGTGGGATCAGCGGCGAAAGGGAAATCCAGAGCTGCCAAAGTGACAGAAGTGGATTTCCCCTTTGCCCCTTCGCAGATCAGACGTTCCTTCCTGCAGGAGCCCGAACTCCTGAGGAAAGCGCCGAGCAGAGAGGCCGTATTTCACACAGAGAAAAGCGAGAGAGCGTGTGACCCTGACCCTCGGGGGTGGCGGTCCAGCTCGGTGAGCACGGTGTAGTCGCAGTACTCGAACACCAGGTGGAGCCGCCTCTTCCTCCTGAACACTTCGATCAGGTTGACCAGGTTGGCGTGCTTCAGTTGCTGCAGAGACACAAAACACACGGGAGAAATGTGAACAATATGCGAGCGCCGTCCGTCATCGGGCCCCGGGGCCGCCGACAGCTGCTAACGCCAACACACGCGGGACAAAAGGAGCGCCGTAAAAAAAAAACGACGTGTTTGAACGAGATTTATCTGCTGCCCGGAAACTGACAGTGTTTTGGTTTAGAGCTTAAACAGCATCAGGAATCCCAGAGTTTGAACTGGAGACGCTCAGAGACACGGGGCCGGAGAGAAAACTCCTAAAACTGACCCTAAACCATCTTCTGATGTTCTGAAGCTGTTTCCTCCTCACACTCGGAGCTGGAGTCGAGTTTGTTTCACTCACGTGTTTGAGGAACTCTTTATTATTCGTCTGTTACATCTGCAAAGCTCCAGACGCTCTGCTCCACCTCGGGAAGTTTCAGCAGCTCCTTTTACCCTTAGTAAAGATGAAACGGTCCCAGTGATTCTAGTGAAGGTGGAGTTTAAAAACACAGTGGAGCACTTCCAGGGTGACAGAAACCTAAGCTGCGTCCTGAACCCAGAGTCCGGCTCTAAATGTCCCGAAAATGAGACTCGGACAGAATCCGGAGGAGTTCTTTTCTGATAAACAATAAAAACTGGTCGTAGAGAAGCCGAGTGGAGAGCAGAGAAGGGAAAGGCGGAGGTGAAGACGAAGGTGAAGGAAAGAGTGAAGGAGAGGACGAGGGTGAAGGAGAGGGTGAAGGTGAAGGAGAGGGTGAAGGCGAAGGAGAGGGTGAAGGCGAAGGAAAAAGTGAAGGAGAGGGTGAAGGTGAAGGACAGGGTGAAGGTGAAGGAGAGGGCAAAGGTGAAGGAAAAAGTGAAGGAGAGGGTGAAGGTGAAGGACAGGGTGAAGGTGAAGGAGAGGGCGAAGGTGAAGGAAAAAGTGAAGGAGAGGGTGAAGGTGAAGGAGAGGGCGAAGGTGAAGGAAAAAGTGAAGGAGAGGGTGAAGGTGAAGGAGAGGGTGAAGGTGAAGGTGAAGGTGAAGGAGAGGGTGAAGGTGCAGGAAAAAGTGAAGGAGAGGGTGAAGGTGAAGGAGAGGGTGAAGGTGAAGGAAAAAGTGAAGGAGAGGGTGAAGGTGAAGGAGAGGGTGAAGGTGAAGGAAAAAGTGAAGGAGAGGGTGAAGGTGAAGGAGAGGGTGAAGGTGAAGGAAAAAGTGAAGGAGAGGGTGAAGGTGAAGGAGAGGGTGAAGGTGAAGGAAAAAGTGAAGGAGAGGGTGAAGGTGAAGGAGAGGGTGAAGGTGAAGGAGAGGGTGAAGGAGAGGGTGAGGGTGAAGGCGAAGGAGAGGGTGAAGGTGAAGGAGAGGGTGAAGGTGAAGGAAAAAGTGAAGGAGAGGGTGAAGGTGAAGGAGAGGGTGAAGGTGAAGGAAAAAGTGAAGGAGAGGGTGAAGGTGAAGGAGAGGGTGAAGGTGAAGGAAAAAGTGAAGGAGAGGGTGAAGGTGAAGGAGAGGGTGAAGGTGAAGGAAAAAGTGAAGGAGAGGGTGAAGGTGAAGGAGAGGGTGAAGGCGAAGGAGAGGGTGAAGGTGAAGGAGAGGGTGAAGGCAAAGGAGAGGGTGAAGGCAAAGGAGAGGGTGAAGGTGAAGGAGAGGGTGAAGGTGAAGGAAAAAGTGAAGGAGAGGGTGAAGGTGAAGGAGAGGGTGAAGGTGAAGGAAAAAGTGAAGGAGAGGGTGAAGGTGAAGGAGAGGGTGAAGGCGAAGGAGAGGGTGAAGGTGAAGGAGAGGACGAAGGCGAAGGAGAGGGTGAAGGTGAAGGAAAAAGTGAAGGAGAGGGTGAAGGTGAAGGAGAGGGTGAAGGCGAAGGAGAGGGTGAAGGTGAAGGAGAGGACGAAGGTGAAGGAGAGGACGAAGGTGAAGGAGAGGGTGAAGGTGAAGGAAAAAGTGAAGGAGAGGGGGAAGGAGAGGGCGAAGGAGAGGGCGAAGGAGAGGACGAAGGAGAGGGCGAAGGAGAGGGCGAAGGAGAGGGGAAGGAGAGGGGGAAGGAGAGGGGGAAGGAGAGGGGGAAGGAGAGGGCGAAGGAGAGGGGAAGGAGAGGACGAAGGAGAGGGCGAAGGAGAGGGCGAAGGAGAGGGCGAAGGAGAGGGCGAAGGAGAGGGGAAGGAGAGGGGAAGGAGAGGGGGAAGGAGAGGGGGAAGGAGAGGGGGAAGGAGAGGGGGAAGGAGAGGGGAAGGAGAGGGGAAAGGAGAGGGGGAAGGAGAGGGGGAAGGAGAGGGGGAAGGAGAGGGCGACGGAGTGGTGAAAGGAGTGCGCTCAGCAGAGCGGAAAGGACATCGGGAAGGAGAGGGGGAAGGAGAGGGGGAAGGAGAGGGGGAAGGAGAGGGCGAAGGAGAGGGCGAAGGAGAGGGGGAAGGAGAGGGGGAAGGAGAGGGGGAAGGAGAGGGCAAAGGAGAGGGGAAGGAGAGGGCGAAGGAGAGGGGAAGGAGAGGGCAAAGGAGAGGGGAAGGAGAGGGCGAAGGAGAGGGGAAGGAGAGGGCAAAGGAGAGGGGAAGGAGAGGGGGAAGGAGAGGGCAAAGGAGAGGGGAAGGAGAGGGGGAAGGAGAGGGGGAAGGAGATGGGGAAGGAGAGGGGGAAGGAGAGGGGAAGGAGAGGGGAAGGAGAGGGGAAGGAGAGGGCGAAGGAGAGGAGGAAGGAGAGGGGGAAGGAGAGGGCGAAGGAAAGGGGGAAGGAGAGGAGGAAGGAGAGGGGGAAGGAGAGGGGAAGGAGAGGGGGAAGGAGAGGGCGAAGGAGAGGGGGAAGGAGAGGGCGAAGGAGAGGGCGAAGGAGAGGGGAAGGAGAGGGGGAAGGAGAGGGCGAAGGAGAGGGCTAAGGAGAGGGCGAAGGAGAGGGGAAGGAGAGGGGGAAGGAGAGGGGGAAGGAGAGGGGAAGGAGAGGGGAAAAGAGAGGGGAAAGGAGAGGGGGAAGGAGAGGGGGAAGGAGAGGGGGAAGGAGAGGGCGAAGGAAAGGGGAAGGAGAGGGGGAAGGAGAGGGGGAAGGAGAGGGGGAAGGAGAGGGGGAAGGAGAGGGGGAAGGAGAGGGGGAAGGAGAGGGGGAAGGAGAGGGGAAGGAGAGGGGAAAGGAGAGGGGGAAGGAGAGGGGGAAGGAGAGGGGGAAGGAGAGGGCGAAGGAGAGGGGGAAGGAGAGGGCGAAGGAGAGGGGGAATAAACTAAAGACTCGAGCGTCTGTAGGAGGAAGAAACTAAAGACTTGAGCCAAAACGAGTGGATCCTTGTGTCACAGGAGCTCCTGTCTGCTCCTGTCTGCTCCTGTCTGCTCCTGTCTGCTCCTGTCTGCTCCTGTCTGCTCCTGTCCTGTATAAAGCTCGGCCATAATGTGAAGATCGAAACCCTTAAATGTATCAGAAAATGACTTGAACACAGTGAAATGTTCTGTTCAAATAATCGACCTGTGGACGAGACTGAAGCGTCTGTGAGTCTGAGGTAAACAGGATCAGTGCTCACGGCCTCAGAATAAGTTCTCAGATGCCAAATTTGACATAAAATGCTTTAAATTCTGCTAAATTCTAGATAAACGAACTTAAAACCAGTTTATAATTAGTATGAAAGGCCTGATGATAAACTCAAAGATGATACATTCTAGATAAAAGTGCTGGTAAACGGACTGGAGCTTCTTCTTTTCAACATTTTTTGCCTAAGTTTAAGATTTTCTGACTGGTTGAGTCATGGAAGAAAAATCTGTGACATTTTTAAGATGATAAACCAACGAGAAAGAATAAATCTGAAAATAAGATGAAGAACCTGAACCTCTACGGACTCTACGGACTCTACGGGCTCTACGGGCTCTACGGGCTCTACGGGCTCTACGGGCTCTACGGGCTCTACGGGCTCTACGGACTCTACGGACTCTACGGACTCTACGGACTCCCACGGACTCCCACGGACTCCCACGGACTCCCACGGACTCTCACGGACTCTACGGACTCCTCACGGACTCTACGGACTCTCACGGACTCTCACGGACTCTACGGACTCCACGGACTCCCACGGACTCTCACGGACTCCCACGGACTCCCACGGACTCTACGGACTCTCACGGACTCTACGGACTCCCACGGACTCTCACGGACTTCACGGACTCTACGGACTCTACGGACTCTACGGACTCTACGGACTCTACGGACTCTACGGACTCTACGGACTCTACGGACTCTACGGACTCTACGGACTCTACGGACTCTACGGACTCTACGGACTCTACGGACTCTACGGACTCTACGGACTCTACGGACTCTACAGACTCTACAGACTCTACAGACTCTACAGACTCTACAGACTCTACAGACTCTACAGACTCTACAGACTCTACAGACTCTACAGACTCTACAGACTCTACAGACTCTACAGACTCTACAGACTCTACAGACTCTACAGACTCTACAGACTCTACAGACTCTACAGACTCTACAGACTCTACAGACTCTACAGACTCTACAGACTCTACAGACTCTACAGACTCTACAGACTCTACAGACTCTACAGACTCTACAGACTCTACAGACTCTACAGACTCTACAGACTCTACAGACTCTACAGACTCTACAGACTCTACAGACTCTACAGACTCTACAGACTCTACAGACTCTACAGACTCTACAGACTCTACAGACTCTACAGACTCTACAGACTCTACAGACTCTACAGACTCTACAGACTCTACAGACTCTACAGACTCTACAGACTCTACAGACTCTACAGACTCTACAGACTCTACAGACTCTACAGACTCTACAGACTCTACAGACTCTACAGACTCTACAGACTCTACAGACTCTACAGACTCTACAGACTCTACAGACTCTACAGACTCTACAGACTCTACAGACTCTACAGACTCTACAGACTCTACAGACTCTACAGACTCTACAGACTCTACAGACTCTACAGACTCTACAGACTCTACAGACTCTACAGACTCTACAGACTCTACAGACTCTACAGACTCTACAGACTCTACAGACTCTACAGACTCTACAGACTCTACAGACTCTACAGACTCTACAGACTCTACAGACTCTACAGACTCTACAGACTCTACAGACTCTACAGACTCTACAGACTCTACAGACTCTACAGACTCTACAGACTCTACAGACTCTACAGACTCTACAGACTCTACAGACTCTACAGACTCCTACAGACCCTACCGACTCTACAGACTCTACAGACTCTACAGACTCTACAGACTCTACAGACTCTACAGACTCTACAGACTCTACAGACTCTACAGACTCTACAGACTCTACAGACTCTACAGACTCTACAGACTCTACAGACTCTACAGACTCTACAGACTCTACAGACTCTACAGACTCTACAGACTCTACAGACTCTACAGACTCTACAGACTCTACAGACTCTACAGACTCTACAGACTCTACAGACTCTACAGACTCTACAGACTCTACAGACTCTACAGACTCTACAGACTCTACAGACTCTACAGACTCTACAGACTCTACAGACTCTACAGACTCTACAGACTCTACAGACTCTACAGACTCTACAGACTCTACAGACTCTACAGACTCTACAGACTCTACAGACTCTACAGACTCTACAGACTCTACAGACTCTACAGACTCTACAGACTCTACAGACTCTACAGACTCTACAGACTCTACAGACTCTACAGACTCTACAGACTCTACAGACTCTACAGACTCTACAGACTCTACAGACTCTACAGACTCTACAGACTCTACAGACTCTACAGACTCTACGGACTCTACGGACTCTACGGACTCTACAGAAGCTTTTAGAGTTGGTTTGAGTTTGGGCTCCAAGTCCAACATCATCTTAAAGCCATTTGTCTAGAACAAAGTCAATAAAGAGAAAAAAAAGAAAGAAAATGTCATGGTGTCATTTTATAACCTGGTTTTATTTTTGTCATGTCTTTGCCAAGATTTGAAAACTTTAAACTCCGTTTACACAGAGCCGGTGTGTTGAGAAACTAATATTTCCCTCTGTTCTCCGAAATAACATCGTGAACAGCACTGTTTTAAAAAGTTTTCCTTTACACCTCCACAGGTAAAACAGAGACATTTCCCTTCGTTTGTGCTTTTACACACAAACGGTGAATTCTCCTCAATCGAGTCTCTGAAGCAGTGAGGACCTAAAACTGACCGTCTTGGATCAGGAGGGAGGAGTTTAAGTTTTTCTTTCATGAATCATTATATTTCTATAGCACCTTTGATGAGCTTTAGAGCTCATTCTTCCTTCACTCTGCAGTCGCTGAGCTCCTCGTTCACTGAGTCTGCAAACGAAACACAGGAGAAGTGTTTGCAGCAGAGGAAAAGACTCTGACGCTTCCCTCATCCTCAGAGCAAAAGGGAAACATCAGTAACACTTTTGGAAACTGTTCATCACGTCACAAACGCCAAACCCGAGTTTTCCAGAATCTCCACTCGAGCCGGAGTTTTTAGAAAGATTCGTTTTCAGAGGCAAATTCACCGTTTGTGTGTAAAAGATGGAAACAAATGAAGGGAAATGTCCGTTTTTAAATCTATATATAATATATTCAATGCAGTTCCACAGATGTGGTCAAAGTGATTTGGGGGAATTTTTATAAAATCAGTTTCAAAAGAAAAGACTTTTTTTTTCTCTTTCAGTTGAATCGTCATTCGGTCAAACGGCAGAAGTCGTGCGGCAAAACACTGATAAAACCATGAAGTGTTTTTGACATAAAAAATAGATTTTTACATAAAAACTTAAATGTAAAGAGGGAAAGTGAAACATGCTTCAGTTTTATCCAATTCTGAAGTATTTTTACTCTTTTTAAGAACAAAATTGGCCCCAGAGTCGAGAGTTCATTCTGTATTTGGGCAAATTGTGAAATTCTTCAAAACTTTAAGAAAAAAAATAATGATGTTCTGTTTATTTGCATCTCAGTTTGTGTTTTTCATCATTTTAAATAAGATCAGTTATTTTCAAGTTAATAAAATTTTTGTCCGTTGCACTGAATGACATTTTTCAGACGTCCCGCGGTTTAAATGCAGAAAAATGTTTGGATCAAAGTTTTTTTCAAGGGGAAAAAAACAAAATGATCAAATCTACATTTAAATATACCAGAAAATGCCGTTCTGTTTTCATTTTTTGAGCATGTGGAAGCCGCCAAACGTCACAGAGCCATAAGAGGTGTTAGAGTCACCGTTTTGTCTTCAGTCGTTCCTCTGATCCTCCTGCGTTTGCACTTCTTCCTAGTTTCAGTCATTAACGCCGAATCCTCTGGCGGTTCTAATCTGGTTGAAATCTGAATCCTGCAGCATTAAAATCCCCCCGAGTTCGGTGGGTCCAGACTAAAGCCACGGCCGCTCCTCCTGCCTGAGCCCGGCGTCTTTGTGCCCAGTTTAATTATCCATTCAGACCCTCACATCACAGACCCGCGTCGCCATGGAGACGCCCGTTTACAGCAGCGCGGCACAAAACAGCGACGGACCAGACGCCTGTAAAACTGCATTCGCCGGAGGAACCCAGAGGAACTCGGGTTTACGGCGGGAGAGTCTGGAGGAGCCTGTGGAGACGCTTCAGTCCCTCTGGAGTTCATTAGTGGAAAACGACACGTTAAAGCGCTTCAGTTCTGAGCTCGTCCAGGCGGAGCTCTGTGACGCCGAGGACAGTTCCATTTCTCCACAGCGACGGTTCGTTTGGTCCGTCCGCTTCCACTTTCTAATGAATAAAACAGCGAAAAGTCCACAGTGCACAGAGCTCGGCCACAATGTGAGATCCAAACATTCAAATCTGTCAGAAAATGACCTAAAAGTAGAAAAATTATCTGTTCCTGCAGCGACATCATTTTACTGGACAAGTTCTCTGAAAATAAACGACCTCTAGACGAGAACGAAGCGTCTCAGAACTATTAAGTGGAGAATAAGTCTGAAAAACAACGTGAAGTTTGAAAATCTTGGCCAGATCAGAGACATTTGCAGTGCAGGAGCTAAAACATGTGAGAGAATCCAAGAATCCCGGGCATTTCAGTCATTTCATCTTCATCATTTGTAGTTCGCAGCTTTTATGTGGTGACATGAAGGACATTTCAGAACCTGTCTGTAGACGTCTAAACTCCAGGATCAGCAGGAAAAGAGCGATTCTACTGAGACTAAGACGACGTCTGAACAGAAGACGCAAAAGTGCCGTCGCATCTTCACTTTTTATTCCAACAAGTGTTTTCTGAAGGAAATCTGCAGGCACAAAACCCTGTGGAACTGGATGATGGGGTTTGTATACAAGAAAACGTTTTTGTTTCCATCCGGTTTTTCCGCACGTGCACAGAGGCTGAGAGGAGCTGCTCGTTTGTGTTCACAGTCGTCATGAGAAAACTCGTCTTATGTTTTGAAGTAGGTTTTGCATTTAATTGTTCTGACGTGACTTCATCTTCCTCTAAGTCAGTGAATGTTGAGGATCAAAAACGTGACTCTGAAAAGTTCAAACTCGTCGATAAATCCATCGATCTACCCCCGACCCGTTTCCTCTAGACGAGGCCGACAGACAGAGGCTCATTAATGAATCACTGCATTTATACAGCGTCTTTCATGACCCCAAAGCACTTCACACTTCATTCTTCACTTCACACTTCATTCTTCACTTCAGTTCATTCTTCACTCGTTTTCTCGTACGTGGGGCTGGTGCTGCTGTGATTCACCGTCACACAACACCGTGAAAACCAAAACGATCCTGGTGCCGGTACCAAGAAGAGTCGGTGTTTGGTCGGACGAAGAGGCTGAATTATTGCTTCAGACCCGACGACGTAAACGTAAACCCGACGTGAGCAGATCTGACCGGAGTTCTGTGTCTCGTGCAGATGGAGACGGTGGAGCGAGTTCAGCTTTTCCTCTCCGTCGTTTGGTTTCAGATTCTTGTGGTTTTAAGCCCAAAACGCCGTCGCCGTCTAAACAAGAGGCACTTCTGATGAAATATTGTGTGGTTTTTCCCCGTCCTCACGTAAACAGGCCTTTATCTTATCTTTATCTTCACCGCCTGATAAACGAAGGAAACTACACTGACCATGATCCTTTGCTCCGATTTCAAACATAAAAGCTCCACAGACTGAAGGCGTTTGAATTGTTCCTTCTACAGATTCAAACGCTTCTGTCTTTTCCATCAGGCTCGAGTCTCGGTCCGGCCTGAGTTCACGGTGACCCGACAAAAACGTTTCCTTCTCGTGAGCGGAGAGACTCCAACATTTCACGGACATAAAACTTCTCCTCACTCGGCTCGAGGTGAAATAAGCCCCGGAGACTCCGAGCGACATAAAACGGGACAGGTTTACGCCGGAGATCTGAGGACGGCAACGTTTTGAACCCCGAGGAAAAACACCAACGAAGCAGCTCCTCTTTATGGAGCTTCTGTGTTTGGAAAAAAGAGGCTAATTTAACATTTTAAAAAGCTGCAGTGTGTTTATAATCTGGCACATGAAGCAGTGAAGTGTGTTAAATCATTATTAAAACAGGAGCTGTGAGGAGGAGGAGGCATTTTATGAGAGAAAAACAGAAGGAAAATCGACAAACGTTGAACTCGGTGTTTTAATCTTAAAGGTGCATCATGTAACTTTGTCTCCAGGGTCGTTTCCATGGAGATGTTCCTGCTTTAAACTGTCTGTAGTAAAATAATTCAGTTAAAGCTCGAAGACCTACGACATCGTCTACGACACAGAGGAACATGTTTCTATAACCGCAGAACTTTGTAAGTGTAAAAGACAGAACCGTCCTTTTCCCCTCTGAAAGTGCAGACATAGAGGTTTCCGTACATTTCTGCGGCTTTATCCTACGTCACACTCACGCTGTGTGATGACGGGAGCAAAACGAGTGTCCAATAGGAACTTTGTTTTCCCCAAACTCATGCGCTCCGTCCATTTTGATGGAGCCAAACTTTGCCAAAGAGTGAAGTGAGTCAAGATGGTCGACTCCTCTGACTGTGTGTGTTTATAACGAGGGAAAAAGTCGCTCTAAGTGGAGTTAATTCTCACACACATGGAAAATGACACATCTTGGTGTGTGTAATTGTGCATCTCTTTCTATTTTTATTTAAAGGTTTATTTCAGTCCAAATGAACAAATCCAAATGTAATTTCCACCCTGGAAATGCAGAAGTGCTGTGGCTCTGGCCCTGGACCTGACAGGAGCTGTTTCCAGGACTGGACCAGGAAAGTCATGGAGCCACTGCACTTTTTTTGTTTTTAGGGCAATAAGGAGATTTTTAATTTACTTACAGACTTGAGATTTTGCATTTTTGTAGCTAAGGCCCTAAATTAAGCATTTTTATGTCCAAAAAGTTGTTTCTACATGTTTGCTGTGGGTTTTGTATAAAAGAGTGAATTTTATTTTCTGTTTTTTTTTTTCATCTCTATTTCTGGTCCTGTAGCTTTTCTCACAGCCTCATGACACAACTACAGCAGCAGATTGTGAAATAACAGGTTGGACTGAACAAAAGGAGGTAGAACACTTCATTAGGGGGAAAAGGGGCAGTTTTACACTTCATTAGGGGGTAAAAGGGGCAGTTTGAAACGAACTAAAACTGCCCTCAGGTCTTCAGGGGTTAAAGTGGTTTTAGTGCTTTGGAAAACACATTCGTACTGTGAGTTCACACTGCGGAAGCACAATCACTCCAGACGTCTCTAGCAGAAAAGTTCCGCAGTGCGTCTTTCCTAAAGCTCTAACCCAGATGCCCGTCCTCACCTTGAGCATGCGGACTTCCCTCAGGGCGATCTTCTTTATCACGGGGTCGTCCTCAGACTCCACAAACTTCTTGATGGCCACGATCTGCCCCGTGTCTTTGTTCCGACACTTGAACACGACGCCGTACGAACCTTCGCCGATTTTCCCCATCTTCTCGTACTTTTCCATGGCCGGATGTTGGGGAGGAGGAGGAGGCCGAGGGTTTGGTGACGGGAGGAGGGAGGATTCTCCTGGGGGCCGGACGCCTGTGGAGCTTAAACGGGACAAAATCTATTAGAGCAACGACGACAACAGAGAGAAAATAGGTCGCCCGTCGCCGCGGCAACGCTGAGCAAACGATCGTTTCTTTTCCGTCAGCGCCGCGGTGAATTATCTCGGTTATGATCATATTAATAAGCAAAGAAATGGATCCGTTTTGTGGTTACGTCAAAACTTTTACGACCCAAATGAATCCACGATGTGTAAACGGGTTCTTTTAGACATTATTTACCAGACAAACACCAGAAAAGTTACACAATGCACCTTTAAACAGGATTCTGCCAGGTTTTTATTCATCTTAACTAACATTTCCTTCTTTATACAGTTCATAATAATGATTTTCTGTTCTTCTTCTGGACGGCAGAAGAAGAACAGGCAGGAGTTTAAAATAAGGAGGAGGAGAACTGGCCCCAGGAACAAAGAAAGTTGTTTTTTTTTATCATATTTATGTTAAACGTCATGTTATATGCAACATTTTGAGGACCTTTTACCATTTTGTTTGGCAACAGTCCTAATTTCTCATCATTCTGAAACCCACAGAAAGTCTGTTTACGTTATACAGACTTCTATAGTCAGAGATACTGGAGATACACAGAATAATGTCAGAATGACCGAAATAAATCAATTAAATCACATGTGTCCTGTTGTGTAACTGTGTTTTTGAAGCTGCGGTTTCCTCCTGAGGACAGTAAAGTTGATCTCATCTTCTGTCCACACAACAGTTCAGATTCTGCAGCTCAAACCTGGAACAGTCTGAACCTGTGACGCAGAATCTGAGTCCAGGAGAAAAACACCTTTGTTTTCATTTTTCATTCTCTTCTCTTCTCTCTAATTCCCTCTAATTTAATGTCCATCTCTATTTTTACATTTTATGATGATTCTTTATGGTTTGATTTGTTCGTTTGTGATTTTAATGTATTTCTTCTTCTGTAAACTGTACGAAATGTGCTGTACAAATAAACTCACCTCTACCGGATATCAGCACCAGCAGGTAATAATAATAATAATAATAATAATGATAATAATAATGATAATAATAATACATCTTTATTTAGTTTCACCTGTTTCATAATCAAACATTTGCAAGTGAAACTCTCGGAGCGTTTTTCCAAGTGGGAATAAAAGCACCAGGGGAACAACGAGACAGCGGCTAAAAAGGGACAAAAACACGGGCTAAAACTGATAAAAGATGCAAAATAAACCGAATACTTTTAATTCAAGTTAAAAAGAAACGCAAACGTGTGAGATTTCTCCATGTTTGGGCTCAAAATCAAACTCCCACCTGCGAGGAAATTCTCACAAACAATAATTTGCATGTGAATAGACGCGTCTGAGCAAAAATAAGTGCAGTTTGAATCCAAATGTCCGATATTTGGAGCTGTTTTCTTACCTGCGGCGCCTGGAGCTGTGGTTAAAGTCCAGTTCTGGGGTCTGACGGCGGAGAAGCTGCAGCAGGAGCAGAAAAAGCAGAAAAAGCAGAAGCTGAACTGAAGCTGGAGCTGAACTGAAGCAGCGTCCAAACCTGCGGCGCTTTAAAGCCCTGACGCGCACTTCCGGCCGGACCTTTCAAAATAAAACACACACCGGAAGTCGCGTTTGGAGTTAAAAGTTAAAGGAATATTTTTGTACTGACGTCATTGGCTTCAAAACGAAACTCTTTAAATGAGGGCGAACAGATGCCCCTGTTTCCCCCCCGTCCCTGTTTCCCCCCGTCCCTGTTTCCCCCCGTCCCTGTTTCCCCCCGTCCCTGTTTCCCCCCGTCCCTGTTTCCCCCCTGTCCCTGTTTCCCCCCCGTCCCTGTTTCCCCCCGTCCCTGTTTCCCCCCTGTCCCTCCACATTTACACTAAACCACTGATTTGTCCCAGTTTGACGCACGAAATGTCCCAGTGTCTCTGTTTGATCCCCGCCAACAGTGAAGAGGCTTTTTTAGGTAAAAAAGAGAAAAGCTGCTTAAAATGACCAAAACACAAGGAAAATGTGCCTATATTCACTCACATTAGCGCAGAACAATTTTCTTTAATTACGCACTCGTTTCACTATTTTATTATTATATAATTATATTATTATTACCAACCACCACGAACCAGGGACGTCCCAGTTTTTATACGCCCGCTTTAAAACGGGACGGATTATGGTCTGGCGCTGTCCGTCTGTCCGTCTGTCCGTCCGTCCGTCCGTCCGTCCGTCTGTGGACACTTCAAAGCTTTGAAGTCTTTGCTGAGGCAAAATATCAATGTGCTTTTCTGTTGTTTACAGGATTATTGTTTCCCTCTTGCCGTAGATCTGAACTCTCTTCTCAAATGTTCTGCTGCTGAAAGCGAGAACAACCCACATTCTCTGCGTCTTTGAGCTTTGACACATTAAAGCTTTGTAGTGTCTTTAAGTTCTGTTGCTGTGATCTGATTGGTGGAATTCCGATTCTAGAATGTGATGATGTCATACTCATACTCCTACTGCAAGAGCCAGATTTCCCTATTGATTATCCGTCTGTCCGTCTGTCCGTCTGTCCGTCTGTCCGTCTGTCCGTCTGTCCGTCTGTCCGTCTGTCCGTCTGTCCGTCTGTCCGTCTGTCTGTGGACAATTTCTTGTCCGCGCTCTAACTCCACAACCGTCTCACCTCAGGAATGTCAAACTTCCAAACTGCACCAACAATTCATCTTTAACTAGGTTTGACAAATTCTAACTTAATTCTATATACAATAATTCAAAGTCCGGGCGTATTTTGCCCCGCTGGAGGAGCTCTTGTTATTTGAAAATGTGGTCACCCTACTGTAAATTATATTAATATTAATTATTATATTATTCACACTGACGCCACCACTGCACTTTCATTTATTCAGAAATAATTACACCACTAACTTATTTACTTCACTTATAACTTATTTTCTTAGAGCTGTGCTGTCGTTGGGCTTTCTGCGAATAAATTATTTTAAATTAAATCATTCCAGATTGACTTTTGGAAATAATAATAATATATAAGACACAGGTAAACAAAAGGCTGAATGAAAAGGGGAATGGGGCAATTTCTTTATATCTTTAATAATGTTAAGAACCATTTTGTTGCACTAACAGCCTGAACACATCAGGGTTTTTAACTGAGTGTTTTTCTCAGTGAACTCCTTCAGTCCCACCGGCGTCTGCAGCTCTGAGGTTTGTCAGGTGAAACAGTTTAAGTTGTGAACCTGATGTAAAATAACAGAGTGGATTTAAATATAAAGAGTGTTAAAAGTGACACATCCAAAGGCCTTTGTCCCTGAGCAGGTTTAGAGTCGCTCCAGTTTAGTATTTTAGGATGTTTTTGTTGATGTCATGTAAAGAATCGATTAAAGCTCAGAGGAAATAGCAGCAAATGATCTGAAGCTCCAAACTCCTCAAAATGAAATTTATAAATGAACCAAAGTGTAACTGAAACTAATCCTGACTCTAAACCTTTAGACTTTAAACTAATCCTGACTCTAAACCTTTAGACTTTAAACTAATCCTGACTCTAAACCTTTAGACTTTAAACTAATCCTGACTCTAAACCTTTAGACTTTAAACTAATCCTGACTCTAAACCTTTAGACTTTAGAGGAAACAAATGTTGATCATTAAGAAAACTTGGAGCACATTTTATTATTTTGTTCCCTGAGGAATCGGGTGTAATAAAAGTATTTTAGACGATTGTTCTGCTGCTTTTTCTATCGAAGATTTCAGACATGTTCATTTCCTGTTCAAACATTCATCCTGTGATGCAGGAGTTTATTTGAGGAAAGTCACAGCTCCAGGAGTCGTGTGATGTCGACTCTTCGCTTCATTCACTCAGATCCTCTTCAGATCCTCTGGTTTCTAATGGGCCCCTGAGGAGCCGCTCGGAGGAGCCGCTCAGAGGAGCCGCTCAGAGGATCCGCTCGGAGGAGCCGCTCAGACTGAGGAGCAGCTGACGTCAGGTGTTTACTCCGGGTTCATTCATCTGTTCAACACACACGAGGTTCGTTTCTGTTTCTAATGTGAACAGGGAGAAAAGCCTTTGATCAGTGTTTAAATGGAGGAATCTGCAGCTCCGTCAGTAAAAACTCAACGTGTGGAGTTCAAACTGTAGAAATAAATGTATAAAACCCTCAGTCGACGTAGAAGCAGAAGTTTGGATGAGCTACAAAACATATTCGACTAAATGAACTCAAAAGGAACTTGTGCTTTTGCCTGTGGAGGGAAATGAGTTTATTTCATCACTTCTGCCCCGAGTCTCCAGATCTTCACCTGTTTGTGTCCCGGCCTCACGTGAAGCTCAAACTCTGCAACATTCAGCACAGAACTTAAAACAGCCTCTGGAACAGTCAGAGCTGCGACACTGAACTATTTAAGTCCAACACTGTTTCTGTTTCTGCTTCTGTTTCAATGCAGATCGTGAACTTTCCCCAGTGCGATTCCTTCTCCACAGGAAAACTCGGTGTTTTTTGTCGTTGTTTAAACTGAGCTCCAGTAAAGTTCCTTTTATGAGACAAATGTTCCTGTAAATAATGTGACTGAGCTGTGGTTCTGTCTGTGAGTCTCTGAACTGCTGCTTTTCCTCAGACTGTTCGAGTGGAACTGTTTTGTATTTTTATTCATGTAAATCAGGGCTGCAGATGGAAACGAGCCGTTTCCCTCTGATCTGGTGCTGAACATCTGTTTTTATGAGCTTAACGTCTCTGGACATCGTCCCTTCAGATAAAGGCTCAACTCAACTAAGCTCAGAACCTCCAGAATCCCTCCCTGAGCTGCAGAGGCTGCACTAGCACCGACTCAGCACTGGTGCAGAGGTTTAGGGACATTTTAGGTTTAAACACACTGGATTTCAGCTCTGATCAGAACCAAAACACCGAAAGATCCAAAGTTTCTGTGATGAAGAATAAATCACCGTTCCATTTGTTCCCAGTGATATTTAAACCAGGACTGAACCCTGAATGTTCCAGTGTAAAAATACAAAAGAAACTCCAGTCTGTTGTTCACATCTGCGTTTGTTTTTATTACAAAAACAGTGGGACAGGACAGTTTTGCAGAGGGGAATGCAGAGAACCGAGCATCGTCCCTCATTTTGTCATTTAAATAAAAAATGTACAAAAGTGCTTACACGGTGCAAATGACGGAAAGAAAAGCGAGAAAAGACGACAGGAAAACGACAGACGGATCGACGTACAGAAACTTTTCAAACCGGGAAACGTCCGCGACTGTTTCACACCGACACCCGAAGACCAGAGAGAAGTCGCCCGGAAAACTCAGACCGAAAAGTCCATCGTTTGTGCTGCAGAAAGTTCAGTTTGATTCTGGTTCTTCAGATATTCACAGTTTTATTTTGGTCGGAATAAAACTGTGAATATCTGAAGAACCAGAATCGCACAGACGAAACTTTCCGCAGCACAAACGATGGACGGTTTTCGCAGGTTTGAGTTCGAGGAGGCGACTTCAGGCCGGTCGCCCGAAGCTGCTCAGAAAAGGTCGTTTTTCTTTAAATCCTACGGGGAGAAAAGCGCCGCCGGCCGCTCCCCCTAACGGAACAAACGCACCATCGTGAGTTTAATAAATACCTCTAAATACGGCATTCGGGAGGTGATTTACCACAAAAACACTTCCTGACTAATTAAAATTGGCACTTGCAGAAACACCAGAAGATTAGACGATTAAAAGTAACAAAAACAGCCCAAAACGACGCCGCTTTTTCCAAGAGAAATTGTCCGTTTTTCGTAACAAGGCTTCACATGTGTTGACCTCTGTAAAAATGGTCGGTAAATCCCAAAAATGTACATCCGAGTTTTGCGTTTGCGAAGGAAAAGTCCAGAGGTTTCACCGTGGGGTCTGCGGACGGCGGACGGGCGGAGGAAACGCCGGAGTCAGTAACTGTTCTCGTGTCCTGCCAGGATGTAGAGGTTACTGAAGGCCGTGGGGTTCTCCGTGGGTCTGCTCTCCAGCACCACCACCCTGCCAAAACAACACCGGGAGAAACAACACCGTGAAAAACAACACTGTGAGAAACAACACCACGAGAAACAACACCGGGAGAAACAACACCACGAGAAACAACACCGGGAGAAACAACACCGTGAGAAACAACACCAGGAAAAACAACACCGGGAGAAACAACTGTGCAAACCAGGAAGACGAGTCAGGATGGAGGAAAAGGAAACCTGAAGCCACAGTTCTGATATAAAGTGACACAAACTGCTGAACACTGCAGAATTATTCACTAAAAAGTCCATAAAAGTGTTAAAACACAGGCAGAAAAATAACCCAGAGTGGGTGAAACAGGCCTGAGCCCCGTTTGGGACTTTTTTGTCATATTTTCATGATGGAGAGAATTGGTTTGGTTTAATATTTACTTAAATTGCACAATTTTGGGTAATTTTGGTGATTCTTTATGGTTTATTTGGTGATTATTTGCTGTAATTTGATTTATTTACATTTTTCTTTCAATTAATTCTTCCAAACGTTAATCCTAAGTTTAAGTTTACTTCATGTTTCTTGTGTTGTTTTATTTTATTCATTTAAATTCTCTTTTTCGTGCATTTGTTTGTCCTGAATTAGGAGAAGGTTCAGGACAGAGACACTTCCTGTCTTTTATTTGTCTAAATCTAATGAATAAATAAATAAGGGGAGAGAATTTCTACGATCCACAAATTTACATGTGAAAAGTGGAGAAGAGGAGAGAGGAGAGAGGAGAGAGGAGAGAGGAGAGGAGAGAGGAGAGGAGAGAGGAGAGGAGAGAGGAGAGTATAGAGGAGAGAGGAGAGAGGAGAGAGAGGAGAGGAGAGAGGAGAGAGAGGAGAGAGAGAGAGAGAGGAGAGAGAGAGAGAGGAGAGAGAGGAGAGAGGAGAGAGGAGAGAGAGGAGAGAGGAGAGAGGAGAGAGAGAGAGAGGAGAGAGGAGAGAGAGGAGGAGAGAGGAGAGAGGAGGAGGAGAGAGGAGGAGGAGAGAGGAGAGAGGGGAGGAGAGAGGAGAGGAGGAGAGAGGAGAGGAGAGAGGAGAGAGGAGGAGAGGAGAGAGAGAGGAGGAGAGGAGAGAGGAGAGAGAGGAGAGAGAGAGGAGAGAGAGGAGAGAGGAGAGAGGAGAGAGGAGAGAGGAGGAGGACAGGAGAGAGGGGAGAGGAGAGAGGAGAGAGGGGAGAGGAGAGAGGAGAGAGGAGAGAGGAGAGAGGAGAGGAAAGGAGAGAGGAGAGAGGAGAGGAGGAGAGGAGGAGAGAGGAGAGAGGAGAGGAGGAGAGAGGAGAGAGGAGAGAGAGAGGAGAGAGGAGAGGAGAGAGGAGAGAGAGAGGAGAGAGGAGGAGAGGAGGAGGAGAGGAGGAGAGAGAGAGAGGAGAGAGAGGAGAGAGAGAGATAACAGAGGAGAGAGGAGAGAGAGGAGGAGAGGAGAGAGGAGAGAGGAGAGAGGAGGAGAGGAGAGAGAGGAGAGAGGAGAGAGGAGAGAGGAGGAGAGGAGAGAGGAGAGAGGAGAGAGGAGAGAGAGAGGAGAGAGGGAGAGAGGAGAGAGAGGAGAGGAGAGAGGAGAGAGGAGAGGAGAGAGGAGAGAGGAGAGAGGAGAGAGGAGGAGAGGAGAGGAGAGGAGAGAGGAGGAGAGAGAAGGAGGAGAGGAGAGAAGGAGGAGAGGAGAGAAGGAGGAGAGGAGAGAGGAGGAAAAGAGAGGAGAGGAGAGAGGAGAGGAGGAGAGAGAAGGAGGAGAGGAAAGAGGAGGAGAGGAGAGAGAAAGAGGAGAGGAGAGAGAAGAGGAGAGGAGAGAGGAGGAGAGGAGAGAGGAGGAGAGGAGAGAGGAGAGAGGAGAGAGGAGGAGAGGAGAGAGGAGAGGAGAGAGGAGGGAGAGGAGAGAGGAGGAGAGGAGAGAGGAGAGAGGAGAGAGGAGAGGGGAGAGGGGAGAGGAGAGAGAGAGGAGAGAGGAGAGAGGAGAGGAGAGAGAGAGAGGAGGAGAGAGGAGAGAGGAGAGAGAAGAGAGAAGAGAAAGAGAGAAGGAGAGAAGGAGAGAGGAGAGAGGAGAGGAGCGAGGAGAGAGGAGAGAGGAGAGAGGAGAGGAGAGAGGAGAGAGGAGAGAGAGGAGAGAGAGGAGAGAGGAGAGAAGGAGAGAGGAGAGAGGAGAGAAGGAGAGAAGGAGAGAGGAGAGGAGGAGAGGAGAGAGGAGAGAGGAGAGAGGAGAGAGGAGAGGAGAGAGGAGAGAGAGGAGAGAGGAGAGAGAGGAGAGAGGAGAGGGGAGAGGAGTGGAGAGAGGAGAGAGAGAGAGGAGAGGAGGAGAGGAGAGAGGAGAGGAGAGGAGAGGGGAGAGGAGAGAGGAGAGGAGAGGAGAGAGGAGAGAGGAGAGGAGAGAGAGAGAGGAGAGAGAGGAGAGGAGGAGGGGAGAGAGAGGAGGAGAGGAGAGAGGAGAGGAGAGGAGGGGGAGGAGGAGAGGAGAGAGGAGAGAGGAGAGGAGAGAGAGAAGAGGAGAGAGGAGGAGAGGAGAGAGGAGGAGAGGAGAGAAAAGAGGAGAGGAGAGGAGAGAGGAGAGGAGAGAGAGAGAGAGGAGAGAGGAGAGAGAGAGAGGAGAGGAGAGGAGAGGAGAGAGGGAGAGAGAGAGAGGGGGGGGAGGAGAGGAGAGAGGAGAGGAGAGAGGAGAGGAGGAGAGGAGAGGAGGAGGAGAGAGAGAAGAGAGAGGGAGAGAGAGAGGGAGAGGAGAGAGGAGAGGAGAGAGGAGAGGAGAGAGGAGAGGAGAGAGGAGAGGAGGAGAGAGGAGAGGAGAGAGGAGAGAGAGGAGAGGAGAGAGGAGAGGAGATGAGAGGAGAGAGGAGAGAGGAGAGGAGAGAGGAGAGGAGAGAGGAGAGGAGAGAGGAGAGGAGAGAGGAGAGGAGAGAGGAGAGGAGAGAGAGGAGAGGGGAGCAGAGAGTAGAGAGAGAGGAGAGAGGAGAGGAGAGAGGAGAGGAGAGAGGAGAGGAGAGAGGAGAGGAGAGGAGAGAGGAGAGAGGAGAGGAGAGAGGAGAGGAGAGAGGAGAGAGGAGAGGAGAGAGGAGAGAGGAGAGGAGAGAGGAGAGAGGGAGGAGAGGAGAGAGGAGAGAGGAGAGGAGAGGAGGAGAGGAGAGAGGAGAGGAGAGAGGAGAGGAGGAGAAATCAGCTGTGTTCATGTGTTTGATTCTCACCTGTCGGATCCGAGGAGGCGGAAAACTCTGCTGGGGTCAGAAATCTCCTGCGTCACCTGTGAACAAACATGTGACACGAGCTTTAAACCAGCGGGAAAGTTCCACAGTGGCTTTATCCACAAACATGTGACACGAGCTTTAAACCAGCAGGAAAGTTCCACAGTGGCTTTATCCACAAACATGTGACACGGGCTTTAAACCAGCAGGAAAGTTCCACAGTGGCTTTATCCACAAACATGTGACACGAGCTTTAAACCAGCGGGAAAGTTCCACAGTGGCTTTATCCACAAACATGTGACACGAGCTTTAAACCAGCGGGAAAGTTCCACAGTGGCTTTATCCACAAACATGTGACACGAGCTTTAAACCAGCGGGAAAGTTCCACAGTGGCTTTATCCACAAACATGTGACACGGGCTTTAAACCAGCGGGAAAGTTCCACAGTGGCTTTATCCACAAACATGTGACACGGGCTTTAAACCAGCGGGAAAGTTCCACAGTGGCTTTATCCACAAACATGTGACACGAGCTTTAAACCAGCGGGAAAGTTCCACAGTGGCTTTATCCACAAACATGTGACACGAGCTTTAAACCAGCGGGAAAGTTCCACAGTGGCTTTATCCACAAACATGTGACACGGGCTTTAAACCAGCAGGAAAGTTCCACAGTGGCTTTATCCACAAACATGTGACACGGGCTTTAAACCAGCGGGAAAGTTCCACAGTGGCTTTATCCACAAACATGTGACACGAGCTTTAAACCAGCGGGAAAGTTCCACAGTGGCTTTATCCACAAACATGTGACACGGGCTTTAAACCAGCGGGAAAGTTCCACAGTGGCTTTATCCACAAACATGTGACACGAGCTTTAAACCAGCGGGAAAGTTCCACAGTGGCTTTATCCACAAACATGTGACACGAGCTTTAAACCAGCGGGAAAGTTCCACAGTGGCTTTATCCACAAACATGTGACACGAGCTTTAAACCAGCGGAAAGTTCCACAGTGGCTTTATCCACAAACATGTGACACGGGCTTTAAACCAGCAGGAAAGTTCCACAGTGGCTTTATCCACAAACATGTGACACGAGCTTTAAACCAGCGGGAAAGTTCCACAGTGGCTTTATCCACAAACATGTGACACGGGCTTTAAACCAGCGGGAAAGTTCCACAGTGGCTTTATCCACAAACATGTGACACGAGCTTTAAACCAGCGGGAAAGGTCCACAGTGGCTTTATCCACTAATATGTGACACGCGCTTTAAACCAGCGTGAAAGTTCCACAGTGGCTTTATCCACAAACATGTGACACGGGCTTTAAACCAGCGGGAAAGTTCCACAGTGGCTTTATCCACAAACATGTGACACGAGCTTTAAACCAGCGGGAAAGTTCCACAGTGGCTTTATCCACAAACATGTGACACGAGCTTTAAACCAGCGGGAAAGTTCCACAGTGGCTTTATCCACAAACATGTGACACGGGCTTTAAACCAGCGGGAAAGTTCCACAGTGGCTTTATCCACAAACATGTGACACGGGCTTTAAACCAGCGGGAAAGTTCCACAGTGGCTTTATCCACAAACATGTGACACGAGCTTTAAACCAGCGTGATAGTTCCACAGTGGCTTTATCCACAAACATGTGACACGTGCTTTAAACCAGCGGGAAAGTTCCACAGTGGCTTTATCCACAAACATGTGACACGGGCTTTAAACCAGCGGGAAAGTTCCACAGTGGCTTTATCCACAAACATGTGACACGTGCTTTAATCCAGCGTGAAAGTTCCACAGTGGCTTTATCCACAAACATGTGACACGAGCTTTAAACCAGCGGGAAAGTTCCACAGTGGCTTTATCCACAAACATGTGACACGGGCTTTAAACCAGCAGGAAAGTTCCACAGTGGCTTTATCCACAAACATGTGACACGGGCTTTAAAACCAGCGGGAGAGTTCCACAGTGGCTTTATCCACAAACATGTGACACGGGCTTTAAACCAGCGGAAAGTTCCACAGTGGCTTTATCCACAAACATGTGACACGAGCTTTAAAACCAGCGGGAAAGTTCCACAGTGGCTTTATCCACAAACATGTGACACGGGCTTTAAACCAGCGGGAAAGTTCCACAGTGGCTTTATCCACAAACATGTGACACGGGCTTTAAACCAGCGGAAAGTTCCACAGTGGCTTTATCCACAAACATGTGACACGGGCTTTAAACCAGCGGGAAAGTTCCACAGTGGCTTTATCCACAAACATGTGACACGGGCTTTAAACCAGCAGGAAAGTTCCACAGTGGCTTTATCCACAAACATGTGACACGGGCTTTAAACCAGCGGGAAAGTTCCACAGTGGCTTTATCCACAAACATGTGACACGGGCTTTAAACCAGCGGGAAAGTTCCACAGTGGCTTTATCCACAAACATGTGACACGGGCTTTAAACCAGCGGGAAAGTTCCACAGTGGCTTTATCCACAAACATGTGACACGAGCTTTAAACCAGCGGGAAAGTTCCACAGTGGCTTTATCCACAAACATGTGACACGGGCTTTAAACCAGCGGGAAAGTTCCACAGTGGCTTTATCCACAAACATGTGACACGAGCTTTAAACCAGCGGGAAAGTTCCACAGTGGCTTTATCCACAAACATGTGACACGGGCTTTAAACCAGCGGGAAAGTTCCACAGTGGCTTTATCCACAAACATGTGACAGGAGCTTTAAACCAGCGGGAAAGTTCCACAGTGGCTTTATCCACAAACATGTGACAGGAGCTTTAAACCAGCGGGAAAGTTCCACAGTGGCTTTATCCACAAACATGTGACACGGGCTTTAAACCAGCGGGAAAGTTCCACAGTGGCTTTAAAAAGGAGGGGAGCAGTAAAATCACACATATTTGTCAAACTGTGGAACATTCTAAGCAGCATCTAACATCTCCATGGAAACGTGCACCTGGAAAAGTCCCGTAGTGCGGCTTTAAAGCGCCGGCGTCCGAGCGCTCCAGACGTTCACACCTGCACCGCCGTCTCAACACACACATCAATTATTTACCCACACTCCCCTGGTCCACACACACACTATACACACACACTATACACACTCACACACACACTATACACACACTATACACACACACACACACACACACACTATACACACACACACACACACACACTATACACACACACACACAGAGACACACACTATACACACACACACACTATACACACACACACACTATACACACACTATACACACAGAGACACACACTATACACACAGAGACACACACTATACACACACTATACACACAGAGACACACACTATACACACACTATACACACAGAGACACACACTATACACACACTATACACACAGAGACACACACTCCCCTGGTCTACGTTTAGGATCAGACATCAATTTTTAACACGCTCCCTGACATTTCTCTCTCACACACACACACACACACACACACACTCACACACACTCACACACACTCACACACACACACACTCACACTCACACACACACACACACACACACACACTCACACACACACACACACACACACTCACACACACACACACACACACACACACACACACACACACTCACACTCACACACACACACACACACACACACACACACACTCACACACACACTCACACACACACACACACACACTCACACACACACACACTCACTCACACACACCCATGATTTTCAATAATCATTTCACACTTTAACACAAACTCACACCAGACTTTCAGTCACATCAGGTGGAACTTTCTGATTTGTTTTCAATTCAATTCAGTTCATTTTTGTTGCGCCCAAAATCCCAACAACAGTTTCCTCTAAGGACGTTCCAAGATTCTGATGAGTAAAACATACACACAGACATATCAGAACAGGAATAAACAACATTCATGTAAAGCAGCAAATGAAACATGGTCCAGTCATCCCCTGTCCTTAGACCCTCCTTCTCAGCAAGGAAAAACTCCAAAAAACCCAAAAGAAGAAACCTCGGGGAGAACTACAGTGAAGGAGGGATCCACTCCCATGGACGGACAGGCTATAGATGTCCAGGCCCGTGGGCCAGTTCAGTATGACCACAGCTACCCAGGTGGGGAATTGTTTTATACATTTCTTTAAATTGCTAAATATTTTGACAGTGTTTTAATTCATTCTCTTGTGAGTTCCACAGTTTTACACCTTCAACAGATAAACACTTTTGTTTGAAGGTTGTTCGTGCAAACTGGTGTTTAAAGTCAAATTTCCTCCTGTGAGGTAAAAATAGATCTTCTGGTGAGGCTCTTTCCAGCTTTAAACAGAACTGAGAATGTCTGCGATTCAATGAGGTTTCAACAAGGGCTGAAACGATTCAGCGAGTAAATCGATTAGAAAAATGCATCAATTATTATTTTTTGCCTCGATGCTTCATTTTATTTTCATCTGCTCGGCGATGGCCGGAACCTTCTGCGGTAGAGGTAAAGATTCCGCACGACCACTGCACTTCACTGTACACGAAACAGAGCGGCCTCCATGGATGTGGAATAAGAGCGTAGACCTCATCTCCTCCCGTACAGATCGTGTGGATCGTGTCTTGTCGCCTACACTGTGTGGACCGAGCTTCCTCCTGTGCCTCTAAACCAGAACTAACACCAGGTCTAAACCAGGTCTAATCCAGGTCTAAAACCAGGTCTAAACCAGATCTAATCCAGGTCTAATCCAGGTCTAAAACCAGGTCTAAACCAGGTCTAATCCAGATCTAAAACCAGGTCTAATCCAGGTCTAAAACCAGGTCTAAACCAGATCTAATCCAGGTCTAATCCAGGTCTAAAACCAGGTCTAAACCAGGTCTAAACCAGATCTAAACCAGGTCTAATCCAGATCTAAAACCAGGTCTAAACCAGGTCTAAACCAGGTCTAAACCAGGTCTAAACCAGGTCTAAATCAGGTCTAAAACCAAATCAGAATTTGCAGGAGTTGGCTGCTATATTTATGTAGTTTTAAAAATCATGACAATATCAAGTTATCCAAAGTAATCAGATTACATTACTCACTTTAAGTAATTTAATGGATTATGTCACAAACTACATTTTGGGGTCCCTCCTGTGGGCTCACCACCTGCAGAGGGGTTCATCGGGGGGGTCAGGTGCTATGAGCGACCCAGCCGGATTAAGCGGGAGAAGATGGATGGTCCTTGATGTTAGTTCATAGGGGTGCGGGCATGTTTTGGGTTGATGGGGGAAACCGGAGCACCCGGAGGAAACCCATCCAGACACGGGGAGAACATGCAAACTCCACACAGAAAGGCCCGGGCGACCCGGAGATCGAACCCACAACCTTCTTGCTGTGAGGCCTGAGTGTTGCCACTCAGCCACCGTGCCGCCTACTCGATTATTCGACAGAATAATCGATTACTGTAATAATCGACAGCTGCAGCACTAGTTTCTACGTTTCAATAATCCTGACTTTATAAACAGTGCATTTATCTGATCTCTAAGTTTAGCTTTGGGAATGATTCTAATGGCTCTTTTCTGTAGTAAATAATGTCATTATGTTTCTCTCATACGTATTTCCCCACACTTCAATACGATATCTAAACCAGATGAGCGAATACTCAGAGCCGTGGGAAACAGGGCACAGGCCGTCGGGAAAATATCGAGTCTAAAATGAATTCTGCACGAGCCTTTTGTGCTTCTGTCTGTGCAGAACACCACAGATCAGGAGGGTCCAAACGCCACATATAAAAGCACAGAGCAGTGTGAGGCTGATCGAGGGGCACAGACCCTCAGACCTGTGTTCAGGCTCAGACCCTCAGACCTGTGTTCAGGCTCAGACCCTCAGACCTGTGTTCAGGCTCAGACCCTCAGACCTGTGTTCAGGCTCAGACCCTCAGACCTGTGTTCAGGCTCAGACCCTCAGAAGGACTCGACATTTACAGGCAGATTTCAAAAACCTGCAGTAAAAAGTACGACTGTGGTACTTTGGGCCAATTCATCTGGAGCCTGAGGGCCAAAACTGTTGGTCTGAGGGCCACATTTGGCCATAGTTCAGACCTGCCTGGACTGGAGCCTAAAGAACTCTCACAATTCTGAAAAAAAGAGGAAAAACTAAAGAGACATATTGGAATAAAGAGACTGATGCTAAAAAGTGTCAGAAAACGAGGGATGTGGAAAAGGCGGTGGAGCCCGGTCCCTCTGCCCTGTGTGTGTCGTCCTCGTGTGTGTGTGTGTCGTCCTCGTGTGTGTGTGTGTCGTCCTCGTGTGTGTGTGTGTCGTCCTCGTGTGTGTGTGTGTCGTCCTCGTGTGTTCATTCTGCTCGTGTGTGTGTGTGTCGTCCTCGTGTGTTCATTCTGCTCGTGTGTGTGTGTGTCGTCCTCGTGTGTTCATTCTGCTCGTGTGTGTGTGTGTCGTCCTCGTGTGTTCATTCTGCTCGTGTGTGTGTGTGTCGTCCTCGTGTGTTCATTCTGCTCGTGTGTGTGTCGTCCTCGTGTGTGTGTGTGTGTGTCGTCCTCGTGTGTGTGTGTGTGTCGTCCTCGTGTGTGTGTGTGTGTGTGTTGTCCTCGCCTGTCCTCGTGTGTGTGACAGTTTAATGTGTCTGGCTCCAGTGGCCAGAGGAAAGGTCTTTGTGAGAGACACAGGTGAGTGATGAGGTGTGACAAAAACAAGATCATGTTCAGAGGTGACAAAACGACTCCAGACGAACCAGTGCACTATACACACACACTATACACACACACACACACTATACACACACACACACTATACACACACACACACACTATACACACACACACACTATACACACACACTATACACACACACTATACACACACACTATACACACACACACACTATACACACACACACACTATACACACACACACACACTATACACACACACTATACACACACACACTATACACACACACTATACACACACACTATACACACACACTATACACACACACACACACTATACACACACACACACTATACACACACACACACACTATACACACACACTATACACACACACACTATACACACACACTATACACACACACACACTATACACACACACACACACTATACACACACACTATACACACACACACACACTATGCACACACTATACACACACACACACTATACACACACACACTATACACACACACACACTATACACACACACACTATACACACACACTATACACACACACACACTATACACACACACACACACACACACACTATACACACACTATACACACACACACACACTATACACACACACACACTATACACACACACACTATACACACACACACACTATACACACACACACTATACACACACACACACTATACACACTATACACACACACACACTATACACACACACACACACTATACACACACACACACACACACACACACACACACACACACACACACACACTATACACACACACACTATACACACACACACTATACACACACACACACTATACACACACACACACTATACACACACACACACTATACACACACACACACTATACACACACACACTATACACACACACACACACTATACACACACACACACACATACTATACAGAGACACACACACACACACACATACTATACAGAGACACACACACACACACACACACACACATTGCCAGGAGTCAGTTTGAGTTCAGAAAAGCACGAGACAAATGAAATATTGTTATTATTTTGCTGTTTTACCTCGTTGGACTTGAAGCTCTTTCCCTGCATGCCGTGTTTCCAGAACGCCAACACCGAGTCCTGAAGGCAAACTGCAAAGACCAGACACAAAACAGACGCTGAAGATTTATTATAGCTGCCGATTTATTCTTATTTCCAAATGTGAATAAACCCGACAGGCACAGGGACGCGGCCTAATCCCAAAAATGAAATAAAGTAAATGAGAGGTCCTGAGTTTAAAGTGTCGTCTCGTGAGGAAAAATAATAATCCTTTGCTGACGCCTGAAATTACACTTCACATATTTGTTTTAAATAGAAAAACGCGTGACTCACCCACGGATCCGATGCAAAAGTCAAAACTGAGCTCTGAGGCCAGTTTCTTGTTCGACTTTAGTTTCCCCTGAAGATTCACGATCTTCAAATTTTCTGAAAACAGCCAAAAAAAAAAAAAAACGTTGATTTTTCAATTAGGTTTTAAAATCACAAAACCCCCTTAAATATCGAAAGTGCAGAGAGTTTGTGGAGGTACGTACGGTCCAGACACACCAGGACAGTGTCTCTCTCCAGCTGAGTCACGTGGATGGCGTCCACCTGCTGACCGGCTGCACACAAAAACACACAAAAACACACAAGACATTCAGAGCTTCAGAGCTTCAGAGCTTCAGAATTCTGCAGACGGAAGAAACGGAGTTATTCCGTCTTGTTCCACTGTTGTGTTTGTGTTTTTGTGGTGAGGCTTTCGGTCGTTCCAGATAAATGTGTCAAACTCTTTACATTTTTTTCCCATTCTCATTGTGTTTTATTTTGGACGATTATATTATTATTATTCAGTTATATTTATTGGCTTTGGAAAATGTTTAAACACACAAACAAAACTATAAACTTATATCAGGTACAGGATTGGTCTAGTCCTGGTTTAGCCCTGGTTTAGTCCTGGTTTAGGTCTAGTTTAGTCCTAGTTTAGTCCTGGTTTAGGTCTAGTTTAGTCCCAGTTTAGTCCTGGTTTAGCTCTAGTTTAGTCCTAGTTTAGTCCTGGTTTAGTCCTGGTTTAGAACTGGTTTAGTCCTAGTTTAGTCCTAGTTTAGTCCTGGTTTAGCTCTAGTTTAGTCCTAGTTTAGTCCTGGTTTAGTCCTGGTTTAGAACTGGTTTAGTCCTAGTTTAGTCCTAGTTTAGTCCTGGTTTAGAACTGGTTTAGTCCTAGTTTAGTCCTGGTTTAGGTCTAGTTTAGTCCTAGTTTAGTCCTGGTTTAGCTCTAGTTTAGTCCTAGTTTAGTCCTAGTTTAGTCCTGGTTTAGCTCTAGTTTAGTCCTAGTTTAGTCCTAGTTTAGTCCTGGTTTAGCTCTAGTTTAGTCCTAGTTTAGTCCTAGTTTAGTCCTGGTTTAGCTCTAGTTTAGTCCTAGTTTAGTCCTGGTTTAGTCCTGGTTTAGAACTGGTTTAGTCCTAGTTTAGTCCTAGTTTAGTCCTGGTTTAGAACTGGTTTAGTCCTAGTTTAGTCCTGGTTTAGTCCTGGTTTAGAACTGGTTTAGTCCTGGTTTAGTCCTGGTTTAGGTCTAGTTTAGTCCTGGTTTAGCTCTAGTTTAGTCCTAGTTTAGCTCTAGTTTAGTCCTGGTTTAGTCCTGGTTTAGAACTGGTTTAGTCCTAGTTTAGTCCTAGTTTAGTCCTGGTTTAGTCCTGGTTTAGAACTGGTTTAGTCCTAGTTTAGTCCTAGTTTAGCTCTAGTTTAGTCCTGGTTTAGCTCTAGTTTAGTCCTAATTTAGTCCTGGTTTAGTCCTGGTTTAGCTCTAGTTTAATCCTAGTTTAGCTCTAGTTTAGTCCTGGTTTAGGTCTAGTTTAGTCCTAGTTTAGTCCTGGTTTAGCTCTAGTTTAGTCCTGGTTTAGCTCTAGTTTAGTCCTGGTTTAGGTCTAGTTTAGTCCCAGTTTAGTCCTGGTTTAGCTCTAGTTTAGTCCTAGATTAGGTCTAGTTTAGTCCCAGTTTAGTCCTGGTTTAGCTCTAGTTTAGTCCTAGTTTAGTCCTAGTTTAGTCCTGGTTTAGGTCTAGTTTAGTCCTAGTTTAGCTCTAGTTTAGTCCTGGTTTAGGTCTAGTTTAGTCCTAGTTTAGTCCTAGTTTAGTCCTGGTTTAGCTCTAGTTTAGTCCTGGTTTAGCTCTAGTTTAGTCCTAGTTTAGCTCTAGTTTAGTCCTGGTTTAGCTCTAGTTTAGTCCTAGTTTAGTCCTGGTTTAGTCCTGGTTTAGCTCTAGTTTAGTCCTAGTTTAGCTCTAGTTTAGTCCTGGTTTAGGTCTAGTTTAGTCCTAGTTTAGTCCTAGTTTAGTCCTGGTTTAGCTCTAGTTTAGTCCTGGTTTAGGTCTAGTTTAGTCCTAGTTTAGTCCTGGTTTAGCTCTAGTTTAGTCCTGGTTTAGCTCTAGTTTAGCTCTAGTTTAGTCCTGGTTTAGCTCTAGTTTTGTCCTAGTTTAGCTCTAGTTTAGTCCTAGTTTAGTCCTGGTTTAGCTCTAGTTTAGTCCTAGTTTAGCTCTAGTTTAGTCCTGGTTTAGTCCTAGTTTAGTCCTGGTTTAGCTCTAGTTTAGTCCTAGTTTAGCTCTAGTTTAGTCCTAGTTTAGTCCTGGTTTAGCTCTAGTTTAGTCCTAGTTTAGCTCTAGTTTAGTCCTAGTTTAGCTCTAGTTTAGTCCTGGTTTAGTCCTGGTTTAGCTCTAGTTTAGTCCTAGTTTAGCTCTAGTTTAGTCCTGGTTTAGCTCTAGTTTAGTCCTAGTTTAGCTCTAGTTTAGTCCTAGTTTAGTCCTGGTTTAGCTCTAGTTTAGTCCTGGTTTAGCTCTAGTTTAGCTCTAGTTTAGTCCTGGTTTAGTCCTAGTTTAGTCCTGGTTTAGCTCTAGTTTAGCTCTAGTTTAGTCTTGGTTTAGGTCTAGTTTAGTCCTAGTTTAGCTCTAGTTTAGTCCTGGTTTAGGTCTAGTTTAGTCCTGGTTTAGTCACTTTCACCTTTTTGTTGAAAACCAAACTCTGAACAGTCCCGTGAGCTCGGGCTGATCAGAGGCTCCTGAATCGCGCTCTTTAAATGTGTTTTTCTTGAGTTTTCATCTTAAACCTTCTGGGTCTGTGTTCGTTCTCTGCTTCTGTCTCGTCTGTATCACAGTAAAACCTTCTGTCTCGTCTGTATCACAGTAAAACCTTCTGTCTCGTCTGTGTCACAGTAAAACCTTCTGTCTCGTCTGTATCACAGTAAAACCTTCTGTCTCGTCTGTATCACAGTAAAACCTTCTGTCTCGTCTGTATCACAGTAAAACCTTCTGTCTCGTCTGTATCACAGTAAAACCTTCTGTCTCGTCTGTATCACAGTAAAACCTTCTGTCTCGTCTGTATCACAGTAAAACCTTCTGTCTCGTCTGTGTCGCAGTAAAACTCACTCGTTCCCATCTCGGTGAACCAGGAGGAGCAGGAGTTCAGGTTGATGGTCTCGAATCGGACGAGCTGCCCGGGCTCGGAGCCGCGGGCCAGGGCCACACACACCAGCGGGTACTCCTGCTCCGGCACCACCAACATCTCGAACACCTTCAGCGGCGACGGCAGCGGGAAGTCAAAGTGCTGAGGACACACGGGGAGAGAAGAGGGGTGAACTTCACTCTGCACCACCAGAAACACGCAAAGAATCCATGAAAGACGAGGTGACAGATCCTGCATCTAAAACATCTAAAACATCTAAGTTCAGACGCACAGTTTTCACTCTTTTTTATTCATTTATTCAACAGATTTATATTTGATACGTCAGATTTATTCATGGATTCATGTCTTAAATTTGAAACTTCAGCACCAGGACTAAAACCAGGACTAATCATGGACTAAGATAGAGCTAAACTAGGACTAAACCAGGACTAAACCAGGACTAATCATGGACTAAACCAGGACTAATCATGGACTAAAACCAGGACTAAACCAGGACTAAACTAGGACTAAACCATGGACTAAACCAGGACTAAATCAGGACTAAACCAGGACTGAACTAGAGCTCAACCAGGACTAAACTAGGACTAAACCATGGACTAAACCAGGACTAATCATGAACTAAAACCAGGACTAAACCAGGACTAATCATGGACTAAGATAGAGCTAAACTAGGACTAAACCAGGACTAAAACCAGGACTAAACTAGAGCTAAACCAGGACTAAAACCAGGACTAAATCAGGACTAAACCAGGACTAAAACCAGGACTAAACCAAGACTAAACTAAAGCTAAACCAGGACTGAACCAGGACTGAACCAGGACTGAACCAGAACTGGACCAGGACTGAACCAGGACTGAACCAGGACTGAACCAGGACTGGACCAGGACTGAACCAGGACTAAAACCAGAACTAAACCAGGACTAATCATGGACTAAACCAGAACTAAACCAGGACTGAACCAGGACTGAACCAGGACTGGACCAGGACTGGACCAGGACTGGACCAGGACTGAACCAGGACTGAACCAGGACTGGACCAGGACTGGACCAGGACTGGACCAGGACTAAAACCAGAACTAAACCAGGATTAATCATGGACTAAACCAGGACTAAACACCAGGACTAAACCCGGACTAAACACCAGGACTAATCTGCTTTTCAACAGAACTTTATGAAACAGGAACAGTCTGAACTCGTCCTGTCCATAAACCCAAACATGGCGGCGGCGGCGGCGGCGTGACTGTGGCGGTTCTGACCTTGATGAGCATGAACCTCTGCATGGGCTCGTACCACTGCAGCAGAACGATCCCCGACTGCAGAGCTCCACACAGGTACTTATGTCCGGTGTACGGGTTCCTCACTGCAGACACACAAGAACAACAAGAACATGCAACAACCAGTCACATTAAAGCTCCTGAAGGCACACTGAAGAACAATCTGAGTCACATTAAAGCTCCTGAACCTCACTGAAGAACAATCTGAGTCACATTAAAGCTCCTGAACCTCACTGAAGAACAATCTGAGTCACATTAAAGCTCCTGAACCTCACTGAAGAACAATCTGAGTCACATTAAAGCTCCTGAACCTCACTGAAGAACAATCTGAGTCACATTAAAGCTCCTGAAGGCACACTGAAGAACAATCTGAGTCACATTAAAGCTCCTGAAGGCACACTGAAGAACAATCTGAGTCACATTAAAGCTCCTGAACCTCACTAAAGAACAATCTGAGTCACATTAAAGCTCCTGAACCTCACTGAAGAACAATCTGAGTCACATTAAAGCTCCTGAAGGCACACTGAAGAACAATCTGAGTCACATTAAAGCTCCTGAACCTCACTGAAGAACAATCTGAGTCACATTAAAGCTCCTGAACCTCACTGAAGAACAATCTGAGTCACATTAAAGCTCCTGAACCTCACTAAAGAACAATCTGAGTCACATTAAAGCTCCTGAACCTCACTGAAGAACAATCTGAGTCACATTAAAGCTCCTGAACCTCACTAAAGAACAATCTGAGTCACATTAAAGCTCCTGAACCTCACTGAATAACAATCTGAGTCACATTAAAGCTCCTGAACCTCACTGAAGAACAATCTGAGTCACATTAAAGCTCCTGAACCTCACTAAAGAACAATCTGAGTCACATTAAAGCTCCTGAACCTCACTAAAGAACAATCTGAGTCACATTAAAGCTCCTGAACCTCACTGAAGAACAATCTGAGTCACATTAAAGCTCCTGAACCTCACTAAAGAACAATCTGAGTCACATTAAAGCTCCTGAACCTCACTGAAGAACAATCTGAGTCACATTAAAGCTCCTGAACCTCACTACAGAACAATCTGAGTCACATTAAAGCTCCTGAACCTCACTGAAGAACAATCTGAGTCACATTAAAGCTCCTGAACCTCACTGAAGAACAATCTGAGTCACATTAAAGCTCCTGAACCTCACTAAAGAACAATCTGAGTCACATTAAAGCTCCTGAACCTCACTGAAGAACAATCTGAGTCACATTAAAGCTCCTGAACCTCACTGAAGAACAATCTGAGTCACATTAAAGCTCCTGAACCTCACTAAAGAACAATCTGAGTCACATTAAAGCTCCTGAACCTCACTGAAGAACAATCTGAGTCACATTAAAGCTCCTGAAGGCACACTGAAGAACAATCTGAGTCACATTAAAGCTCCTGAACCTCACTGAAGAACAATCTGAGTCACATTAAAGCTCCTGAACCTCACTGAAGAACAATCTGAGTCACATTAAAGCTCCTGAACCTCACTAAAGAACAATCTGAGTCACATTAAAGCTCCTGAACCTCACTGAAGAACAATCTGAGTCACATTAAAGCTCCTGAACCTCACTAAAGAACAATCTGAGTCACATTAAAGCTCCTGAACCTCACTGAATAACAATCTGAGTCACATTAAAGCTCCTGAACCTCACTGAAGAACAATCTGAGTCACATTAAAGCTCCTGAACCTCACTAAAGAACAATCTGAGTCACATTAAAGCTCCTGAACCTCACTAAAGAACAATCTGAGTCACATTAAAGCTCCTGAACCTCACTGAAGAACAATCTGAGTCACATTAAAGCTCCTGAACCTCACTAAAGAACAATCTGAGTCACATTAAAGCTCCTGAACCTCACTGAAGAACAATCTGAGTCACATTAAAGCTCCTGAACCTCACTAAAGAACAATCTGAGTCACATTAAAGCTCCTGAACCTCACTAAAGAACAATCTGAGTCACATTAAAGCTCCTGAACCTCACTAAAGAACAATCTGAGTCACATTAAAGCTCCTAAACCTCACTGAAGAACAATCTGAGTCACATTAAAGCTCCTGAACCTCACTGAAGAACAAACTGAGTCACATTAAAGCTCCTAAACCTCACTGAAGAACAATCTGAGTCACATTAAAGCTCCTGAACCTCACTGAAGAACAATCTGAGTCACATTAAAGCTCCTGAACCTCACTGAAGAACAATGTGAGTCACATTAAAGCTCCTGAACCTCACTGAAGAACAATCTGAGTCACATTAAAGCTCCTGAACCTCACTAAAGAACAATCTGAGTCACATTAAAGCTCCTGAACCTCACTAAAGAACAATCTGAGTCACATTAAAGCTCCTGAACCTCACTGAAGAACAATCTGAGTCACATTAAAGCTCCTGAACCTCACTGAAGAACAATCTGGGTCACATTAAAGCTCCTGAACCTCACTGAAGAACAATGTGAGTCACATTAAAGCTCCTGAACCTCACTGAAGAACAATCTGAGTCACATTAAAGCTCCTGAACCTCACTGAAGAACAATCTGAGTCACATTAAAGCTCCTGAACCTCACTGAAGAACAATGTGAGTCACATTAAAGCTCCTGAACCTCACTAAAGAACAATCTGAGTCACATTAAAGCTCCTGAACCTCACTGAAGAACAATCTGAGTCACATTAAAGCTCCTGAACCTCACTAAAGAACAATCTGAGTCACATTAAAGCTCCTGAACCTCACTAAAGAACAATCTGAGTCACATTAAAGCTCCTGAACCTCACTAAAGAACAATCTGAGTCACATTAAAGCTCCTGAACCTCACTAAAGAACAATCTGAGTCACATTAAAGCTCCTAAACCTCACTGAAGAACAATCTGAGTCACATTAAAGCTCCTGAACCTCACTGAAGAACAAACTGAGTCACATTAAAGCTCCTAAACCTCACTGAAGAACAATCTGAGTCACATTAAAGCTCCTGAACCTCACTGAAGAACAATCTGAGTCACATTAAAGCTCCTGAACCTCACTAAAGAAAAATCTGAGTCACATTAAAGCTCCTGAACCTCACTAAAGAACAATCTGAGTCACATTAAAGCTCCTGAACCTCACTAAAGAACAATCTGAGTCACATTAAAGCTCCTGAACCTCACTAAAGAACAATCTGAGTCACATTAAAGCTCCTGAACCTCACTAAAGAACAATCTGAGTCACATTAAAGCTCCTAAACCTCACTGAAGAACAATCTGAGTCACATTAAAGCTCCTGAACCTCACTGAAGAACAAACTGAGTCACATTAAAGCTCCTAAACCTCACTGAAGAACAATCTGAGTCACATTAAAGCTCCTGAACCTCACTGAAGAACAATCTGAGTCACATTAAAGCTCCTGAACCTCACTAAAGAACAATCTGAGTCACATTAAAGCTCCTGAACCTCACTAAAGAACAATCTGAGTCACATTAAAGCTCCTGAACCTCACTGAAGAACAATCTGAGTCACATTAAAGCTCCTGAACCTCACTGAAGAACAATCTGAGTCACATTAAAGCTCCTGAACCTCACTGAAGAACAATCTGAGTCACATTAAAGCTCCTGAACCTCACTGAAGAACAATCTGAGTCACATTAAAGCTCCTGAACCTCACTGAAGAACAATCTGAGTCACATTAAAGCTCCTGAACCTCACTGAAGAACAATCTGAGTCACATTAAAGCTCCTGAACCTCACTGAAGAACAATCTGAGTCACATTAAAGCTCCTGAACCTCACTGAAGAACAATCTGAGTCACATTAAAGCTCCTGAACCTCACTGAAGAACAATCTGAGTCACATTAAAGCTCCTGAACCTCACTAAAGAACAATCTGAGTCACATTAAAGCTCCTGAACCTCACTAAAGAACAATCTGAGTCACATTAAAGCTCCTGAACCTCACTGAAGAACAATCTGAGTCACATTAAAGCTCCTGAACCTCACTGAAGAACAATCTGAGTCACATTAAAGCTCCTGAACCTCACTAAAGAAAAATCTGAGTCACATTAAAGCTCCTGAACCTCACTAAAGAACAATCTGAGTCACATTAAAGCTCCTGAACCTCACTAAAGAACAATCTGAGTCACATTAAAGCTCCTGAACCTCACTAAAGAACAATCTGAGTCACATTAAAGCTCCTGAACCTCACTAAAGAACAATCTGAGTCACATTAAAGCTCCTGAACCTCACTGAAGAACAATCTGAGTCACATTAAAGCTCCTGAACCTCACTGAAGAACAATCTGAGTCACATTAAAGCTCCTGAACCTCACTAAAGAAAAATCTGAGTCACATTAAAGCTCCTGAACCTCACTAAAGAACAATCTGAGTCACATTAAAGCTCCTGAACCTCACTAAAGAACAATCTGAGTCACATTAAAGCTCCTGAACCTCACTGAAGAACAATCTGAGTCACATTAAAGCTCCTGAACCTCACTGAAGAACAATCTGAGTCACATTAAAGCTCCTGAACCTCACTAAAGAAAAATCTGAGTCACATTAAAGCTCCTGAACCTCACTAAAGAACAATCTGAGTCACATTAAAGCTCCTGAACCTCACTAAAGAACAATCTGAGTCACATTAAAGCTCCTAAACCTCACTGAAGAACAATCTGAGTCACATTAAAGCTCCTGAACCTCACTGAAGAACAAACTGAGTCACATTAAAGCTCCTAAACCTCACTGAAGAACAATCTGAGTCACATTAAAGCTCCTGAACCTCACTGAAGAACAATCTGAGTCACATTAAAGCTCCTGAACCTCACTAAAGAACAATCTGAGTCACATTAAAGCTCCTGAACCTCACTAAAGAACAATCTGAGTCACATTAAAGCTCCTGAACCTCACTGAAGAACAATCTGAGTCACATTAAAGCTCCTGAACCTCACTGAAGAACAATCTGAGTCACATTAAAGCTCCTGAACCTCACTGAAGAACAATCTGAGTCACATTAAAGCTCCTGAACCTCACTGAAGAACAATCTGAGTCACATTAAAGCTCCTGAACCTCACTGAAGAACAATCTGAGTCACATTAAAGCTCCTGAACCTCACTGAAGAACAATCTGAGTCACATTAAAGCTCCTGAACCTCACTAAAGAACAATCTGAGTCACATTAAGGCTCTTGAACCTCACTAAAGAACAATCTGAGTCACATTAAAGCTCCTGAACCTCACTGAAGAACAATCTGAGTCACATTAAAGCTCCTGAACCTCACTGAAGAACAATCTGAGTCACATTAAAGCTCCTGAACCTCACTGAAGAACAATCTGAGTCACATTAAAGCTCCTGAACCTCACTAAAGAAAAATCTGAGTCACATTAAAGCTCCTGAACCTCACTAAAGAACAATCTGAGTCACATTAAAGCTCCTGAACCTCACTAAAGAACAATCTGAGTCACATTAAAGCTCCTGAACCTCACTAAAGAACAATCTGAGTCACATTAAAGCTCCTGAACCTCACTAAAGAACAATCTGAGTCACATTAAAGCTCCTGAACCTCACTGAAGAACAATCTGAGTCACATTAAAGCTCCTGAACCTCACTGAAGAACAATCTGAGTCACATTAAAGCTCCTGAACCTCACTAAAGAAAAATCTGAGTCACATTAAAGCTCCTGAACCTCACTAAAGAACAATCTGAGTCACATTAAAGCTCCTGAACCTCACTAAAGAACAATCTGAGTCACATTAAAGCTCCTGAACCTCACTGAAGAACAATCTGAGTCACATTAAAGCTCCTGAACCTCACTGAAGAACAATCTGAGTCACATTAAAGCTCCTGAACCTCACTAAAGAAAAATCTGAGTCACATTAAAGCTCCTGAACCTCACTAAAGAACAATCTGAGTCACATTAAAGCTCCTGAACCTCACTAAAGAACAATCTGAGTCACATTAAAGCTCCTGAACCTCACTAAAGAACAATCTGAGTCACATTAAAGCTCCTGAACCTCACTAAAGAACAATCTGAGTCACATTAAAGCTCCTAAACCTCACTGAAGAACAATCTGAGTCACATTAAAGCTCCTGAACCTCACTGAAGAACAAACTGAGTCACATTAAAGCTCCTAAACCTCACTGAAGAACAATCTGAGTCACATTAAAGCTCCTGAACCTCACTGAAGAACAATCTGAGTCACATTAAAGCTCCTGAACCTCACTAAAGAACAATCTGAGTCACATTAAAGCTCCTGAACCTCACTAAAGAACAATCTGAGTCACATTAAAGCTCCTGAACCTCACTGAAGAACAATCTGAGTCACATTAAAGCTCCTGAACCTCACTGAAGAACAATCTGAGTCACATTAAAGCTCCTGAACCTCACTGAAGAACAATCTGAGTCACATTAAAGCTCCTGAACCTCACTGAAGAACAATCTGAGTCACATTAAAGCTCCTGAACCTCACTGAAGAACAATCTGAGTCACATTAAAGCTCCTGAACCTCACTAAAGAACAATCTGAGTCACATTAAAGCTCCTGAACCTCACTAAAGAACAATCTGAGTCACATTAAGGCTCTTGAACCTCACTAAAGAACAATCTGAGTCACATTAAAGCTCCTGAACCTCACTGAAGAACAATCTGAGTCACATTAAAGCTCCTGAACCTCACTGAAGAACAATCTGAGTCACATTAAAGCTCCTGAACCTCACTAAAGAACAATCTGAGTCACATTAAAGCTCCTGAACCTCACTGAAGAACAATGTGAGTCACATTAAAGCTCCTGAACCTCACTGAAGAACAATCTGAGTCACATTAAAGCTCCTGAACCTCACTAAAGAACAATCTGAGTCACATTAAGGCTCTTGAACCTCACTAAAGAACAATCTGAGTCACATTAAAGCTCCTGAACCTCACTGAAGAACAATGTGAGTCACATTAAAGCTCCTGAACCTCACTGAAGAACAATGTGAGTCACATTAAAGCTCCTGAACCTCACTAAAGAACAATCTGAGTCACATTAAAGCTCCTGAACCTCACTAAAGAACAATCTGAGTCACATTAAAGCTCCTGAACCTCACTAAAGAACAATCTGAGTCACATTAAAGCTCCTGAACCTCACTAAAGAACAATCTGAGTCACATTAAAGCTCCTGAACCTCACTAAAGAACAATCTGAGTCACATTAAAGCTCCTGAACCTCACTGAAGAACAATCTGAGTCACATTAAAGCTCCTGCACCTCACTAAAGAACAATCTGAGTCACATTAAAGCTCCTGAACCTCACTGAAGAACAATCTGAGTCACATTAAAGCTCCTGAACCTCACTGAAGAACAAACATGACTCCAGGTGTTTTTTCTGTATTTTAATTATTTCCCTTCTTGTTACTTGGATTAAGTTAGTGGTTTTGTTTAATTATTTAGTGCAATTCAATCTATTGTGTCACGTGTCGCTATTGTACAAATATAATCACTTGTTTTATGTCGTGACTGTGATTTACTGTCTGATGATCGTTAGATTTTAGGTCTGGGACGGATGGAAATTAGCACCGAGCTAAATCCGGCAGATTTACGTCAGTTTGTGTGATTTTGTACGTTCATTAATACGCACTGTCCCATCCAAATAAAGAAAGAGAGAAAAGAAAGAAAAGAAAAGAAAGAATTCCTCTCTGTTGTGTTCAGTTTTAGTTCCTCCTCCTGTATTTAAACGCCTCTGTTTCGGGTCAGTTTGGGGCTTTTTCTTAATTATTTGCCTAATTTGAGCTTTTACAAATATTTTTTTTTACTTTAGTTAAATTAAACTAATATTTTTTATTAGTTTTGAAGCTCAACAGCTCCTTTCACCTTTAGTTCAGTCGAGATTAGTGATTGTGAAACAATTCTAGTGAAGGTGTGTGGAGCGGAGCGTTTCCTGTATCACCACATGACATCACAAGGTGCAGCAGAGCGTTCGGAGCTTTGGAGACGCACAGACTGATAATAAAGAGTTCCTCAAACGTGTGAATGAAACAAACGTGACTCCGGGTGTGTCTGTGAGGAGGAAACTTCATCAGAACATCCAGGAACAGTGTGTTTGGGGCCCTTTGCGCTCACCAATGCAGCACTTGTGGCACCCTTTAGTATCGGGGATCTTCGTTGTCAGGGCAAATCTCCTGGAAAAGAAAAAAAAACACATTTGAAAAGAGCTGCTGACGTCCGAGAGCGAGAGGAGCAAAGTGGTGCCATTTATTTCAATTACAGCCACGACTAATGAAGAAACCGTGAATCAGAAGGAGAAGAAAGGACGAGCCCAGTGTGAAGCTTAAAGTTTAAAAGCCAAAGTTTTGACCTTCTCCAGAGCACAGCGGGTCCGAGCCTCCAGCCGTTAAACATGTGCAGACGGAGGAGAGATACCGGACTGAAGACGGACGCAATTTACACTTAAAGACTCAATATGAACCCAGAACAAACACACAAACATCTAATCTGCCCCGGCTGAGGGAACCTGAGGGAACCTGAGGGAACCTGAGGAAACCTGAGGGAACCTGCAGCACACAGGATCTGCTGCAGTTTAACACACGACTTATAGTTCTGTCCAGGTGCAGGTTTGGTCCAGTCCTGGTCCAGTCCTGGTCCAGTCCTGGTCTAGTCCTGGTCCAGTCCTGGTCCAGTCCTGGTCTAGTCCTGGTCTCGTCCCTGGTCTAGTCTCTGGTCTAGTCCCTGGTCTAGTCCTGGTCTCGTGCCTAGTCTCGTCCCTGGTCTCGTCCCTGGTCCAGTCCCTGGTCTAGTCCCTGGGTCTAGTCCCTGGGTCTAGTCCCTGGTCTAGTCCCTGGTCTAGTCCCTGGTCTAGTCCTGGTTTGGTCCAGTGTCTGGTCCTCATTTAGAATTCGTTTAGTTCAGTTTTTATTTTGGGTTTAATTCTGTATTTAGTCCTGGTTTATTCCCTGGTTTAGTCCTGGTTTAGTCCCGGTTTATTCCCTGGTTTAGTCCTGGTTTAGACCTGGTTTTGCTCTGGTCTAGTCATAGTCTAGTCCTGATTTAGATCTGGTTCAGTCCTGGTTTACTCCATAGTTTAGTCCTGGTTTAGACCTAGTTCAGACCGGGTTTAGTCCCAATTTAGTTCGGGTTAGGTCTTGTTTACCCCATGGTTTAGCCCTGGTTTAGTCCTGGTTTAGCCCTGGTTTAGTCCTGGTTTAGCCCCTGTTTAGTCCTGGTTTAGTCCTGGTTTAGTCCTCGTCTAGTCCTGGTTTAGTCCTCATCTAGTCCTGGTTTACCCCTGGTTTAGACCCGGTTTAGTCCTGTTTAGGCCTGGTTTAGACCCGGTTTAGACCCGGTTTAGCCCTGGTTCCTGTTTAGTCCTGGTTTAGTCCTGGTTTAGACCCGGTTTAGACCCGGTTTAGTCCTCACCTGGGCAGGATCTTGTCGGGGAAGCGGTGCGTCTGGAACTGAGCGGCGAGTCCTGGTTTCTTGAGCTGCTCGAACAGGCCGATGAGGTTATGAGAATACAGCTGGAACGTTTTACCTGCGGCGGGAAAAGAGCATTTCACAAAACCTCAAATGTTACGGCGCAAATACGTGAAAAACAGAACCAGAAGTCGACTCAAGGGATCACGCGGTAAAAGCAAAGACGTCAGAAGCGTTCGGAGACGTTCTGAAGGGAAAACAGAGACTAAATACATGAAGAAACACGATGAAAACACAAAGATCTGGAGTCTGATGTTGGTGAAATGTTCTAATGCAGGAAGTCGAATCTTTGATTCATTATTCAAATGTTTAAATGTGTTAAACGAAAATAAAAACACTTTAGTCGTAATCAGTGTGAACAAAAACTCTGCGTCTGCTCAAAGAAGTTTATTTTAGCCAAATTTATGACTAAACCAGGACTAAACCAGGACTAAACCAGGACTAAACCAGGACTAAACCAGGGGCTAAACCAGGTCTAAACCAGGGGCTAAACCAGGGACTAAACCAGGGGCTAAACCAGGACTAAACCAGGGGCTAAACCAGGACTAAACCAGGGGCTAAACCAGGACTAAACCAGGGGCTAAACCAGGGGCTAAACCAGGACTAAACCAGGACTAAACCAGGACTAAACCAGGGGCTAAACCAGGGGCTAAACCAGGACTAAACCAGGGCTAAACCAGGACTAAACCAGGGGCTAAACCAGGGGCTAAACCAGGACTAAACCAGGGCTAAACCAGGACTAAACCAGGGGCTAAACCAGGGGCTAAACCAGGACTAAACCAGGACTAAACCAGGACTAAACCAGGGGCTAAACCAGGACTAAACCAGGGGCTAAACCAGGACTAAACCAGGGGCTAAACCAGGGGCTAAACCAGGACTAAACCAGGACTAAACCAGGACTAAACCAGGGCTAAACCAGGACTAAACCAGGGCTAAACCAGGACTAAACCAGGACTAAACCAGGGCTAAATGATATTCTGTGAAGTCCAGTGTGAAGAGGATGGGGGTGTCACAGTTGTGCTACAGGAGGATTCTTTCATTTCAAAATAAAAGCGTGGAAGTGGAAGTGGGAGTGGGAGTGGGAGTGGGAGTGGGTGATGTGGGTTAGAGTGAAGCGTAAAACAGAATCGCGGTGATGGAGGATTTACCTTCTGATGAGGCCGTTAGTATCAGTGAAGCCACGAGAGCAGGAGACAGAGAGAGAACACAGGACACAGGTCAGAGTCAGAGGATTTCAACAAAAACACAACATCACGAGACTGAACGCCGAGGGGAGCAGGGCCCTCGCTCTGCCCCGTCTGCAGCATTTACAGAACACGTTGGAATCTTTCATTTACTTAACCCTGAAGACCTACGACATCGTATATGATACAGGAGAATATGTTTCTATAACCGCAGAACTTTATCGGTAAAAGACAGAAACGTCCTTTTCCCCTCTGAAAGTGCAGACATAGAGGTTTCCGTACATTTCTGCGGCTTTATCCTACGTCACACTCACGCTGTGTGATGACGGGAGCAAAACGAGTGTCCAACAGGAACTTTGTTTTCCCCAAACTCATGCGCTCCGTCCATTTTGATCGAGCCAAACTTTGCCAAAGAGTGAAGTGAGTCAAGATGGTCGACTCCTCTGACTGTGTGTGTTTATAACGAGGGAAAAAGTCGCTCTAAGTGGAGTTAATTCTCACACACATGGAAAATGACACATGTTGGTGTGTGTAATTGTGCATCTCTTTCTATTTTTATTTAAAGGTTTATTTCAGTCCAAATGAACAAATCCAAATGTAATTTCCACCCTGGAAATGCAGAAGTGCTGTGGCTCTGGCCCTGGACCTGACAGGAGCTGTTTCCAGGACTGGACCAGGAAAGTCATGGAGCCACTGCACTTTTTTTGTTTTTAGGGCAATAAGGAGATTTTTAATTTACTTACAGACTTGAGATTTTGCATTTTTGTAGCTAAGGCCCTAAATTAAGCATTTTTTATGTCCAAAAAGTTGTTTCTACATGTTTGCTGTGGGTTTTGTATAAAAGAGTGAGAGTTTTATTTTATTTTCTTTTTTTTTTTCATCTCTATTTCTGGTCCTGTAGCTTTTCTCACAGCCTCATTCAATTCAATTCAATTTATTTTTGTAGCGCCCAAAATCAGAACACCAGTTTCCTCTAAGGGCGTTCCAAGATTTGGATGAGTAAAACATACACACAGACATATCAGAACAGGAATAAACAACACTCATGTAAAGCAGCAAATGAAACATGTGTGTCTCTCATGACACAACTACAGCAGCAGATTGTGAAATAACAGGTTGGACTGAACAAAAGGAGGTAGAACACTTCATTAGGGGGAAAAGGGGCAGTTTTAAAAGCAACATTAAGAAACAAATTCAGACGAGGAGAAATGTACTGAAGCTGCCCTCAGGTCTTCAGGGGTTAAGGTGACTCTGAGGGTCCAGAACGGCGCCTCATAAATAAAATGTTTTATCACACTGTGACGGAGGACAATGCTGGAAATGCTCGGGAAGCTGCAACTCTCAGCTTTTCAATAGAAAAAAGTGCATTTCTATCTTTTATGTCTGTAAAGTTCTGTGGGGTTTTATAAACCATATCCCCGGGTGTCGTACACGTTAAACCTGATGCCCCGGCTCCACTTTCCAAACTATTTCCTCTAACTGCTCGTCTAAATCACAAACAGCGGCGTGTTATTTTTGTCCGCTGCCGTTTTGTCTCTAAAGACTAAAATATCTTTACGAGCTCGTGTTGTAAACGGCTCGTCGGGCTGTACGTCGTTATCTGCGCGTACAGCCCGTCTCCACGGAAACCAACGCCGTTATTCTGTAGGAAGATCGTTCGTCATCGCCTAAAATCACCGACGAGGCGAATCCGAACAAAGGCCTGAGCCACGGGTCAAAGGGACAAAGAGTGTGTGTGTGTACGGTGTGTGTGTGTGTGTACGGTGTGTGTGTGTACGGTGTGTGTGTGTGTGTTCTGTGTGTGTTCTGTGTGTGTGTGAGTGTGTGTGTGTGTGTGAGTGTGTGTGTGTGTGTGTGTGAGTGTGTGTGTGTGTGTGTGTGTGAGTGTGTGTGTACGGTGTGTAAGTGTGTTCTGTGTGTGTGTGTGTGTGTTCTGTGTGTGTGTACAGTGTCTGTGTGTGTGTGTGTGTTCTGTGTGTGTGTGTGTGTGTGTGTGTGTACAGTGTGTCTGTGTGTGTTCTGTGTCTGTGTGTGTGTGTACGGTGTGTGTGTGTGTGTACGGTGTGTGTGTGTGTGTGTGTACGGTGTGTCTGTGTGTGTGTGTACGGTGTGTGTGTGTGTGTGTGTACGGTGTGTCTGTGTGTGTGTGTACGGTGTGTGTGTGTGTGTGTGTACGGTGTGTCTGTGTGTGTGTGTACGGTGTGTGTGTGTGTGTGTGTTCTGTGTCTGTGTGTACGGTGTGTGTGTGTGTGTGTTCTGTGTGTGTGTGTGTGTGTTCTGTGTCTGTGTGTACGGTGTGTGTGTGTAAATCTAAATCTAAATGTAGTTTTGTAAATCCGAGTCGTACCTGACAGAGACATGAGGTTGTTGTTGATGATGTACAGCCAAGTGCAGCGACGAGGAAACAACTGAGGAGAGAGAGAGAGAGGAGGAGAAAAGAGAGGAGAGAGAGAGAGAGGAGAAGGAGAATGAGAAGAAGATGAGAGAGAAAGGAGAGAGAGAGAAAGGAGAGAAAGAGAGAGGAAAAAAGAAAGAGAGGAGAGAGATGTGGTTAATATTTACAGAAAATGCAAAATGAAATGTTTATATAAATGTTTGTTTTCTCTTGATGTGCGTCTTGTCTGATATTAAAGAGTGTTTTTCCTGCTCCATCGTGGCTTCTTTAAATGTCTGTGTAAAAGTTGTTTTTGGGCTTTTCCTGCTCCATCGTGGCTTCTTTAAATGTCTGTGTAAAAGTTGTTTTTGGGCTTTACCTGCTCCATCGTGGCTTCTTTAAATGTCTGTGTAAAAGTTGTTTTTGGGCTTTACCTGCTCCATCGTGGCTTCTTTAAATGTCTGTGTAACAGTTGTTTTTGGGCTTTACCTGCTCCATCGTGGCTTCTTTAAATGTCTGTGTAACAGTTGTTTTTGGGCTTTTCCTGCTCCATCGTGGCTTCTTTAAATGTCTGTGTAACAGTTGTTTTTGGGCTTTACCTGCTCCATCGTGGCTTCTTTAAATGTCTGTGTAACAGTTGTTTTTGGGCTTTACCTGCTCCATCGTGGCTTCTTTAAATGTCTGTGTAACAGTTGTTTTTGGGCTTTACCTGCTCCATCGTGGCTTCTGTGAATGTGTGTGTAAAAGTTGTTTTGGGCTTTACCTGCTCCATCGTGGCTTCTTTAAATGTCTGTGTAAAAGTTGTTTTTGGGCTTTACCTGCTCCATCGTGGCTTCTTTAAATGTCTGTGTAACAGTTGTTTTTGGGCTTTACCTGCTCCATCGTGGCTTCTTTAAATGTCTGTGTAACAGTTGTTTTTGGGCTTTTCCTGCTCCATCGTGGCTTCTTTAAATGTCTGTGTAACAGTTGTTTTTGGGCTTTACCTGCTCCATCGTGGCTTCTTTAAATGTCTGTGTAACAGTTGTTTTTGGGCTTTACCTGCTCCATCGTGGCTTCTTTAAATGTCTGTGTAACAGTTGATTTTGGGCTTTACCTGCTCCATCGTGGCTTCTTTAAATGTCTGTGTAACAGTTGTTTTTGGGCTTTACCTGCTCCATCGTGGCTTCTTTAAATGTCTGTGTAAAAGTTGTTTTTGGGCTTTACCTGCTCCATCGTGGCTTCTTTAAATGTCTGTGTAAAAGTTGTTTTTGGGCTTTACCTGCTCCATCGTGGCTTCTTTAAATGTCTGTGTAACAGTTGTTTTTGTCTTTACCTGCTCCATCGTGGCTTCTTTAAATGTCTGTGTAACAGTTGTTTTTGGGCTTTTCCTGCTCCATCGTGGCTTCTTTAAATGTCTGTGTAACAGTTGTTTTTGGGCTTTACCTGCTCCATCGTGGCTTCTTTAAATGTCTGTGTAACAGTTGTTTTTGGGCTTTACCTGCTCCATCGTGGCTTCTTTAAATGTCTGTGTAACAGTTGTTTTTGGGCTTTTCCTGCTCCATCGTGGCTTCTTTAAATGTCTGTGTAACAGTTGTTTTTGGGCTTTACCTGCTCCATCGTGGCTTCTTTAAATGTCTGTGTAAAAGTTGTTTTTGGGCTTTACCTGCTCCATCGTGGCTTCTTTAAATGTCTGTGTAAAAGTTGTTTTTGGGCTTTACCTGCTCCATCGTGGCTTCTTTAAATGTCTGTGTAACAGTTGTTTTTGGGCTTTTCCTGCTCCATCGTGGCTTCTTTAAATGTCTGTGTAACAGTTGTTTTTGGGCTTTTCCTGCTCCATCGTGGCTTCTTTAAATGTCTGTGTAACAGTTGTTTTTGGGCTTTACCTGCTCCATCGTGGCTTCTTTAAATGTCTGTGTAACAGTTGTTTTTGGGCTTTACCTGCTCCATCGTGGCTTCTTTAAATGTCTGTGTAACAGTTGTTTTTGGGCTTTACCTGCTCCATCGTGGCTTCTTTAAATGTGTGTGTAAAAGTTGTTTTTGGGCTTTACCTGCTCCATCGTGGCTTCTTTAAATGTCTGTGTAACAGTTGTTTTTGGGCTTTACCTGCTCCATCGTGGCTTCTTTAAATGTCTGTGTAACAGTTGTTTTTGGGCTTTTCCTGCTCCATCGTGGCTTCTTTAAATGTCTGTGTAACAGTTGTTTTTGGGCTTTTCCTGCTCCATCGTGGCTTCTTTAAATGTCTGTGTAACAGTTGTTTTTGGGCTTTACCTGCTCCATCGTGGCTTCTTTAAATGTCTGTGTAACAGTTGTTTTTGGGCTTTACCTGCTCCATCGTGGCTTCTTTAAATGTCTGTGTAACAGTTGTTTTTGGGCTTTACCTGCTCCATCGTGGCTTCATGCAGCTCGTTCAGGTTTAAAGTGTAGATTCCGTCCTCGGTCCCAAAGATCAGATACTGATCTGAAGAGAACAAAGAGCTCAGGTCACAACCAAAACTATTTCAACTCATAACAGAAACTGTAAAGAAACTGGGGAGAAATGACACACGTTCTGTTTTATGATGGTTTAATGTCATGTTTTATGGAATTTATTAATCCAGAGGGAAATTCAAGTTTGGCTGCAGAAACATTTCCAAAAACTGAAGTCAAAATCTGCTCAGTGTGTGAACCGGCGACTGTTGGAGTGTAGCACTTTTTAATGATTATTTCGTATCTCTCCTTTATCTTTTGTGTCTCTCCTTTACCTTTTGTGTCTCTCCTTTACCTTTTGTGTCTCTTCTTTACCTTTTGTGTCTCTCCTTTACCTTTTGTGTCTCTTCTTTACCTTTTGTGTCTCTCCTTTATCTTTTGTGTCTCTCGTTTACCTTTTGTGTCTCTCCTTTACCTTTTGTGTCTCTCCTTTACCTTTTGTGTCTCTTCTTTACCTTTTGTGTCTCTCCTTTACCTTTTGTGTCTCTCCTTTACCTTTTGTGTCTCTTCTTTACCTTTTGTGTCTCTCCTTTACCTTTTGTGTCTCTCTTTTACCTTTTGTGTCTCTCCTTTACCTTTTGTGTCTCTCCTTTACCTTTTGTGTCTCTTCTTTACCTTTTGTGTCTCTCCTTTACCTTTTGTGTCTCTTCTTTACCTTTTGTGTCTCTTCTTTACCTTTTGTGTCTCTCCTTTACCTTTTGTGTCTCTCTTTTACCTTTTGTGTCTCTTGTTTACCTTTTGTGTCTCTCGTTTACCTTTTGTGTCTCTCGTTAACCTTTTGTGTCTCTCGTTAACCTTTTGTCTCTCTTTTACCTTTTGTGCCTCTCCTTTACCTTTTGTGTCTCTTTTACCTTTTGTTCCTCTCTTTTACCTTTTGTGTCTTTTACCTTTTGTGTCTCTTTTACCTTTTGTGTCTCTTTTACCTTTTGTTCCTCTCTTTTACCTTTTGTGTCTCTTTTACCTTTTGTGTCTCTCTTTTACCTTTTGTTCCTCTCTTTTACCTTTTGTGTCTCTTTTACCTTTTGTTCCTCTCCTTTACCATTTGTTCCTCTTTTACCTTTTGTTCCTTTCATTTACCTTTTGTGTCTTCCCTTTACCTTTTGTTCCTCTCTTTTACCTTTTGTGTTTTTTACCTTTTGTGTCTCTCCTTTACCTTTTGTGTCTCTTTTACCTTTTGTGTCTCTCGTTTACCTTTTGTGTCTCTTTTACCTTTTGTTCCTCTCTTTTACCTTTTGTGTCCCTTGTTTACCTTTTGTTCCTCTTTTACCTTTTGTCTCTCTCGTTTACCTTTTGTGTCTTTTGCCTTTTGTGTCCCTCTTTTACCTTTTGTGTCCCTCGTTAACCTTTTGTTCCTCTCTTTTACCTTTTGTGTCTCTCGTTTACCTTTTGTTCCTCTTTTACCTTTTGTGTCTCTCGTTTACCTTTTGTTCCTCTTTTACCTTTTGTGTCTCTCGTTAACCTTTTGTGTCTCTCTTTTACCTTTTGTGTCTCTCTTTTACCTTTTGTGCCTCTCCTTATCTTTTGTGTCTCTCTTTTACCTTTTGTGTCTCTCATTTACCTTTTGTTCCTCTCCTTTACCTTTTGTGTCTCTCTTTTACCTTTTGTGTCTCTCCTTTACCTTTTGTGCCTCTCCTTTACCTTTTGTGTCTCTCTTTTACCTTTTGTGTCTCTCTTTTACCTTTTGTGTCTCTCTTTTACCTTTTGTGCCTCTCCTTTACCTTTTGTTCCTCTCCTTTACCTTTTGTTCCTCTCCTTTACCTTTTGTGTGTCTCTTTTACCTTTTGTGTCTCTCTTTTACCTTTTGTGCCTCTCCTTTACCTTTTGTGTCTCTCTTTTACCTTTTGTTCCTCTCTTTTACCTTTTGTTCCTCTCTTTTACCTTTTGTGTCTCTCCTTTACCTTTTGTGTCTCTCTTTTACCTTTTGTTCCTCTCTTTTACCTTTTGTTCCTCTCTTTTACCTTTTGTGTCTCTCCTTTACCTTTTGTGCCTCTCCTTTACCTTTTGTGTCTCTCTTTTACCTTTTGTGCCTCTCCTTTACCTTTTGTGTCTCTTTTACCTTTTGTGCCTCTCCTTTACCTTTTGTTCCTCTCTTTTACCTTTTGTGCCTCTCCTTATCTTTTGTGTCTCTCTTTTACCTTTTGTGTCTCTCATTTACCTTTTGTTCCTCTCCTTTACCTTTTGTGTCTCTCTTTTACCTTTTGTGTCTCTCCTTTACCTTTTGTGTCTCTCTTTTACCTTTTGTGCCTCTCCTTTACCTTTTGTTCCTCTCTTTTACCTTTTGTGTCTCTCTTTTACCTTTTGTGTCTCTCTTTTACCTTTTGTGCCTCTCCTTTACCTTTTGTGTCTCTCTTTTACCTTTTGTGCCTCTCCTTTACCTTTTGTTCCTCTCTTTTACCTTTTGTGCCTCTCCTTTACCTTTTGTTCCTCTCTTTTACCTTTTGTGTCTCTCTTTTACCTTTTGTGCCTCTCCTTTACCTTTTGTGTCTCTCTTTTACCTTTTGTGCCTCTCCTTTACCTTTTGTTCCTCTCTTTTACCTTTTGTGCCTCTCCTTTACCTTTTGTTCCTCTCTTTTACCTTTTGTGTCTCTCTTTTACCTTTTGTGCCTCTCCTTTACCTTTTGTGTCTCTCGTTTACCTTTTGTGCCTCTCCTTTACCTTTTGTTCCTCTCTTTTACCTTTTGTTCCTCTCTTTTACCTTTTGTGCCTCTCCTTTACCTTTTGTTCCTCTCTTTTACCTTTTGTGCCTCTCCTTTACCTTTTGTGCCTCTCCTTTACCTTTTGTGTCTCTCTTTTACCTTTTGTGCCTCTCCTTTACCTTTTGTGTCTCTCTTTTACCTTTTGTTCCTCTCTTTTACCTTTTGTGCCTCTCCTTTACCTTTTGTTCCTCTCTTTTACCTTTTGTGCCTCTCCTTTACCTTTTGTGCCTCTCCTTTACCTTTTGTGTCTCTCTTTTACCTTTTGTGCCTCTCCTTTACCTTTTGTGTCCGGGTGAATCCAGGACGTGGCACAGTTGATCTTTAGTGGACACCCGTCGAACACTTTAGAGAAACACGCCCCCATCTGAAGCACACAAACATTATTATTATTATCCTCATATTAATAAACTGTATTAAGTGAAGTATTTATTAATAAATAATATTAAGTAAAGTATTTATTAATAAATAATATTAAGTAAAGTATTTATTAATACATAATATTAAGTAAAGTATTTATTAATACATAATATTAAGTAAAGTATTTATTAATAAATAATATTAAGTAAAGTATTTATTAATACATAATATTAAGTAAAGTATTTATTAATACATAATATTAAGTAAAGTATTTATTAATACATAATATTAAGTAAAGTATTTATTAATAAATAATATTAAGTAAAGTATTTATTAATAAATAATATTAAGTAAAGTATTTATTAATACATAATATTAAGTAAAGTATTTATTAATAAATAATATTAAGTAAAGTATTTATTAATACATAATATTAAGTAAAGTATTTATTAATAAATAATATTAAGTAAAGTATTTATTAATAAATAATATTAAGTAAAGTATTTATTAATACATAATATTAAGTAAAGTATTTATTAATAAATAATATTAAGTAAAGTATTTATTAATACATAATATTAAGTAAAGTATTTATTAATACATAATATTAAGTAAAGTATTTATTAATACATAATATTAAGTAAAGTATTTATTAATACATAATATTAAGTAAAGTATTGATGGTTTAGACTTTGTTTGGCCTGGATTTAGTCACAATTTAGACCCAATTTAGTCCTTTTTCTTTGAACAATTTAGAACTTTTAATCATTGTTCGATCACGTTAGGCTCTAGTCCGGTTTAGTCCAGGTTTAGTCCAGGTTCAGTCCAGGTTCAGTCCAGGTTCAGTCCAGGTTCAGTCCAGGTTCAGTCCGGGTTCAGTCCGGGTTTAGTCCTGGTTCAGTCCGGGTTCAGTCCGGGTTCAGTCCGGGTTTAGTCCTGGTTTAGTCCAGGTTCAGTCCAGGTTCAGTCCAGGTTCAGTCCGGGTTCAGTCCAAGTTTAGTCTAGGTTTAGTCCAGATTCAGACCAGGTTCAGACCTGGTTCAGACCTGGTTTAGACCTGGTTTAGTCCCTGGTTCAATTCTTGTCAAGTCCTGGTTTAGTCTTGGTCCAGATGTGGTTCAGTCCTGGTCCAGACCTGGTTTTGTCCTTGTCAAGTCCTGGTCCGGTCCTGGTCCAGTCCTCGTTCGGTCCTGGTCCAGTCCTGGTTCAGTCCTGGTCCGGTCCTGGTCCAGTCCTGGTCCAGTCCTGGTTCCGTCTTGGTCCGGTCCTGGTCCTGGTCCGGTCCTGGTCCGGTCCTGGTCCGGTCCTGGTTCGGTCCAGTCCTGGTCCGGTCCTGGTCCGGTCCTGGTCCGGTCCTGGTCCGGTCCTGGTCCGGTCTAACTACCAAACCAGATCGATATAAATGTTTCTCAAACTAAAACGCTCTCGTCTGCGTGAACCTGGTTACGGTTTAGGATTTAAAGTTCAGAGTTTAAGTTTAGAGTTTCAGGTTTAGGTTTTGGCTTCTTTAATCTCCGTGTTCCAGTCGCGTTTGACCCAGAGCTACAGACGCAGATCTGGGACATCGTGACCACAGGTGAAAAAGTAAAACCCTGAAGTGTCTCCAGGACCGAGGAGCAGCTCACCAGGACTTTGGGGGTGGGAGGAAGGCCGTTGATCGCAGGTTTCTGCAAAACAACAGAACGGACGATAAAAACACAGAGACACATGAGGAGAGTCATTCTATCAGTTCTATCACAGTTCTATCACAGTTCTATCACAGTTCTATCAGTTCTATCACAGTTCTATCAGTTCTATCACAGTTCTATCAGTTCTATCACAGTTCTATCACAGTTCTATCACAGTTCTATCAGTTATATCACAGTTATATCACAGTTCTATCACATTTATCTCTGTATGTGTGTGTGTCTCTGTGTCTGTGTGTGTGTGTCTCTGTGTGTGTGTCTCTGTGTCTGTGTGTGTGTCTCTGTGTGTGTGTCTCTGTGTCTGTGTCTCTGTGTGTGTGTCTCTGTGTGTGTGTCTCTGTGTGTGTGTCTCTGTGTGTGTGTCTCTGTGTGTGTGTCTCTGTGTGTGTGTGTGTCTCTGTGTGTGTGTCTCTGTGTGTGTGTCTCTGTGTGTGTGTCTCTGTGTGTGTTATGTGTTGTGTGTGTCTCTGTGTGTGTGTCTCTGTGTGTGTGTGTCTCTGTGTGTGTGTGTCTCTGTGTGTGTGTCTCTGTGTGTGTGTCTCTGTGTGTGTGTGTGTCTCTGTGTGTGTGTGTGTCTCTGTGTGTGTGTCTCTGTGTGTGTGTGTGTGTCTCTGTGTGTGTGTCTGTGTGTGTCTCTGTGTGTGTGTGTGTGTCTGTGTGTGTCTCTGTGTGTGTGTGTCTCTGTGTGTGTGTCTGTGTGTGTCTGTGTGTGTCTCTGTGTGTGTGTCTGTGTCTGTGTGTGTCTCTGTGTGTGTGTCTCTGTGTGTGTGTGTCTCTGTGTGTGTGTCTCTCTGTGTGTGTGTGTGTCTCTGTGTGTGTCTCTGTGTGTCTCTGTGTCTCTGTGTGTCTGTGTGTCTCTGTGTGTCTGTGTGTCTCTGTGTGTGTGTGTGTGTCTCTGTGTGTGTGTCTCTCTCTCTCTGTGTCTCTGTGTGTCTGTGTGTCTCTGTGTGTCTCTGTGTGTGTGTCTCTGTGTGTCTGTGTGTCTCTGTGTGTCTCTGTGTGTGTGTGTGTGTCTCTGTGTGTGTGTGTGTCTCTGTGTGTCTCTGTGTGTGTGTGTGTGTCTCTGTGTGTCTCTGTGTGTGTCTCTCTCTCTGTGTCTCTGTGTGTCTGTGTGTCTCTGTGTGTGTGTGTGTGTGTGTGTCTCTGTGTGTGTGTGTGTCTCTGTGTGTCTCTGTGTGTGTCTCTGTGTGTCTCTGTGTGTCTCTGTGTGTGTGTGTGTGTCTCTGTGTGTGTGTGTGTGTCTCTGTGTGTCTGTGTGTCTCTGTGTGTGTGTGTGTGTGTGTCTCTGTGTGTCTCTGTGTCTGTGTGTGTGTGTCTCTGTGTGTGTGTCTCTGTGTGTGTGTGTCTCTGTGTGTCTCTGTGTGTGTGTGTGTCTCTGTGTGTCTCTGTGTGTGTGTCTCTGTGTGTGTCTCTGTGTCTCTGTGTGTCGAGTCCAAACGCACAGGGAAGTCCCTCTTGTCTCTGCGTCTCTGGCGGCTGTGGGCAGGTCCGGGTCCGTCTCCGTTCACAGCGTCGTCCGAGTCGTTTTCTGGAATCACATTTCCACACGTGTGAACGGGTTCAGTCTCAGGTCCAATATTCACACAGTCAGAAACGTTCACATGTGAAGAACGGGTAGAATATAAATATAATAAACTAGGCACAAAGCAAATAACAGCAAAACAGACTCAAAAAGAGAGAAAGTCGAGATAAATTAAACCTGAATTTAGAACAAAACCAAAGGAGCGACGCGTCTCTTGTGAAGATAAAACTTCCAACACTATTGTTTTTAAGAAACGAGTGAACGCCGCACTATTGAAAAGATAGAATTACTTCTGCGTAAAAAGAAGAGCGGGTTTGTTTTTTATTTGTTAAGTGTTTTCGTGACCCACTGGAGCTGAATATAATTCTGAGCTGATCAGGGGCAGATTTTCATTCATATTTACGCTAAAGTTCTGTAGATAAAAGTGTGTTACATTTGCTTTGGTTTTAATGGATGAAATGAATCAAGAAAATAGAAGACAAAGAAAGTAAAGTTGCACTGTGGAACATCTCCATAGAAACAAGCAGAAACCGTCTTCCAGAAAAGTTACACAGTGCACCTTTAATCCTCCTTGAAAGTTGATTTGAAAGTCTGAAACATCCTCTGGGAATGTCCCCGAGGCTCTTTTCCCGCTGCTTCTTGTGCTTTGGCGTTGCAACACTTGAATTTCCCTGTTGTGTAACTCGTCTGCTGTGGTCTTACCTGTGCGCCGGGGTTTACAGAGAGCTTGCAACAAAACAAGATCAAAATCAACCGAGAAGTGGAAAAAAAGAAAGAACAGGAAGTGATTTATGAACAGGAGGTGCGCTGTTAGGATGCTAGCTGCTGTTAGCATCACCGCGACTGCAGAACTGCACTCTGAAGTCTTAAAGGTGAAAGTGAACAGTGCTCATGAAGAAGAACTTTGGACCAAAAACAGCAGCACCTTTACGCTCCTACTGTGATTAAACAGGTTTAATGTGAAGTCTTAATTTGGTGGGAAAAATATAAATTAGAGTTTTCCTCAAATCAAGAAGCAGTTTGTGAAGAAAAGCTGGAAAAATATGTTGAAAACTACAGGACCCGGACCTCCCACCAGGAGAATTCTGTCCACACGTTCGGCACAATTTACAGAAAAGAAACACATTTTTCTGACACTTTGAACGTGATTTCAACAAAATAAAAGTCTTTTCTTTTCATTTTATTTGTCAAATAATAACGTTTATGGTAATAGGGTTTATTTTATGAATTTTTTTTGTATTTTATTTATTTTGTACTTTAACATTTTGTGTTATTATTTTTTTTTTTTATTAATTTATTTTATTAATTTGTTTCATCAAAATTTTTTGTATTTTTTTTTAAATTTTTTTTATTTTTATTGCTGTGATCCAACGGCTGCTATGGAAAAGCTGAATTCCCCAGAGTGATGTCACGATTTCCAACAGTGGAGTTAAATCTGAACCCTAAAAAAACGGCCAAACTGGGAGGAAACAAAGTCAAATGTTGAGCCAAATCTTGAAATAAAATATCCAAACTCTCCTCTTCCCCCGGCAGGAAATACTACACAGGATCCTCATGTCTGACTGGAGTTTTTCTGTTTCCGTCGACTTTTCTGTGAAGCACTTTGGTTCTTTTAAACGTTCAATATAAATAAACTTGAAGTGAAAAACCCGTCGCAGGATCTCGACCTGAAGTCGCCTCAAACACAAACCGACACAAACTGAGTCAGTCGTTTGTGCTGCAAAAAAGTTTCGTTTGTGTGATTCTGGTTCTTCAGATATTTGCAGTTTTATTTTCGGTCGATGACGTCGTCCAGAACCTCAGAATGTGAAACAGCGACAAACTCCACAAAACTAGAGAAGAGAAACGACCTGAGGCTGAGGAAAAGTCTGTTTCAGTCTTTAGTCATTTGCTTTTGATTCAGATTTTATAGAATCACACAGACTTTTCCTCAGCCTCAGGTCGTTTCTGTTCTCTAGTTTTGTGGAGTTTGTCGCCGTCAGATGAGCAGAAATGACGTCCTGTAATTACCACAGAAATAATAATGAAGAGAGGGGTGATTGGGAGGAACGGCCTCCCTGATCTGAACCCGAGCGGTGTTCTGTTATTGGACTTCTGTGCTAGTCACAGTTTGTCCATAATGAACACCATGTTCAAGCAGAAGGGGGTCCATCGGTGCACATGGCACCAGGACTCCCTAGGCCGGAGGTCGATGATCGAGTTTGTTGTCGTGTCATCTGACCTCCGGCCGTGTGTCTTGGACACTCGGGTGAAGAGAGGGGCAGAGCTGTAGAGCACCACCTGGTGGTGAGTTGGGTCCGCTGGCAGAGGAGGAAGCCGGAAAGACCTGGCAGGCCCAAGCGTATCGTGAGGGTCTGCTGGGAACGTCTGGCGGAACCTTCTGTCAGTGCGGCCTTCAACTCACGCCTCCGGGAGAGCTTCTCCCAGATCCCGGGGGAGGCTGGGGACATGGAGTCCGAGTGGGCCTCATTCTCGGCCTCTATTGTCAATGCGGCCGTTCGTAGCTGTGGCCGTAAGGTCTGCGGTGCCTGTCGCGGCGGCAAACCCCGGACCCGGTGGCGGACACCGGAAGTAAGGGATGCCGTCAAGCTGAAGAAGGAGTCCTACCGGGCCTTGCTGGCCCGGTGGACTCCTGAGGCAGCTGACGGGTACAGTCGGGCCAAGCGTGCTGCAGCCCGGGCGGAGCAGAGGCAAAAACTCGGGTCTGGGAGGAGTTCGGGGAGGCCATGGAGGAGGACTATCGGACGGCCCCAAGGAAATTCTGGCAAACCGTCCGGCGCCTCAGGAGGGGGAAGCAGTTCTTCACCAACACTGTTTACAGTGCGGGGGGAGAGCTGCTGACCTCGACTGGGGATGGTGTCGGGCGGTGGAAGGAAAACTTTGGGGATCTCCTCAATCCCACCGTCACGTCCTCCGAAGAGGAGGCCGAGGCTGGGGACCCAGAGGCGGACTCATCCATCACCCTGGCCGAAGTCACTGAGGTGGTCGGAAAGCTCCTCGGTGGCAAGGCTCCGGGGGTGGATGAGATCCGTCCTGAGGACCTTAAGTCTCTGGGTGTTGTGGGTCTTGGCTGACACGCCTCTACAACATCGCGTGGCGGTCGGGAACAGTACCTCTGGACTGGCAGACCGGGGTGGTGGTCCCTCTGTATAAGAAGGGGGACCGGAGGGTGTGTTCCAACTACAGGGGAATCACACTCCTCGGCCTCCCCGGTAAAGTCTATGCCAGGGTGCTGGAGAGGAGAGTCCGGCCGATAGTCGAACCTCGGATTCAAGAGGAGCAGTGTGGTTTTCGGCCTGGTCGTGGAACACTGGACCAGCTTCATGGGAGTTTGCCCAACCAGTCCACATGTGCTTTGTGGACCTGGAGAAGGCATTCGACCGTGTCCCTCGTGGTGCCCTGTGGGGGGTGCTCCGGGAGTATGGGGTCCGGGGCCCTTTGTTAAGGGCTGTCCGGTCCCTGTATGACCGGAGCAGGAACTGTGTTCGCATTGCTGGCAGTAAGTCAGACCTGTTCCCGGTGCATGTTGGACTCCGCCAGGGCTGCCCTTTGTCACCGGTTCTGTTCATTGTATTTATGGACAGAATTTCTAGGCGCAGCCAGGGGCCGGAGGGGGTCCAGTTTGGGAGCCACAGGATTTCATCGCTGCTTTTTGCGGATGATGTCGTCCTGTTGGCTCCATCGAACCAGGACCTGCAGCACTGGGGCGGTTTGCAGCCGAGTGTGAAGCGGCTGGGATGAGAATCAGCTGTTCCAAATCCGAGGCCATGGTTCTCGACCGGAAAAAGGTGGATTGCCCTCTCCGGGTGGGTGGGGAGTCTCTGCCTCAAGTGGAGGAGTTCAAGTATCTCGGGGTCTTGTTCACAGTGAGGGGAGGATGGAGCGTGAGATTGACAGGCGGATCGGTGCGGCGTCGGCAGTGATGCGGTCGCTGTATCGGACCGTTGTGGTGAAGAGGAGCTGAGCCGAAAGGCGAAGCTCTCGATTTACCGGTCAATCTATGCTCCTACCCTCACCTATGGTCATGAGCTCTGGGTAATGACCGAAAGAACGAGATCGTGGATACAATCGGCTGAAATGAGTTTCCTCCGCAGAGTGGCCGGGCGCTCCCTTAGAGATAGGGTGAGGAGCTCGGTCACACGGGAGGAGCTCGGAGTAGAGTCGCTGCTCCTCCACGTCGAGAGGAGCCAGCTGAGGTGGTTCGGGCATCTGGTCCGGATGCCTCCTGGACGCCTCCCTCGGGAGGTGTTCCGGGCATGTCCCACCGGTAGGAGGCCCCGGGGAAGACCCAGGACACGCTGGAGGGACTATGTCTCTCGGCCTGGGAACGCCTCAGGGTCCGTCCGGAGGAGCTGGAGGAAGTGGCTGGGGAGAAGGAAGCTTGGGAGCCCCTGCTTAGACTGCTGCCCCCGCGACCCGGCCCCGGATAAGCGGAAGAAGATGGATGGATGGAAAATAATGAAGAATTTTAGAAATAAACTCACACAAATGAAACTGTCACAGCACAAAACAGCACAAACCAAATACAAACGTTTGACATCATTTTCTTCCTGTTTTGAGGCTGTTTCACATTCTGAGGTTCTGGACGACGTCATCGACCAAAATAAAACTGTGAATATCTGAAGAACCAGAATCACACAAAGTGAACTTTTTGTCACAGTTTGTGTAGTTTGAGTTTGAGGAGGCGACTTGACGCTGGTTTGACTCCTGCTCTGTTTCTTCAGACCCTAAAGCGCCTCCTCACTTGACTCCTGCTCTGTTTCCTCAGACCCTAAAGCGCCTCCTCACTTGACTCCTGCTCTGTTTCCTCAGACCCTAAAGCGCCTCCTCACTTGACTCCTGCTCTGTTTCCTCAGACCCTAAAGCGCCTCCTCACTTGACTCCTGCTGTTTCCTCAGACCCTAAAGCGCCTCCTCACTTGACTCCTGCTGTGTTTCCTCAGACCCTAAAGCGCCTCCTCACTTGACTCCTGCTCTGTTTCCTCAGACCCTAAAGCGCCTCCTCACTTGACTCCTGCTCTGTTTCCTCAGACCCTAAAGCGCCTCCTCACTTGACTCCTGCTCTGTTTCCTCAGACCCTAAAGCGCCTCCTCACTTGACTCCTGCTCTGTTTCCTCAGACCCTAAAGCGCCTCCTCACTTGACTCCTGCTGTTTCCTCAGACCCTAAAGCGCCTCCTCACTTGACTCCTGCTCTGTTTCCTCAGACCCTAAAGCGCCTCCTCACTTGACTCCTGCTCTGTTTCCTCAGACCCTAAAGCGCCTCCTCACTTGACTCCTGCTCTGTTTCCTCAGACCCTAAAGCGCCTCCTCACTTGACTCCTGCTCTGTTTCCTCAGACCCTAAAGCGCCTCCTCACTTGACTCCTGCTCTGTTTCCTCAGACCCTAAAGCGCCTCCTCACTTGACTCCTGCTCTGTTTCCTCAGACCCTAAAGCGCCTCCTCACTTGACTCCTGCTGTTTCCTCAGACCCTAAAGCGCCTCCTCACTTGACTCCTGCTCTGTTTCCTCAGACCCTAAAGCGCCTCCTCACTTCACTCCTGCTCTGTTTCCTCAGACCCTAAAGCGCCTCCTCACTTGACTCCTGCTCTGTTTCCTCAGACCCTAAAGCGCCTCCTCACTTGACTCCTGCTCTGTTTCCTCAGACCCTAAAGCGCCTCCTCACTTGACTCCTGCTGTTTCCTCAGACCCTAAAGCGCCTCCTCACTTGACTCCTGCTCTGTTTCCTCAGACCCTAAAGCGCCTCCTCACTTGACTCCTGCTCTGTTTCCTCAGACCCTAAAGCGCCTCCTCACTTGACTCCTGCTCTGTTTCCTCAGACCCTAAAGCGCCTCCTCACTTGACTCCTGCTCTGTTTCCTCAGACCCTAAAGCGCCTCCTCACTTGACTCCTGCTCTGTTTCCTCAGACCCTAAAGCGCCTCCTCACCGGGGTCCGAGCAGTGCGCCAGGATCCCGGGGCTGCTCACGCTCACAGACAGATAGTCCTGGTTGGCGTCGGGTTTGTGGCCCTGGTCTGGGGTGGACTGCCTTCGTGCCGCTGGGCCGGGGCCGTTCTCGGAGCTGGGGAACCTCTTCACCGTCAGAGAGCGCTCGTCGTTCAGACCGATGTCGTCCGACGAACTCGGCCGGGGCTGAAAGAAGAAGAGGAGGACATTTCCTGTAAGTTTCATTCATGTTTTCTGTAGGAGTCCGAGACCAAATCCAACAGGATCCATTCAAGTGAGACCATCTGAGACTCAGTTTTAGTCCAGTTCTAGTCCAGTTTTGGTCCTGATTTAATTTGGTCGAGTTTTAGTTGAGTTTTAAACCTGGTTTAGTCAAGTTTTAGTCAAGTTTTAGTCCAGTTTTGGTCCAGTTTTGGTCCAGTTTTAGTCCTGGTTTAGTTTAGTCAACTTTTAGTCGAGTTTTAGTCGAGTTTTAGACCTGGTCTGGTCCTGGTCTGGTCCTGGTTTGGTCCTGGTTTGGTTTTGGTTTAGTCCTGGTCTAGTCCTGGTTTAGTCCAGTTTAAGTCCAGTTTTAGTCTAGTTTAAGTCTAGTTTAAGTCCAGTTTTAGTCCAGTTTAAGTCCAGTTTAAGTCCAGTTTTAGTCTAGTTTAAGTCCAGTTTAAGTCCAGTTTTAGTCTAGTTTAAGTCCAGTTTAAGTCCAGTTTAAGTCCAGTTTTAGTCTAGTTTAAGTCCAGTTTAAGTCCAGTTTTAGTCCAGTTTAAGTCTAGTTTAAGTCTAGTTTAAGTCTAGTTTAAGTCTAGTTTAAGTCTAGTTTAAGTCTAGTTTAAGTCCAGTTTTAGTCCAGTTTAAATCCAGTTTAAGTCCAGTTTTTGTCAGGGTTTGGTGTTTGTTGTGTGTTCCCCCTCCCTTCTGTGTCTGTCTGCTCCTCTGGGGGTGTGGCTGGGCTAATGCTGCAGTGTGGATCACCTGCTCGGTGGTTCACCTGCAGCTCATTGTCTAATCAGCCCCACTACTTAGTTCTGTCCTTTTCCTTTGTTCAGCGTCAGTTCATTCCTCCTCTATCCCTTGTCTACGTCGTCGTCCTGCTTGTCCACGTCCACGTTGTCGTCCTGCTTGTCCACGTCTGCGTCCTGCTTGTCCACGTCGTCCTGCCTGCCCTTGTCGTCCAGTCTGTCTACCTGTGAGTCTACCCCAGTGTCTTCCCTCCGTCTGTCTCAAGCCAGTTTCCATCACCACATCCTTCAATCCGGGCAATAAACCTGTTAAAACATCTACCTGCGCCTATGTCTCTGCTTTGGGGTCCTCAACCACACTCCTACCATGACAGTTTTAGTCTAGTTTAAGTCCAGTTTAAGTCCAGTTTAAGTCCAGTTTAAGTCTAGTTTAAGTCTAGTTTAAGTCTAGTTTAAGTCCAGTTTAAGTCCAGTTTAAGTCTAGTTTAAGTCCAGTTTAAGTCTAGTTTAAGTCCAGTTTAAGTCCAGTTTAAGTCCAGTTTAAGTCTAGTTTAAGTCTAGTTTAAGTCCAGTTTAAGTCCAGTTTAAGTCTAGTTTAAGTCCAGTTTAAGTCTAGTTTAAGTCCAGTTTAAGTCTAGTTTAAGTCCAGTTTTAGTCCAGTTTAATTTCTTTCAAAAACAGTGAATCACAAATATAGAGTCAGTCTGAACATATAAAATGATCAAATTGTCGATTAGAAGCCGATTAACCTTTGTTAGTTTTCTAAAAAAGACTCAATGTTAGCAGAGGTCACTGTGTACAGATACAGCCTCGTCGTTTTATAGATAGGCCGATATTATAGAGATACAGCCTCGTAGTTTTATAGATAGGCCGATATTATAGAGATACAGCCTCGTAGTTTTATAGATAGGCCGTTATTATAGAGATACAGCCTCGTAGTTTTATAGATAGGCCGATATTATAGAGATACAGCCTCGTAGTTTTATAGATAGGCCGATATTATAGAGATACAGCCTCATAGTTTTATAGATAGGCCGTTATTATAGGCCTCCCTGGTTTATGAAGACACGGGAAGAGCTTCGTTGACTATTTTCTAACGACTGCTTGGGTCAGACCAATTAAATCCGTACCTTTGGGGGCAGCGGGGGGGGAACACCGGGTTTGAGAGTCGATCTGCAAGAAACGGGAGACTATTTTTAGCTCCTGATTAACCAGCAAAGAGTTCGTTAGATTCTGCCGAGATCTTACATTTCCACGTCCTCGAACGCATCTTCCAGAGGAGCCACGTGTCCGCTGGAAAAGAAGAGAAAAAAAACAGACGGTGGAAGATAAGAGTCACTGTCGTCTCCGGGGGAAATTATGGAACGAATGTTTATGAGGGTTTGGGTCTGCGGGGAGACGGAGGACGGGACTCTGGAGGCGCAGGAGAAGCGGAGATCATTACTGGAACCCGAGGGAGCGGAGGCAACAACAGGCGGCGTAATACAGAGAGCCGAGAGACGACAGGTGTGGGGGCGGGGCTGCGGACAGGTGAGGTCATGGGGGAGGGGCTTCAGGGGTTTAAAACAGAACTAAACTCTAAACTCGGCCTACAAACACGGTAAAGGGGAGTGGGCTCTGGGGTATAAGGAGCAGTGAGACTCCAGACTCCGCCCCTGCAGCAGGTGTTTACGTCACAAACCCCCGTCTGATCAGAGCGGCTGTGGGACCTGGAAAACAGAGGCCACTGGAGCAGGACACGCCTATTTTTACACATTTTTGACCAGGAAGCTTCAGATTTTGCGCTAAAGCTGCCAAAAATGACTAGGAACAGTAGATAATTTGATTAAAACACCATAAACACAGTAGATTTAGTGTTTAAATCCACTTTAAAGTAACTCCTATTTTAACTTCTTGGGTTGTTTTTTCAAAGACAGTGCAGTACAGTGGATTTACCTTGTGGACGTGTTTCAGCTGCTGCATCTTCAGAAGTGTCATGTTCAGGAAGTAACAGGTCAGTTCCTGAACATGCAGCTGAAACATGTCCACAAGGTAAATGCACTTTACTGTAATGTCTTTAAAAAAGAACCCAACAAGTTAGAGTCCAGAAGAATCTTGAAAAAGCTGTTCATGCATCTGTAACATGGCGTCTGGACTATTGCAGTTCTGTGTATGTGGGGCTGGACCAGAGCTCCTGGACCTCTGCAGCTCGTCTGCTCACCAGTACTAAGAGACGTGAGCACATCACACTGAGCTGTGTGACCTGCACTGGCTCCTGTGTTCTATCGGTGCAGTTTAAAATGTTATTGTGTTTAAATGTTTACACTGTGTGAGGGAATCACTGGAGCCCTACAGTCCAGCCAGAGCCTGAGATCAGCCGAGCAGCTCCCGTCGGCCCAAAACTCGGCTCCAGACGAGAGGAGACAGAGGCTTTTCTTCCTCGTCCTGTCAGATCCTCTCAGTCTGTAACACAGTTTAACACCAGACTGAAACTGAGACTCTTTTCCCTGCATTTAATATGAGCAAGTTTATCTTGGGTTTTATTATAGTTCTCACTACTGCTGCAGCTATCGACTATTACAGTAATCGATTATTCTGTCGATTATTTTGTTTGAATAATCGAGTAATCGTTATTGTCGCGTCTCCTTTGCACATGTTAAGTCCACTCCACCTGCACTGACAGATCCATGTGTTCTGGACATGAAAAACAGAATTATCGCTCAGCTAAAGGTAACTTACCTCGCGGTTTCTTTTCCTCTTGATGTAATGTTCGGGGCTTTCTGTTTACATGTTGTAGCATCAGAGAAGGTGACTTTTAAAATGTAATCCCCTACAGATTACAGATTACAGATTACATTCCCCAAAATGTAGTTTGGAACGTAATCCATTAAATTACTTAAAGTGAGTAACGTAATCTGATTACTTTGGATTACTTGATATTGTCATGATTTTTAAAACTACATAAATGTAGCAGCAACTCCTGCAAATTCTGATTTGGGTTTAGACCTGGATTAGACCTGGATTAGACCTGGATTAGACCTGGTTTAGACCTGGTTTACACCTGGTTTACACCTGGTTTAGACCTGTCTTAGACCTGGTTTAGACCTGGTTTAGACCTGTCTTAGACCTGGTTTAGACCTGTCTTAGACCTGGTTTAGACCTGTCTTAGACCTGGTTTTAGACCTGGTTTAGACCTGGTTTTAGACCTGGTTTAGACCTGGTTTAGACCTGGTTTAGACCTGGTTTAGACCTGGTTTAGACCTGGTTTAGACCTGGTTTTAGACCTGTCTTAGACCTGGTTTTAGACCTGGTTTAGACCTGTCTTAGACCTGGTTTTAGACCTGTCTTAGACCTGGTTTTAGACCTGGTTTAGACCTGGATTACACCTGGTTTAGACCTGGTTTTAGACCTGGTTTAGACCTGGATTACACCTGGTTTAGACCTGGTTTTAGACCTGTCTTAGACCTGGTTTAGACCTGGTTTTAGACCTGGTTTAGACCTGGATTACACCTGGTTTAGACCTGGTTTTAGACCTGTCTTAGACCTGGTTTAGACCTGGTTTTAGACCTGGTTTAGACCTGGATTACACCTGGTTTAGACCTGGTTTAGACCGGTCTTAGACCTGGTGTTAGTTCTGGTTTAGAGGCACAGGAGGAAGCTCGGTCCACGCAGCGAACGCGACAAGACACGATCCACACGATCTGTACGGGAGGAGATGAGGTCTACGCTCTTATTCCACATCCATGGAGGCGGCGCTGTTTTGTGTACAGTGGAGTGCAGTGGTCGTGCGGAAACTTTACCTCTACCACAGCATGAAAATAAAACGAAGCATCGAGGCAAAAAAAATAATCGATGCATTTTTCTAATCGATTTACTCAATGAATCGTTTCAGCCCGAGTTCTCACATCGTGTTATCTGTTCATATGTACGTTTCTTCAGTCTTTGTTCACTTTTATGTGAAGCACTTTGGTCAACTGAAGCCGTTTTAAATGTGCTAATGTGTGTTTTGAGGCTGTTTCACATTCTGAGGTTCTGGACGACGTCATCAACCAAAATAAAACTGTGAATATCTGAAGAACCAGAATCGCACAAATGAAACTTTCTGCAGCACAAACGACTGACACAGTTTTTGCAGGTTTGAGTTTGAGGAGGCGACTTCAGGCAGGTGTTTGAATGGTGTTTCTGTGGAACAGGAAGTGCCGGCGGCGTGTGCAGGGTCAGAGGTCACAGAGGTCACAGGGGTCACAGAGGTCAGAGGTCACAGAGGTGCAGGACGCTGTGTTAGTTTTACCGTTGGAACAGTTCGTCCTCAACACTTTTGAGCAGACTCCTTGAAAAGAACAAACGGCGGCGGAGGTGGGAGAGAGAGAGGAAAGAGTCAAGGCAAAACACAAAAGTGAAGCGTGCAAAACTGGGCTCCGATTAAAGCTGCACTCTGGAACTTTTCTGGTGTGGAGGAGCCGTCAAACGCTTTTCGAACCTTTCCATCTTCACGGAGACCGACCCAGACCGAGTTACAGGTCAGATCTGTGGAGAGGCGACGCCGCTCACAGTCAGAACGTCTGTTTTTCTTTTGAGCTCTAAAACCTCCTGTAACTGAATAAATGTAAAGTGGAGCTGTTTAAAGTCACACTGTGGGACATTCCAGACAGAGCAGTGACGTATCCATAGAAACAAGCAGGTGACGGACCCCGAACCGAACCAGAAAAGTTACACAGTGCACCTTTAAAAGCAAAAAACGTGTTAATAAAGTAAAGTTACAAACCAGAACAGACAAAGGGACGTGAACAAAGCCTGAACCAGGATCATGTTGTGTTTGTATTTAAGAACTTTTCTGATGTTTCTTTACAGCAGGTTTGTCAGAATAACAGAAAATCCGACACTAATCGAACCTAAACCGAGTATCGAAACTAGATCCTCATTTTACGCAGGGATCGATACTGAAACGTCGCACTGACAGGACAGAAATGAGACGTTCCTGAGCAGCTTTAGGAGGATCCTGTATCAAAGGAGAGTTTAAAATCTACGGATCATGACAACATTATTTTAGAGACGCTGTTTAGAGACCGGGTTTAGGTTGGTCCTGGTTTAGACCTGGTTTAGATCTGGTTTAGACCTGGTTTAGACCTGGTTTAGATCTGGTTTAGACCTGGTTTAGGTTGGTCCTGGTTTAGACCTGGTTTAGACCTGGTTTAGACCTGGTTTAGACCTGGTTTAGATCTGGTTTAGACCTGGTTTAGACCTGGTTTAGATCTGGTTTAGGTTGGTCCTGGTTTAGACCTGGTTTAGACCTGGTTTAGACCTGGTTTAGATCTCATTTAGATCTGGTTTAGATCTGGTTTAGGTTGGTCCTGGTTTAGACCTGGTTTAGACCTGGTTTAGACCTGGTTTAGACCTGGTTTAGATCTGGTTTAGGTTGGTCCTGGTTTAGACCTGGTTTAGACCTGGTTTAGACCTGGTTTAGATCTGGTTTAGACCTGGTTTAGACCTGGTTTAGATCTGGTTTAGGTTGGTCCTGGTTTAGACCTGGTTTAGACCTGGTTTAGACCTGGTTTAGATCTCATTTAGATCTGGTTTAGATCTGGTTTAGGTTGGTCCTGGTTTAGACCTGGTTTAGACCTGGTTTAGACCTGGTTTAGACCTGGTTTAGATCTGGTTTAGGTTGGTCCTGGTTTAGACCTGGTTTAGACCTGGTTTAGACCTGGTTTAGATCTAATTTAGATCTGGTTTAGTTTGGTCCTGGTTTAGACCTGGTTTAGACCTGGTTTAGATCTAATTTAGATCTGGTTTAGGTTGGTCCTGGTTTAGACCTGGTTTAGACCTGGTTTAGATCTAATTTAGATCTGGTTTAGGTTGGTCCTGGTTTAGACCTGGTTTAGACCTGGTTTAGATCTAATTTAGATCTGGTTTAGATCTGGTTTAGTTTAAATGTGGTTTAGTTTAGCAGTTTTGCAAAGTGCAAAGCACAAAATAAACACACAGAGCAGGTTTGACGACAGTGACTCCGACGTCTGTACATGCAGAGTTCAGAGGATTAAACTCTGTGTTACCTGGACGAAATGCCTCCTTCTGCGAACGGGCTCCAGGCCGAAGAGAAGTCATTTTCCTTATTTACATCCTAAGACAGAACAGAGAAAACACACAATTTAACACAAAGCAAAGCTGAAGTGTGTAACTTTTCCTCTGGAGGGTTCAGCAGACGCTTTTCTCCATGGAAATGTTAATGCTTTGTCTGATTTTCCAGGGATCTTTGAGCCATAAAACCACCTGTGATTGAATAAATGCAAAGTCCTGGTTTGACCGCGTTTTAGTCGAGTTTTAGTCCTGGTTTGGTCCCGGTTTGGTCCTGGTTTAGTCCTGGTTTGGTCCTGGTTTGGTCCTGGTTTAGTCCTGGTTTGGTCCTGGTTCGGTCCTGGTTTGGTCCTGGTTTAGTCCTGGTTTGGTCCTGGTTTGGTCCCGGTTTGGTCCTGTTTGGTCCTGGTTTGGTCCTGGTTTGGTCCTGGTTTGGTCCTGGTTTAGTCCTGGTTTGGTCCCGGTTTGGTCCTGGTTTGGTCCTGGTTTAGTCCTGGTTCAGTCCTGGTTCGGTCCTGGTTTGGTCCTGGTTTAGTCCTGGTTTGGTCCTGGTTTGGTCCCGGTTTGGTCCTGGTTTAGTCCCGGTTTGGTCCTGGTTTAGTCCTGGTTTGGTCCCGGTTTGGTCCCGTTTGGTCCTGGTTTGGTCCTGGTTTGGTCCAGGTTTAGTCCTGGTTTGGTCCTGGTTTGGTCCCGTTTGGGTCCTGGTTTGGTCCTGGTTTGGTCCTGGTTTGGTCCTGGTTTAGTCCTGGTTCAGTCCTGGTTTAGTCCTGGTTTGGTCCTGGTTTGGTCCCGTTTGGGTCCAGGTTTAGTCCTGGTTTGGTCCCGTTTGGGTCCTGGTTTGGTCCTGGTTTAGTCCTGGTTCAGTCCTGGTTTGGTCCTGGTTTGGTCCTGGTTTGGTCCTGGTTCAGTCCTGGTTTAGTCCTGGTTTGGTCCTGGTTTGGTCCCGTTTGGGTCCAGGTTTAGTCCTGGTTTGGTCCCGTTTGGGTCCTGGTTTGGTCCTGGTTTAGTCCTGGTTCAGTCCTGGTTTGGTCCTGGTTTGGTCCTGGTTTGGTCCTTTTTTAGTCGAGTTTCAGTCAACTTTTGTGTAACTTCTGGCGGAGGCTCCGTCAAACACTTTTCTTCATGGAGATGTTGTTTCTTTGTCTGCAATGTCCCGCAGTACGGCATTAAACCTTTCCATCTCCATGGGGACCACATCAGACCCAGTTCCAGGTCAGATCTGTGGAGAGGCGGCCCCGCTCACAGTCAGAACGTCTGTTTTTCTCTGAATGTTTGAACTATAAAACCACCTGTGACTGAATAAATGTAAAGTAGAGCCGCTTAATGTCACACTGTGGAACATTCCAGGCAGAAAAATGACACATCCATGGAAACAAGCAGGTGACGAACGCCCAGGCAAAAGTTACACAGTGCAGCTTTCATTTGATATGATTTTTTGGTCATACTGGTGAAAAAACTAATGCTTTCACTTCATTTACAACTCAAATTTCTTCTTTTCCAGCATTTAAAACTCAAATTCCGTATTAGAAAATGTTTATAGTTTGTTTTTGAGTTAAACACTTATTTTAAAAGTGTGATTATATTTTTAAAGACAGAAGAGTTGATAAAACGTTACCATCTCTGAATGCGCCCCTGTCTCTTTGAGGATGGGCGGCTGGAACTCCAACTTTTCGACTGGAAAAAGACAAAATTAAAACAGTTTAGAGATAAAACAGAGAAGAAACACTGACGCACTCAAGATCTGAGTATTCATACGTTTTAGGAGTTAGAAAACACGAAGTTTAAGTCATATTAAAGCTCCGATTTCACACGAAACTGACTCTCGTGAGGTTTTGTCCCCTCCTCAAAAACAGACCTGGAGTTGTGTTTTTTTGTTTCATTCGCACACGTTTATTCTCTTCCTTTTACCTTTGAGTAAAGATCGGCACTTCCAGGACAGAAATGATCCAAATGATTTAAAAACACAGTGGAGCAGGTCTGTTTGTGCTGAGGAAACCACATTAGAACAGAGCAGAAAACAGAGTAATGCAGGAACTTTAAAGGTTTAGAGGATAGTCGGGTTTTTGCAGTACTTCTGACAGACACCAGGGGGCGCTGCTGCTCCAGAGCCTCAGGTTTACCTGCAGCACAAACACACTTCCTCTTCTCACTGCTGCACTGAGGTTAAAAAAGAAACTGCTTCTGTCGAAACACTGACACTATCAGCGTTTGTTCTTGTATTTGACCAAACCAAAGCTTTTTTTAAGTTGGGACATGTAAAAAAAATAAAATAAAATTGCAAAAGCTGTTTTGAAGATGTGCAAAATTTGAAAAATAAGTATAAAATCTCAAATTAAAACCAAGCGTGTCTTAGTTTAGTGCAAATCTCCAAGAACAACAAGTGCATAAAGAGATATTTTTGTCCTGTGTTCAGTTTTATTCACGTTTAACTCCCAAAGCTGCACATTTACACTGAGCTCTTCTTCTCTCACACTGAAAACACTCTGTTCCACCTGGTGATGTCACGTGGTGATGCAGGAAGGAAGTGCTCCACTGTGTTTTTTAAACTTTCATCTTCACTAGAATCATTTGGATGATTTCAGTTAATTTATTTTTATTTAAAGGTTTATTTCAGTCCAAATGAACAAATCCAAATGTAATTTCCACCCTGGAAATGCAGAAGTGCTGTGGCTCTGGCCCTGGACCTGACAGGAGCTGTTTCCAGGACTGGACCAGGAAAGTCATGGAGCCACTGCACTTTTTTTGTTTTTAGGGCAATAAGGAGATTTTTAATTTACTTACAGACTTGAGATTTTGCATTTTTGTAGCTAAGACCCTAAATTAAGCAGTTTTTATGTCCCAAAAGTTGTTTCCACATGTTTGCTGTGTGTTTTGTATAAAAGAGAGTTTTATTTTCTGTTTTTTTCATCTCTATTTCTGGTCCTGTAGCTTTTCTCACAGCCTCATGACACAACTACAGCAGCAGATTGTGAAATAACAGGTTGGACTGAACAAAAGGAGGTAGAACACTTCATTAGGGGTAAAAGGGGCAGTTTGAAAAGCAACATTAAGAAAAAAAAAAAACAGGCGAGGAGAAATGTACTAAAACTGCCCTCAGGTCTTCAGGGTTAAAGCTAAAGTGACTGCAGAGCTCATAATGCAGGAAAAGTCCAGTGTGTTTATATATAAATACAAAAAAATACAAAATCTCCAACTTTCTCATGCACTAACTTCTTGATCCAGATAAATCTTTATATTCTACGCAGAAACGTGCTGAGACTGGGGCTCCTGTTCGACCTGAACGGTCTCAAAATAAAGTAAATGTTGTAGTTTTTAGTAAATATCTGGATGAGTGTCAGTCCAGAGCAGCAGAGCTCCCGTTAGTCCACATTAGTGCGTCTGAGTTCACTCCACACTGTTATTCTGGGTTATTAAAGTGCACAGAGGAGCACAGACCTGCTGCCCTCAGTCTCCGAGGGGATTCTGGGCTGGAGCTAAACACCTCGATCACCCCATAGTGCGCTTCAGAGAGAAACAAGAGGCTGACAAACGCCGAGGAATACTGAGGAATACTGAGGAATACTGAGGAATACTGAGGAATACTGAGAAATACTGAGAAATACTGAGAAATACTGAGAAATACTGAGAAATACTGTAAACAGGAAGCAGATGAAGTGTGAACGAGCAGCAGAACCGGCGCAGTGTGAGTGAGGTGTTTGCACAGATATGACATCAGCAGACAAATATAGATATTCACCAGTGATCCAGTTACACAGAGACACACCGGGGACACTTTACCAGAGCTGCACCGGATTAGGCTCAATAAAACCATTTGGAGTTAAGGGTTTATTCAGGTTTATCAAGAACGATTCAGGGACAGAGCTCTAACCTGACACAGGAAGAGTCATTTAAATTTAACCCTGAATCATTCTTAATAAACCATCTGTTCATCATGTTCACTCAGTCTTAGTTCATGCTTTATTAAGGCTAAATAAAGAAGGTTATTCTGACACGTAAACAACAAAACTAAGTGTCATTTAAACTATAATATAATAAACTATTGACGCTGCAGCTGATGCTGGAGGTGCTCATGTGTGCACTGTGTTACCACGGTAACTGATGTGTGTTGGAGACGTGTGGAGACACTTGTTTAACTCTTCCTCCAGTCCTTGTATTTGCAGAGGTGCTGGTGCTGGGCTCGTGCAGGTCAGTGGCCACAGTCGTCCTGCCACTAAAAACAGTCTGACCCACTCCACAGCCCCGAGGAAACTATTAGACTCCAGACTGTCCCTGTGAACGTCTGTGTCACAGAATCATATGAGGATATTTAAGTGTCCCCACGATCTGTATTTAACCATAATAATCATCATAATACAGCTCCTCGCTTAGGGTGACCAGATTTTCAAAATAAAACACTGGCACATTCACATTTTTTGGTGGTTGGTAATAATAAAATTGTGAAACGACTGCGTAATTTAGGGAAACTGTTCTGCACTCGGCGCTAACGTGAGTCAGTAGAGTCACATTTTCTTAGTGTTTTGGTCGTTTTTAAGCAGCTTTTCTGTATTTTACCTCAACAAATGACAGTTTATGCCTCTCTTTACCGTCGGCAGGGATCAGACTGGTCATAAACAGGGGCACTGGGACATTTCTTGTATAAAACTGGGACAAATCACTGGTTTTGTATAAATCTGCTGGGACAGGGGACACGGGGCTCAAACTGGGACTGTCCTTGCTCCAAATTCACTCCTGGAACTGTTAAGATCACGAGCTTGAAATAAAACTAACCTTGTGTCGCCTGAATCGTCGCATGTTGAGGTTCTATTTTCTCATATATCAGTCGCCGCTGTCGAGCTTCTGTCAGGAAGAACAACTCACTGCTGCTCAGACACAAATCCTTCAGATGCAGCGGTCGGTTTGACTCTAAAATGATTCTGTGACACAGACGTTCACAGGGACAGTCTGGAGCTCTAATAGTTTTTCCTCGGGTCTGTGGAGTGGGTCAGACTGTTTTTAGTGGCAGGACGACTGTGGCCATTGACCTGCACTAGCCCAGCACCAGCACCTCTGCAAATACAAGGACTGGAGGAAGATTTACACAAGTGTCTCCACACGTCTCCAACACTCTGGAAATGAGGAACTATGAACTAAACTCACCACTGTCTCTTTAAACCATAGACATACAAACGGAACACCCCACAGCAATGTCACTGCAAAGGATTAAAACTGCAAAACTAAAAACAATATGTTCCTCTTTTACCTATACTATACTTGACGACACAATAGAGACGATGTTTTTCTTTTCACATCAGTCACATGACTCTCCACAGGCTTCAGAATAAGAAAAAATCAAGACTGTCGCCTTTATAAAACGTATTTGCTAAATGTGGCTAAATATTTTGTCATTTTGTAATAAATAAATAAAAATATGATATGTTTTGCACTGGGAAAAGTCCTAAAGTTGTGTTCTGTAACAGGAGGCTGAATATTGCACATTCTGCTCGTCACTCACAGTCGACTCCTGAAAGCGTCCGCTCGGCTCGGCTCTGCTTCTTGCTGGATTTGATGGTGTGTCTGACGGCGATCGGCTGAAAAACACAAACAAAACAAACATTTGGAGCTGAAAAGTGGTTTGGCAAAGTCATTGAACGCCTGATGAGACACGTTGAGGGCGCGGTGAGCGTCAGGCCAACGGCCACTGGGACTTTCACAATAACACAGAAAACTGAAGACTTTAGGAAAAAGTCTAAGCCATTTTCTACAAAAAAGAAAGAAAATAAACAATATAAAAGGATGAATTGGCAAAAGGGCGGCACGGTGGCTGAGTGGAAACACTCAGGCCTCACAGCAAGAAGGTTGTGGGTTCAATCCCCGGGTCGCCCGGGCCTTTCTGTGTGGAGTTTGCATGTTCTCCCCATGATGGGTTTCCTCTGGGTGCTCCGGTTTCCCCCATCAACCCAAAACATGCAGCACCTGAACTAACATCAAGGACCATGTTGTCCACCCTCCTGTGGGTTCACCTGCAGAGGGGTTCATAGGGGGTCAGGTGCTGTGAGGATTGGGCAGCAAACTGCCCCCACGACCCAGCCGGATTAAGCAGGAGAAAATGGATGGAATTGACAAAAATAAAATTCCTTTATTATTCTTTGGACCACAGACGGTTTAAAGACGTGTTCTGTGACATCACCACAGCGTTCAGCTCCAGGCAAACAAAGCTCATCGAGGCCGGCCTTTACGGAGAGAGGAGCGACGGTGTAAATGTGAAGGGACTGGGCTCTGTTCAGGCTGACGTCACAAAACCGTTCAGACGTTTGGAAACATGTGGATGACGACTTCCTTTGGGCTCTGTCAGCGAAAGAAACGGACAAAATCTGGAAAAACTGAGAAAATGTCCCGGTTTTCTTCATCAAGACGTCACTGTGTTCTTTCCTTTTTCCTTTTAAAAACTGCCTATTTAGACCTGGTTTAGTCCTTGTTTAGTCTTTGTTTAGTCCTTGTTTAGTCCTTGTTTAGACCAAGTTTAGTTCTTGTTTAGTCCTTGTTTAGTCCTTGTTTAGACCAAGTTTAGTTCTTGTTTAGTCCTTGTTTAGTCCTTGTTTAGTCCTTGTTTAGTCCTTGTTTAGACCAAGTTTAGTCCTTGTTTAGTCCTTGTTTAGACCAAGTTTAGTTCTTGTTTAGTCCTTGTTTAGACCAAGTTTAGTCCTTGTTTAGTCCTTGTTTAGACCAAGTTTAGTCCTTGTTTAGTCCTTGTTCAGACCAAGTTTAGTTCTTGTTTAGTCCTTGTTTAGTCCTTGTTTAGACCAAGTTTAGTTCTTGTTTAGTCCTTGTTTAGTCCTTGTTTAGACCAAGTTTAGTTCTTGTTTAGTCCTTGTTTAGTCCTTGTTTAGTCCTTGTTTAGTCCTTGTTTAGTCCTTGTTTAGACCAAGTTTAGTTCTTGTTTAGTCCTTGTTTAGTCCTTGTTTAGTCCTTGTTTAGTCCTTGTTTAGACCAAGTTTAGTTCTTGTTTAGTCCTTGTTTAGACCAAGTTTAGTTCTTGTTTAGTCCTTGTTTAGTCCTTGTTCAGACCAAGTTTAGTTCTTGTTTAGTCCTTGTTTAGACCAAGTTTAGTTCTTGTTTAGTCCTTGTTTAGTCCTTGTTTAGTCCTTGTTTAGTCCTTGTTTAGTCCTTGTTTAGTCCTTGTTTAGTCCTTGTTTAGTTCTTGTTTAGTCCTTGTTTAGACCAAGTTTAGTTCTTGTTTAGTCCTTGTTTAGACCAAGTTTAGTTCTTGTTTAGTCCTTGTTTAGTCCTTGTTCAGACCAAGTTTAGTTCTTGTTTAGTCCTTGTTTAGACCAAGTTTAGTCCTTGTTTAGTCCTTGTTTAGTCCTTGTTTAGACCAAGTTTAGTTCTTGTTTAGTCCTTGTTTAGACCAAGTTTAGTTCTTGTTTAGTCCTTGTTTAGTCCTTGTTTAGACCAAGTTTAGTTCTTGTTTAGTCCTTGTTCAGACCAAGTTTAGTCCTTGTTTAGTCCTTGTTTAGTCCTTGTTTAGACCAAGTTTAGTTCTTGTTTAGTCCTTGTTTAGTCCTTGTTTAGACCAAGTTTAGTTCTTGTTTAGTCCTTGTTTAGTCCTTGTTTAGACCAAGTTTAGTTCTTGTTTAGTCCTTGTTTAGTCCTTGTTCAGACCAAGTTTAGTTCTTGTTTAGTCCTTGTTTAGTCCTTGTTTAGTCCTTGTTTAGACCAAGTTTAGTTCTTGTTTAGTCCTTGTTTAGTCCTTGTTTAGTCCTTGTTTAGTCCTTGTTTAGCTCATGTTTAGTCCTCGTTTAGTCCTTGTTTAGACCAAGTTTAGTCCTTGTTTAGTCCTTGTTTAGACCATGTTTAGTCCTTGTTTAGTCCTTGTTTAGTCCTTGTTTAGTCCTTGTTTAGTCCTTGTTTAGTCCTTGTTTAGTCCTTGTTTAGTCCTTGTTTAGTCCTTGTTTAGTCCTTGTTTAGTCCTTGTTTAGATCATGTTTAGTCCTTGTTTAGACCATGTTTAGTCCTTGTTTAGATCATGTTTAGTCCTTGTTTAGATCATGTTTAGTCCTTGTTTAGATCATGTTTAGTCCTTGTTTAGTCCTTGTTTAGTCCATGTTTAGTCCTCGTTTAGTCCTTGTTTAGTCCATGTTTAGTCCTCGTTTAGTCCTTGTTTAGTCCATGTTTAGTCCTTGTTTAGTCCTCGTTTAGTCCTTGTTTAGACCAAGTTTAGTCCTTGTTTAGTCCTCGTTTAGTCCTCGTTTAGTCCTTGTTTAGACCAAGTTTAGTCCTCGTTTAGTCCTCATTTAGAACTGATTTAGTATTGGTTCAGACCTATTATAGTCCTGGTTTAGTCCTGGTTTAGGTCTAATTTTATCCTCAGTTGAATCTGGTTTTATTTTTGTCTTGTCTCGACGAAATCTGGAAAAACTGAGAAAATGTCCCGGTTTTCTTCACGTAGACGTCTCTGAAGATCCGAGTCCGTCTGTGGAAAAGCTTTGGCGAGTCGTGGAGACGCTTCTGCTGAATCCACGGTTTTATCTCAGGCCCAGAGTCGGAACTACACTGGAGGTCGTCATCCGTGTGTTTCCAAACGTCTGCCAAAGCCAACAGGAGCCAGAGTCGATGGAGCCTGAAGCACTCCCGTGTTCACTTCCTGATTTAAACTTTATATTATTACAAATTCAAATAATTCCATAACGTGTTTGTAGAGTCTGAGCTGAGCGGCAAGAAAAAAAAAAGAGACGCATGTCATTTGGGCTCCTGTTTTTCCACCAGCAGCCCCCAAAAATATATATCATAAATTCTTGCCGCCTTCTTTTTTGCATCAACAACTCAAAAAAAACTTTCTAATCTTTTGTTTTTTTGCACCAACAAAACCAAAAAGTTGTTAACCTTTTTTGCACACAACTAAAAAAATGTTTCTTACCTTTTTTGCACCTATAACTCAAAAAAATAGTTTCTCATCTTTTTTTTTACACCGACAACAAACAAAAAAAATCTTATCAAGTAAAAATTTTTTTTTTTTGCACCAATACGTAAAAAAGAAAAATGTTTCTTAGCTTTTGTTTTTTTGTTTTCCAAAAAATAGTTTCTTTTCTTTATTTTGCACCAACAACTCAACAAAATATTTATCTTGTTTTTTGCACCAACAAAACCAAAAAATTCTTTACCTTTTTTCCACACAACTAAAGAAAAAGTTTATCTTTTTTTGCACCAATATGTCAAAAAAAATGCTTCTTAGCTTTTTTTGCACCAAGAACTCGAAAGAATTGTTACTTATCTTTTCTTTGCACCAAATCAAAACATTTATCTTTTTTGCAACATCTAAAAAAAAGTTTACCTTTTTTTTTACACCAACTAAAAAAAAGTTTCTTTTTTTCACCAACAAATAAAAAAACTCAATAAAAATAGTAAATTGTTTCTTCTTCCTTTTCTAAATGTTCCACAGGACATGATGTGACCCTGTGTAACGGCCCCTTCAGTCCGTCCCATTTCTCAGTTTCTTTTATTGAACGACTGTGTTTTGTTCAGGTCTGAGCGTCTCGGCCTCGTGTTTGTGCTTCGGGGTTTTGTTCAGGTCTAAACGTCTCGGCCTCGTGTTTGTGCTTCGGGGTTTTGTTCAGGTCTAAACGTCTCGGCCTCGTGTTTGTGCTTCGGGGTTTTGTTCAGGTCTAAACGTCTCGGCCTTGTGTTTGTGCTTCGGGGTTTTGTTCAGGTCTAAACGCCTCGGCCTCGTGTTTGTGCTTCGGGGTTTTGTTCAGGTCCGAACGTCTCGGCCTCGTGTTTGTGCTTCGGGGTTTTGTTCAGGTCCGAACGTCTCGGCCTCGTGTTTGTGCTTCGGGGTTTTGTTCAGGTCCGAACGTCTCGGCCTCGTGTTTGTGCTTCGGGGTTTTGTTCAGGTCTAAACGCCTCGGCCTCGTGTTTGTGCTTCGGGGTTTTGTTCAGGTCTAAACGTCTCGGCCTTGTGTTTGTGCTTCGGGGTTTTGTTCAGGTCTAAGCGTCTCGGCCTCGTGTTTGTGCTTCGGGGTTTTGTTCAGGTCTAAACGTCTCGGCCTTGTGTTTGTGCTTCGGGGTTTTGTTCAGGTCTAAACGTCTCGGCCTTGTGTTTGTGCTTCGGGGTTTTGTTCAGGTCTAAGCGTCTCGGCCTCGTGTTTGTGCTTCGGGGTTTTGTTCAGGTCTAAACGCCTCGGCCTCGTGTTTGTGCTTCGGGGGTTCTCATTATTATTCCTGCAGCGTTTCTACAGTCAGAGCGTTCAGAGCAGAGACAGAGCCGGAGCTGTTCACAATCACACAATCGCACAATGGGCCCTGAAGTGGAACTGGTACCACCTCCTCCTCCAGCACCACCACCACGGGCTCCCGGAGAATTAGAACGACAACAGGGCCACAAAACTGCTCGAAAATAGGGCTGGGCGATATGGACCGAAAAATATATCTCGATATATTTTGCTATATCTCGATATACGATATATATCTCGATATCTTTACAGGAAAAATAAGCCCCTCCCAAACTACTGCAAAAACAACAAACACATTTTATCTGATTAATATTTATGTAGTACTGCCCTTAAACACTCTGTGCCCCTTTTTGGACCCTCACCACAGTTTAAGAACCTCTTCTTTAAGAGAACTTCCACTGGCACTTTGAAGAAAACTGCTTCAAAGTGAATAAAGTGTGTAGGATTTTTAAACCTGTATTTTGACATTCCAAACTGGAGTTACTTTCTCCTGTTTTAAAGTGATGTTTAGTCTCTGCACATTTACCAAACCAAACGCACATTGTGACAAATATGATCCTCAGTATTCAGACCTTGAGTCCGTGACAAGACCAAGACAAAGCTCTGGCTTTGGAGAGGGAAGTCCAGCGGTGTGGGGCTGTCTGTGAGTGGGACAGGTGTGGGTCCTGCTGCTCCTCCTTTAAGGTGGGCGTGGGTGTGTTTTGAAGCGGAGTTTGTTCGTATGAGTGATATCAGCCACACGTGGAGCTCGTGTGCTGGAATCGTGTGCGGTCAGAGGTGTAGTGCCCGGGCACAGTTCGGTTGCACTCGCACTGGGCAGGTGCATTTAGAAAGTTTAACTCGTCACGTTACGTCTGTGCGCAGCTCCTTATTGTGGCTGCAGAAGCATCGCACAGATGCTGTTTGTTTTCCCCGTTCACACAACGAAATATTTACTCGCAAATGCGAGTGAAATGGGCGCACTGTAGAGCCCAGGTCCTGGTCTTGGTTTAGTCCTAGTCCTGGTTTAGTCCTAGTCCTGGTTTAGTCCGCGGCCGAGCCCCGGGCTCCGGGGGAGGCGGAGGCGACCGCGGCACAGAGAAGCCAAAACAAGCGAAGCGGCGAAACCAGAAGTAAACATAAGCATTACTACTCGAAAACAAGACCGACATAAGACCGACGATAAGACCGACAATAAGACCGACATAAGACCGACGATAAGACCCTCCTTCTGCCCTCTTTTTACCCTCTTTCTGCCCTCCTTCTGCCCTCCTTCTGCCCTCTTTCTGCCCTCTTTCTGCCCTCTTTCTGCCCTCCTTTCTGGCCTCTTTCTGCCCTCCTTTCTCCCTCTTTACCTCCAGATCGTCGTCATCCATCTCTCCGTAGGGCTGGTGGTTTTCTGGGTTGTTCATTTTATCCAAAAGGTCCACGGCGAGTCTCCGGGTGAGACCGGTCTGAGCCACAAAGACGTGCTGCAAAACACGAGAAGAACACGGTCTGAACCCGGACTATCCCGGGTCTGAACCCGGACTATCCCGGGTCTGAACCAGGACTATCCCGGGTCTAAACCAGGACTATCCCGGGTCTGAACCAGGACTATCCCGGGTCTGAACCAGGACTATCCCGGGTCTGAACCAGGACTATCCCGGGTCTAAACCAGGACTATCCCGGGTCTGAACCCGGACTATCCCGGGTCTGAACCCGGACTATCCCGGGTCTAAACCAGGACTATCCCGGGTCTGAACCAGGACTATCCCGGGTCTGAACCCGGACTATCCCGGTCTAAACCAGGACTATCCGGGTCTGAACCAGGACTATCCCGGTCTGACCCAGGACTATCCCGGGTCTAAACCAGGACTATCCGGGTCTGACCCAGGACTATCCCGGGTCTGAACCCGGACTATCCCGGTCTGAACCGGACTATCCCGAGTCTGAACCCGACTATCCCGGTCTGAACCCGGACTATCGGGTCTGACCCAGGACTATCCCGGGTCTGACCCAGGACTATCCCGGTCTGAACCGGACTATCCCGGGTCTGAACCGGACTATCCCGGTCTAAACCAGGACTATCCCGGGTCTGACCCAGGACTATCCGGGTCTGAACCAGGACTATCCGGAGTCTGAACCGGACTATCCCGGGTCTGACCCAGGACTATCCGGGTCTGACCCAGGACTATCCCGGGTCTGACCCAGGACTATCCCGGGTCTGAACCAGGACTATCCCGGGTCTAACCCAGGACTATCCCGGTTCTGACCACGGACTAGCCCGGGTCTGGACCAGCACTATCCCTGGGCTGAACCAGGTCTATCCCGGGTCTGAACCCGGACTATCCCGGTCTGACCCAGGACTATCCCGGTCTGAACCGGACTATCCCGGTCTGACCCAGGACTATCCCGGGTCTGACCCAGGACTATCCCTGGTCTGACCCAGGACTATCCCGGTCTGAACCAGGACTATCCCTGGTCTGAACCAGGACTATCCCGGGTCTGAACCCGGACTATCCCGGGTCTGACCCAGGACTATCCCGGGTCTGACCCAGGACTATCCCGGGTCTGACCCAGGACTATCCCGGGTCTGACCCAGGACTATCCCGGGTCTGACCCAGGACTATCCCGGGTCTGACCCAGGACTATCCCGGGTCTGACCCAGGACTATCCCGGGTCTGAACCAGGACTATCCCGGGTCTGAACCAGGACTATCCCGGGTCTAAACCAGGACTATCCCGGGTCTGAACCCGGACTATCCCGGGTCTGAACCAGGACTATCCCGGGTCTGAACCAGGACTATCCCGGGTCTAAACCAGGACTATCCCGGGTCTGAACCCGGACTATCCCGGGTCTGAACCCGGACTATCCCGGGTCTGAACCAGGACTATCCCGGGTCTGAACCCGGACTATCCCGGGTCTGAACCCGGACTATCCCGGGTCTGAACCAGGACTATCCCGGGTCTGAACCCGGACTATCCCGGGTCTGAACCCGGACTATCCCGGGTCTGACCCAGGACTATCCCGGGTCTGAACCAGGACTATCCCGGGTCTGAACCCGGACTATCCCGGGTCTAAACCAGGACTATCCCGGGTCTGACCCAGGACTATCCCGGGTCTGAACCCGGACTATCCCGGGTCTGAACCCGGACTATCCCGGGTCTGACCCAGGACTATCCCGGGTCTGAACCAGGACTATCCCGGGTCTAAACCAGGACTATCCCGGGTCTAAACCAGGACTATCCCGGGTCTAAACCAGGACTATCCCGGGTCTGAACCAGGACTATCCCTGGTCTGAACCAGGACTATCCCGGGTCTGAACCAGGACTATCCCGGGTCTGAACCAGGACTATCCCGGGTCTGAACCAGGACTATCCCGGGTCTGACCCAGGACTATCCCGGGTCTGACCCAGGACTATCCCGGGTCTGACCCAGGACTATCCCGGGTCTGACCCAGGACTATCCCGGGTCTGAACCAGGACTATCCCTGGTCTGAACCAGGACTATCCCTGGTCTGAACCAGGACTATCCCGGGTCTGAACCCGGACTATCCCGGGTCTGACCCAGGACTATCCCGGGTCTGACCCAGGACTATCCCGGGTCTGACCCAGGACTATCCCGGGTCTGACCCAGGACTATCCCGGGTCTGACCCAGGACTATCCCGGGTCTGAACCAGGACTATCCCGGGTCTGAACCAGGACTATCCCGGGTCTAAACCAGGACTATCCCGGGTCTGACCCAGGACTATCCCGGGTCTGACCCAGGACTATCCCGGGTCTGAACCCGGACTATCCCGGGTCTGAACCCGGACTATCCCGGGTCTGAACCCGGACTATCCCGGGTCTGACCCAGGACTATCCCGGGTCTGAACCCGGACTATCCCGGGTCTGAACCAGGACTATCCCGGGTCTGACCCAGGACTATCCCGGGTCTGAACCCGGACTATCCCGGGTCTGAACCCGGACTATCCCGGGTCTGACCCAGGACTATCCCGGGTCTGACCCAGGACTATCCCGGGTCTGACCCAGGACTATCCCGGGTCTGAACCAGGACTATCCCGGGTCTGAACCAGGACTATCCCGGGTCTAAACCAGGACTATCCCGGGTCTGAACCAGGACTATCCCGGGTCTGAACCAGGACTATCCCGGGTCTGAACCAGGACTATCCCTGGTCTGAACCAGGACTATCCCGGGTCTGAACCCGGACTATCCCGGGTCTGACCCAGGACTATCCCGGGTCTGACCCCGGACTATCCCGGGTCTGACCCAGGACTATCCCGGGTCTGAACCAGGACTATCCCTGGTCTGAACCAGGACTATCCCGGGTCTGAACCAGGACTATCCCGGGTCTGACCCAGGACTATCCCGGGTCTGACCCAGGACTATCCCGGGTCTGAACCAGGACTATCCCGGGTCTGACCCAGGACTATCCCGGGTCTGACCCAGGACTATCCCGGGTCTGACCCAGGACTATCCCGGGTCTGAACCAGGACTATCCCGGGTCTGACCCAGGACTATCCCGGGTCTGACCCAGGACTATCCCGGGTCTGACCCAGGACTATCCCGGGTCTGACCCAGGACTATCCCGGGTCTGAACCAGGACTATCCCGGGTCTGAACCCGGACTATCCCGGGTCTGAACCAGGACTATCCCGGGTCTGAACCAGGACTATCCCGGGTCTAAACCCGGACTATCCCGGGTCTGAACCCGGACTATCCCGGGTCTGACCCAGGACTATCCCGGGTCAGACCCAGGACTATCCCGGGTCAGACCCAGGACTATCCCGGGTCAAAACCAGGACTATCCCGGGTCTGAACCAGGACTATCCCGGGTCTAAACCAGGACTATCCCGGGTCTAAACCAGGACTATCCCGGGTCTAAACCAGGACTATCCCGGGTCTAAACCAGGACTATCCCGGGTCTAAACCAGGACTATCCCGGGTCTAAACCAGGACTATCCTGGGTCTAAACCAGGACTATCCCGGGTCTAAACCAGGACTATCCCGGGTCTGAACCAGGACTATCCCGGGTCTAAACCAGGACTATCCCTGGTCTAAACCAGGACTATCCCGGGTCTTTCTGAATTACAGATTGAACCTGCAGGAGTCTGCGTTCCGTCTAATCTTTAAACCCGTTTCGTTCTTTCCCTTCAGAATACGTGAAATAAACCAGATCCGTTTTTACCGATAACAGTTTCTCCGCCGTGGGCCTCTTCTTGGGATTCTTGGTCAGAGACACTTTGATGAAATTGTGGAACGCCGGCGACCTGAGGAGGAGAGAATCCTGTTTAAAATTCAGCGATTCCAGGCGACAGTCTGCGCAAACGGCCGTAAACATCCCGACAGCGCCGGCGTTCCCTCTGAACTCACCATTTGTTTTTGTCCTTCAGCTTGGGCGGCTGGAAGCTGCTCTTGGACATCAGGAACAAGGCTCTGCGGAAAACACCAGAGCGGTCAGGAGGGAAAAGGGATAAGACGTCAAAAGGAGCAAGTTTTAGTCTAAAATGAGCACAAAAATAAATAAAACAGGAGAGATTTTGGTTTGAAATGAAGTGGCGAAGGACGACAGGAGGACAAAGGCAGAAACGAGAGTTAAAATCCAGAAAGAGAGAAAAATATTATAAAAGCACTTTGAATACGGTTTGAACAGAAATGTGTCAATGGAACAGGATTAAAAACTAAACCAGGGCTAAACCAGGGACTAAACCAGGACTAAACCAGGACTAAACCAGGACTAAACCAGGACTAAACCAGGGACTAAACCAGGGCTAAACCAGGGACTAAACCAGGACTAAACCAGGGACTAAACCAGGACTAAACCAGGACTAAACCAGGGACTAAACCAGGGACTAAACCAGGACTAAACCAGGACTAAACCAGGACTAAACCAGGGACTAAACCAGGACTAAACCAGGGACTAAACCAGGACTAAACCAGGGACTAAACCAGGACTAAACCAGGGACTAAACCAGGACTAAACCAGGACTAAACCAGGGACTAAACCAGGACTAAACCAGGGACTAAACCAGGACTAAACCAGGACTAAACCAGGGACTAAACCAGGACTAAACCAGGGACTAAACCAGGGCTAAACCAGGGACTAAACCAGGACTAAACCAGGGACTAAACCAGGACTAAACCAGGACTAAACCAGGGACTAAACCAGGGACTAAACCAGGACTAAACCAGGACTAAACCAGGGACTAAACCAGGGACTAAACCAGGACTAAACCAGGGACTAAACCAGGGCTAAACCAGGGACTAAACCAGGACTAAACCAGGGACTAAACCAGGACTAAACCAGGACTAAACCAGGGACTAAACCAGGACTAAACCAGGACTAAACCAGGGACTAAACCAGGGACTAAACCAGGGACTAAACCAGGACTAAACCAGGACTAAACCAGGGCTAAACCAGGGACTAAACCAGGGCTAAACCAGGACTAAACCAGGGCTAAACCAGGACTAAACCAGGACTAAACCAGAGACTAAACCAGGGCTAAACCAGGGACTAAACCAGGACTAAACCAGGGACTAAACCAGGACTAAACCAGGACTAAACCAGGGACTAAACCAGGGCTAAACCAGGGACTAAACCAGGACTAAACCAGGGACTAAACCAGGACTAAACCAGGACTAAACCAGGGCTAAACCAGGGACTAAACCAGGGCTAAACCAGGGACTAAACCAGGACTAAACCAGGACTAAACCAGGACTAAACCAGGGACTAAACCAGGGCTAAACCAGGACTAAACCAGGACTAAACCAGGGACTAAACCAGGGCTAAACCAGGGACTAAACCAGGACTAAACCAGGGACTAAACCAGGGACTAAACCAGGACTAAACCAGGACTAAACCAGGACTAAACCAGGACTAAACCAGGGACTAAACCAGGACTAAACCAGGGACTAAACCAGGGACTAAACCAGGACTAAACCAGGGACTAAACCAGGACTAAACCAGGGACTAAACCAGGACTAAACCAGGACTAAACCAGGACTAAACCAGGACTAAACCAGGGACTAAACCAGGACTAAACCAGGACTAAACCAGGACTAAACCAGGGACTAAACCAGGGACTAAACCAGGACTAAACCAGGGACTAAACCAGGACTAAACCAGGGCTAAACCAGGACTAAACCAGGACTAAACTAGGGACTAAACCAGGGCTAAACCAGGACTAAACCAGGGACTAAACCAGGACTAAACCAGGGCTAAACCAGGGACTAAACCAGGGACTAAACCAGGACTAAACCAGGACTAAACCAGGGACTAAACCAGGACTAAACCAGGGCTAAAAAAGGGCTAAACCAGGACTAAACCAGGGCTAAACCAGGACTAAACCAGGACTAAACCAGGACTAAACCAGGGCTAAACCAGGACTAAACCAGGGACTAAACCAGGACTAAACCAGGACTAAACCAGGACTAAACCAGGACTAAACCAGGACTAAACAAGGGACTAAACTAGGACTAAACCAGGAGTAAAATGGAGAAAATTGACCAAGTTACGGGTCGTGTCTGTGGAGCGGTGATCCTGCTCTCGTTAAAAATGTTTTTGAAGGAAATAAAAACTCCGGCGAATGAAGAAATAAATTAAATGTAAGTTAATGCCGCACAGGAAAAGTGCCGCAGTGCGTCTCTAAGGCGGGAAAAGTGCCGCAGTGCGTCTCTAAGGCGGGAAAAGTGCCGCAGTGCGTCTCTAAGGCGGGAAAAGTGCCGCAGTGCGTCTCTAAGGCAGGAAAAGTGCCGCAGTGCATCTTTAAAGCAGGAAAAGTGCCGCAGTGCGTCTTTAAAGCAGGAAAAGTGCCGCAGTGCGTCTCTAAGGCGGGAAAAGTGCCGCAGTGCGTCTCTAAGGCAGGAAAAGTGCCGCAGTGCGTCTTTAAAGCAGGAAAAGTGCCGCAGTGCGTCTTTAAGGCAGGAAAAGTGCCGCAGTGCATCTTTAAAGCAGGAAAAGTGCCGCAGTGCGTCTTTAAAGCAGGAAAAGTGCCGCAGTGCGTCTCTAAGGCGGGAAAAGTGCCGCAGTGCGTCTCTAAGGCAGGAAAAGTGCCGCAGTGCGTCTTTAAGGCAGGAAAAGTGCCGCAGTGCGTCTTTAAGGCAGGAAAAGTGCCGCAGTGCATCTTTAAAGCAGGAAAAGTGCCGCAGTGCGTCTTTAAAGCAGGAAAAGTGCCGCAGTGCGTCTTTGAGGCAGGAAAAGTGCCGCAGTGCGTCTCTAAGGCAGGAAAAGTGCCGCAGTGCGTCTTTAAAGCAGGAAAAGTGCCGCAGTGCGTCTCTAAGGCAGGAAAAGTGCCGCAGTGCGTCTCTAAGGCAGGAAAAGTGCCGCAGTGCGTCTCTAAGGCAGGAAAAGTGCCGCAGTGCGTCTCTAAGGCGGGAAAAGTGCCGCAGTGCGTCTCTAAGGCGGGAAAAGTGCCGCAGTGCGTCTCTAAGGCGGGAAAAGTGCCGCAGTGCGTCTCTAAGGCAGGAAAAGTGCCGCAGTGCGTCTTTAAAGCAGGAAAAGTGCCGCAGTGCGTCTCTAAGACAGGAAAAGTGCCGCAGTGCGTCTTTAAGGCAGGAAAAGTGCCGCAGTGCGTCTTTACCTCATGGGGTGCAGGTCGAACATGGGCGGCTGCAGCTCGGCCAGTTCGATGGAGGTGATGCCCACGGCCCAGATGTCGCACAGCTGATTGTACCCGCCGTTCTTCTCCACCGCCGCCACCTCAGGGGCCATCCTGAGGGCACAGGCACACGGCTCACAGCGACACAGGCACACGGCTCACAGCGACACGGGCACACGGCTCACAGCGAGACGGGCACACGGCTCACAGCGACACGGGCACACGGCTCACAGCGACACAGGCACACGGCTCACAGCGACACAGGCACACGGCTCACAGCGACACGGGCACAGGCACACGGCTCACAGCGACACAGGCACACGGCTCACAGCGACACAAGCACAGGCACACGGCTCACAGCGACACAGGCACACGGCTCACAGCGACACGGGCACACGGCTCACAGCGACACGGGCACACGGCTCACAGCGACACGGGCACACGGCTCACAGCGAGACGGGCACACGGCTCACAGCGACACGGGCACACGGCTCACAGCGACACGGGCACACGGCTCACAGCGAGACAGGCACACGGCTCACAGCGAGACGGGCACAAGGCTCACAGCGAGACGGGCACACAGCTCACAGCGAGACGGACACACGGCTCACAGCGAGACGGGCACAGGCAGACGGCTCACAGCCAAACGGGCAGAAACACACCGACTCACAGCAAAACGGGCAGAAGCACTCTCCTCTTACCAGTACGGAGTTCCGATGAAGGATTTTCTTTTGGCGATCGTGGCCGTGATTTTAGCAGCGACTCCAAAATCAGCTGAAAAATACGACAACAAATTTCAACTCATTTTGTCCTTTTTGTTCCAATGATCAGAGTTTTGTGTTAAAAATTCACCCAGATTCACCAAGAACCAGGACTAAACCAGGACTAAACCAGGACTAAACCAGGGCTAAACCAGGGCTAAACCAGGGCTAAACCAGGACTAAACCAGGACTAAACCAGGACTAAACCAGGACTGAACCAGGACTGAACCAGGACTAAACCAGGACTGAACCAGGTCTAAACCAGGGCTAAACCAGGTCTAAACCAGGGAATAAACCAGGACTAAACCAGGGAATAAACCAGGACTAAACCAGGGAATAAACCAGGACTAAACCAGGTCTAAACCAGGACTAAACCAGGACTAAACCAGGACTAAACCAGGTCTAAACCAGGACTAAACCAGGTCTAAACCAGGACTAAACCAGGTCTAAACCAGGACTAAACCAGGACTAAACCAGGACTCACCGAGCTTCACGTCCCCGTTGTCTGTGAGCAGAATATTCGCCCCCTGCGACAAAACACAAAAAGAACTTTAACAGAACAAAAACTCATTTCACAGTTTTGCATTTCTCACATTTCACTTTTGAATGACGCGGTTTTAAAGGTCACCAAACGCTCGTCTCTACGGAAACGGCATTGCTCTGTCCGGAAGGTTCCCCAGTAGGGCATTAAACCTGTGCCTGTGGAGTTAGGCTGAAGCCAGGGCAAGTTACAGGTCAGATCTGTGGAAAGGTGACCACGTGTGTTTTTTTACTTTTGTTTTTAGCAACAGAAAATCCTGTAACTAAAACATGCAACGTAAAGCCACAGTCTGGAGCATTTTAAGCAGACTCCACCAAGCAAAACATACCAGAAAAGTCCCATAGTGTGTCTTTAAATCAGGACAAACACCAGACACTGAACATGTGATAACAGGAGTAGTTGTAGTACTAATAGTTGTAGGCGCAGTAGTATTTGTAGTACTAGTATTAGTTCTAAACCAGCGTGAAGTCGCCTCATCAAACACAAACCTACAAAAACTATGGCCATCGTTTGTGCTGCAAAAAGTTTTGTTTGTGCTTCTTTAGTTTTGGAGAAATTAACAATTCATTTACAGGTCAAACTGGGGTCAGACCCACAGGAAGAAGAAAAATGCTCGAAAACGCCCCAAAATGGAGTCAGTCGTTTGTGCTGTTTTGTGCTGTGACAGTTTCATTTGTGTGAGTTTATTTCAAAAATTCTTCATTATTATTTCTGTGGTAATTATAGGACGTCATTTCTGCTCAGCTGACGGAAACAAACTCCACAAAACTAGAGAAGAGAAACGACCTGAGGCTGAGGAAAAGTCTGTTTCAGTCTTTAGTCATTTGCTTTTGATTCATATTTTATAGAATAACACAGACTTTTCCACAGCCTCAGGTCAGAAATAATAATGAATTTTAGAAATAAACTCACACAAATGAAACTGTCACAGCACAAAACAGCACAAACCAAATACAAACGTTGGACATCATTTTCTTCCCGTTCTGAGGCTGTTTCACATTCTGAGGTTCTGGACGACGTCATCGACCGAAATGAAACTGTGAATATCTGAAGAACCAGAATCACACAAACTGAACTTTCTGCAGCACAAACGAAGCACAAACGATTGACATAGTTTTTGTGGTGAAGCTGAGGAAACAGGAAGTGAAGGTTTCAACTGATAATAGATTCAGTCCTGACGTGTGATAAACCCAAAGACCCACTGAGCTCCAACCCCATCAGCAAAGAGCTGTTCAGTTTTTTAGTCCTGGTTTAAACCTGGTTCAGTCCTGGTTCATTCCTGGTTTAGTCCTGGTTTAGTCCTGTTTCAGTCCTGTTTCAGTCCTGGTTTAGTCCTGGTTTAGTCCTGGTTTAGTCCTGTTTCAGTCCTGGTTTAGTCCTGGTTTAGTCCTGGTTTAGTCCTGGTTTAGACCTGTTTCAGTCCTGTTTCAGTCCTGGTTTAGGCCTGGTTTAGTCCTGGTTTAGACCTGTTTCAGTCCTGTTTCAGTCCTGTTTCAGTCCTGTTTCAGTCCTGGTTTAGTCCACTCAGACATTAGTCTTGGTCTGGGCTGTTTGGTTTGAGTCGGCGTCACTTCCTGAAAAGGTCGAGGGGTCAGAGCCAAACGCCCCAGATTCTGTCACCGCGACGAGGCCCCGAAAACAAACACGGCCCGAGTATTTCTGCTGCTCGCACAATAAAACCAAAGAAATACACAAGAGCAGCTGATTTAAGTCACAAAAACTGGTTTAGTCCTGGTCTAGACCCTCTTAAGTCCTGGTTTAGCTCTACTGTAGACCCAGTTTGGTTCAGGGGGTGTACCTTGTTTAGGCCTGGCTTAGTCCTGGTTTAGATCTGGTCTGGTCCTAAGATAGTCCTGGTTTAGTCTTGGTTTAGTCCTGGTTTAGTCCTGGTTTAGATCTGGTCTGGTCCTAAGATAGTCCTGGTTTAGTCTTGGTTTAATCCTGATTTAGTCCTGGTTTAGCCCTGGTTCAGTCCTGGTTCAGTCCTGGTGTAGTTCCAGGTCAGATCTGTGGAGAGGTGTCCAGGCCTTTTGCAGTGATAAACACAGACTCGTACCTTAATGAACCTGCAGAAGGACAAACACAGACTCGTACCTTAATGAACCTGCAGAAGGGGAAACACAGACTCGTACCTTAATGAACCTGCAGAAGGATAAACACAGACTCGTACCTTAATGAACCTGCAGAAGGACAAACACAGACTCGTACCTTAATGAACCTGCAGAAGGATAAACACAGACTCGTACCTTAATGAACCTGCAGAAGGACAAACACAGACTCGTACCTTAATGAACCTGCAGAAGGACAAACACAGACTCGTACCTTAATGAACCTGCAGAAGGACAAACACAGACTCGTACCTTAATGAACCTGCAGAAGGATAAACACAGACTCGTACCTTAATGAACCTGCAGAAGGACAAACACAGACTCGTACCTTAATGAACCTGCAGAAGGACAAACACAGACTCGTACCTTAATGAACCTGCAGAAGGACAAACACAGACTCGTACCTTAATGAACCTGCAGAAGGACAAACACAGACTCGTACCTTAATGAACCTGCAGAAGGACAAACACAGACTCGTACCTTAATGAACCTGCAGAAGGATAAACACAGACTCGTACCTTAATGAACCTGCAGAAGGACAAACACAGACTCGTACCTTAATGAACCTGCAGAAGGATAAACACAGACTCGTACCTTAATGAACCTGCAGAAGGGAAAACACAGACTCGTACCTTAATGAACCTGCAGAAGGACAAACACAGACTCGTACCTTAATGAACCTGCAGAAGGATAAACACAGACTCGTACCTTAATGAACCTGCAGAAGGACAAACACAGACTCGTACCTTAATGAACCTGCAGAAGGATAAACACAGACTCGTACCTTAATGAACCTGCAGAAGGACAAACACAGACTCGTACCTTAATGAACCTGCAGAAGGATAAACACAGACTCGTACCTTAATGAACCTGCAGAAGGACAAACACAGACTCGTACCTTAATGAACCTGCAGAAGGACAAACACAGACTCGTACCTTAATGAACCTGCAGAAGGACAAACACAGACTCGTACCTTAATGAACCTGCAGAAGGATAAACACAGACTCGTACCTTAATGAACCTGCAGAAGGACAAACACAGACTCGTACCTTAATGAACCTGCAGAAGGGTAAACACAGACTCGTACCTTAATGAACCTGCAGAAGGACAAACACAGACTCGTACCTTAATGAACCTGCAGAAGGACAAACACAGACTCGTACCTTAATGAACCTGCAGAAGGACAAACACAGACTCGTACCTTAATGAACCTGCAGAAGGATAAACACAGACTCGTACCTTAATGAACCTGCAGAAGGACAAACACAGACTCGTACCTTAATGAACCTGCAGAGGGACAAACACAGACTCGTACCTTAATGAACCTGCAGAAGGACAAACACAGACTCGTACCTTAATGAACCTGCAGAAGGACAAACACAGACTCGTACCTTAATGAACCTGCAGAAGGATAAACACAGACTCGTACCTTAATGAACCTGCAGAAGGACAAACACAGACTCGTACCTTAATGAACCTGCAGAAGGACAAACACAGACTCGTACCTTAATGAACCTGCAGAAGGACAAACACAGACTCGTACCTTAATGAACCTGCAGAAGGGTAAACACAGACTCGTACCTTAATGAACCTGCAGAAGGACAAACACAGACTCGTACCTTAATGAACCTGCAGAAGGATAAACACAGACTCGTACCTTAATGAACCTGCAGAAGGACAAACACAGACTCGTACCTTAATGAACCTGCAGAAGGACAAACACAGACTCGTACCTTAATGAACCTGCAGAAGGACAAACACAGACTCGTACCTTAATGAACCTGCAGAAGGACAAACACAGACTCGTACCTTAATGAACCTGCAGAAGGACAAACACAGACTCGTACCTTAATGAACCTGCAGAAGGGGAAACACAGACTCGTACCTTAATGTCTCGGTGCATCTTTCCTTTCGTGTGCAAATATCCCAAACCCTGAACACAAACACAAACCAAACACAAGGATTTACATCGTTTATTTGTCCCGTCTCACGTTCGGCTTCTGCGAGGACCAGAAAACCTTTAGGAAAACACAAAAAACATCAACAAAACAAACACCGGTCCTGTGTTTAAAGCTGCACTGTGGAACTTTTCTGCTGGAGGCTCCGTGGAGAGTTTATTTTGAGGGATTTGTCTGGAATGTTTCACAGTTAAAACCAGGTTTAAAACGTTCAGGAGCATTTTGAATCAGTTCAAGAATCGTGCAGTGAAGAATCACGATATTTCACTGAATCGATTTTTTCTTACAGCCCTAATGCGCATCAGAAGAATCTGACGACCACAACTTATCCTCCAGCTGCCCCGGGGGCCCGGCTCCCTGAGCTCGGGGGCCCCACGTGCTGCTCACGGCTCCTGAAAGGACGGGGCAAACGCAGAGGGAAACTTCCCCACAGGGGCAATAAAGTATAACAAAACTAAAACCTCTAATGAAACTATAACAAAACTAAAACCTCTAATGAAACTAAATAAAACACACATCATGAACTAAAGTTAAGATGTGTCAGACGTGTATCTACTCTTAACCAGAAAAGTTACACAGTGCAGCTTTAAACTGATGCCAACGAGATGTAAGAGCATGAGCAGTAAAGAAATACAGAAAGAGACAAAGACGACCACAGTGGCACGATAGAAATGAACGTGATTAAAATAAAGCATAAAATAAATAAATAAGCAAGTCAATAAAAGTCTAAAAATATGATTAAAAAAACTAAAAATACTGAGAAATAAATCAAACTGAATAAATGTAAAGAGAATACTGAAAGCGTAGTGAAAGTGCCTGTGTGGTACCTGCAGCGTCTCCCGGGACACGTAGGCGATTTGAAGCTCTGACAAAGGTCCAGTCACTGTGGAGACAAAGACAGAACCGTGTCATCAGAGGGAACAGGGGGCGCTCCTGAGTCAAAAGGCCTTTATTTAAAGAGCCAAACCAGGACCGGGCTTCAGCAGGGCAGTGTTTTCCTCAAAACAACACAACAAATACAATAAAAACACACAAAAAGCAAAAAGAAAAAAAGAAAATGTGTCTCTGGATTAAATCACACTCATACTTCACTTTTATTCAAGCCCCAAATATAAACTAAACCTACTGAAATTCAAATGAGTTAAAGTGAAGAGTAAACAAGTATTTTAAATATAAATGACTTCAGTTTGTGGTGTTTTCATATTTACTTTTCCTCCACAGCAGCTTTAGTGTGACACAAACTTCTTCTTTCTAAACACAGAAGAACTGTGAACTTTTTCACAGAAATCTGCCCACAACTTCCTGTTCACTGTTTTAACTTTAGTCCTTCTTCATATTCAGACACACGGTGGGGGTCCGGTGCTCTGAGGATTGGCTCGATTAAGTGGGAGAAGACGGACGGACACAGTGGGACAGGAAGTGGTGAGGCGGACAGTGGGGGGCGCTGTTCTGCACAGAGACGACTGCAAAACTTTCACCACAGTAAAAGAAACGAGAAGAAATGATCTACAGAAATGAGCTTTTAAAAACTAAATACCTGGTTTAAATAAAATAAATAAATACAAAAAATTAAAAAATAACTGAATATAAAAAAAGTATCTGAATAATATAAATAAAATAAAAATATCTGAATAAAATTAAATAATAAAAAATGGAATAGAATATATAAAATAAATAAAATGTAAAAAATAAATACATAAATGAATAAAATAAAAAATAATTAAATAATTAAATAACTTTAAAAAATTAAAATCTGAATAAAATATCAAATAAAAAGTATCTGAATATAATAAAAAATAAATACATCTGAATAAAATTAAAAAAATTAAAAAGTATCTGAATAAATTTTTTTTTAATTTAATAAACTAAAATAAAACAATATCTGAATATAAAAAAATCGAGAGTATCTGAATAAAATGTAAAAAATTAAAAGGTATCTGAATAAAATAAAAAATAAAAACTATGTGAATAAAATGTTAAAAATGTGTCAGTATTGAAATAAAGCGGTTGAATGATGAGTGGCTTTACCGTGGTAGATGTCCTGCAGAGACCCTCCTCCACAGTACTCCATACAGATCCACAGCTTCTCCCGACTGAAACAAACAAAATTAACTTTACTCACTCAAATATGAAGAAAGACCTTTGAAAATAAATCCATCCCTCTTCCGTCCCCACATTTGTCTGATTCTAAAGGCATTTTAAACATCTCAATTACAACAGCAGTTTAAATACGACGACTAAAAACAATAAAACAGTGATTTTGGTGTAAACTGTCTCCATTTAAAACCCTTCAGTTAACACATTTATACATTCATCTTAATTATAAGCCATGGCCATAGTTACAAATGCATGAATAAAATTATATAAAACCACAGGCTGTATATTCCAAACAGGAAGTGAGCATGGCTGGACTTCCGGCTCCACTGACTTTGGCTCCAAGTGACTTTACTTCTTTTAAAAACAGTCCCTTTTCTCTGTAACCTTCTCGTTTTGCTCTTAAATGTTCATTTTAACCCTTTCTACACGATCCTAGGGTTGTTTTGTCCAAATGAAGTCCCATTCCTCATGCTCCAAATTCACTCTTGCACCGGCTACTCTCAGTGAGCTTCATTTGACTGGAGCCGAGCGCTGTGGGTGACGTCGCTCTCGCTCAGTCCACTTCTTTATGCAGCGTGTGGTTAAAACGAGCGTGTGAGTGTGTGTGTGGAGGAAACAGCAGCAGCTGAAGTCGGGCCGTTTGTGGTTTCACACCTCGTCTCCGCTTCACCAAACAAGAAACACAAACTGCTTTTTTTACCGCTCTTCGTCCGACTAAAACGAACCCTGACCATTACGCCGAAATAACGCGCACGAACCCTGACCATTACGCCGAAATAACGCGCACGAACCCTGACCATTACGCCGAAATAACGCGCACGAACCCTGACCATTACGCCGAAATAACGCGCACGAACCCTGACCATTACGCCGAAATAACGCCCAAGCATGAATCGAAAGGGCATCTGCGGGGCCGTACTTGGTTCTGTAAACTAGTTTTGGTACGGCATTTTCAACAGAGAAGTAAAAGGTGTGGGAATAAAAGTGAATCGTACCATTTAAAAAGGATCACGCCACACAAACAGCAGAAGAAACACGTATGCGGGCAGTTCTAGTATCTATAATATGTCCTGGATCATTATTTGTTTATATTGTTATTTGACCATCTGTAATTCAAAAGCAGCTGTGCTCATATCCGTCTCATACTTCATAAAAAGAAGAGAGCGTTGCCTCATTGTTTTAACACCGGCCGGGTTCATTTGTGCATTTATTTCTACATTTTTAAGTTAGTAAGACCCAAAGTGCTTCACAGAGCAGTAGGGATGGGACAGGATCCTGCGCCACAAGATTTCGCATGACAAAAAGGGCACAAAAATGTGAGGAAAATAATCTTGTGAGACTTTTTTCCTCATTTGAATTGGACAAAAAAAGGTCAAGTGCAGGAGGGGGGTTTGCATTTGCATCTTTTGAGAAGCCGAAGCTCCAAAAAGCACTGCTAGAACAACAGCTAAAATATTAAAGGAGGTAAATACAAATTCAAAATGTAAGATGTGAACAAAATGACTTAAAAGTAGAGAAATGATCTGTTCCTGCAGCGAGATCATTTCACTGGACAAGTTCTCTTCAAATAAACGACCTCGAGACGAGAATGAAGCGTCTCAGAACGAGTAACGAGAGAATAAATCTGAAAACAACATGAAGAACCTGAGAGAAGTTTGAACATCTTGTCCAGATCAGAGACATTTGCAGTTCATTCTGGATGAAAGTGGAAGCTTCTGGGCTTTTCTCACTCTTCTTCTGCCTGTGGAGTTCGTGCTTCACTGTTTGAGTCTATTTTCATTCATTCTTCTTCACTGTTTCAGTAAAATACGACAGCTTGACTGTGCATCCTGCAAATTCACCTTCATCACTTTGCAGTCACAAATTGTTGAAGTTAGGCTGGAGATCCACCGGGGACACACCAAAGGTCGCTGGGTTGGTGACCACTGCCTCAGAGATTAACTTTAAACATGAATATCCATCCATCTTTTCCTGTGCTTTATAAATAACATTACTTTTATACACATATATACTGTATGCTTTTTGGACACCAGTACTTTCTTCACATTGCAGAGAAAGTGCGGCTCTGGGACGGCCTAAAAACCTCTGAACAGATAAAAGCCAAGTCCAAAACAGTAAAACAAGCATAAGCTGAATCACTGGGTAAACACATGAGAACACAAAGGCGTGAGTCTGACAGGAGGAACGTGACGGCTCGTCAGACTTGTTCTGTTTACTCTTACAACACAAACCCGCAAATTCTGTCACCGACGCTCAGAACCGGAGCTGGACCCTGGACTCTGGAGCCAGCGCCTCGAACCCTGTGAGAGTCTCTGAACAGACTCTGCGTAAATACACTGCGTGATGCTGTTTTCTCTTATTCCTTATCGAACTCCATAAATCTTTCGTCAAATATTAACTCCTGGAAGGGAAACAAAAATGGTGAAATCCCAAGTTTGTTATTTATTGTCTTTACAACAGGCCGACAGCACTTCTCCTGAAACATCAGGGCAGAAACAAACCAGACTTCTCTCTTCTGTTTGCTTTTTCAGTATCAAAATCACGATGTTAATCTCATTTAAAGCAGATTAGTTTGGATTTTAGGTCCCAAGCAAGACAATCAATGCTAAATATAGGGGAATTTCTAAATACGGGACTGATTTATAGTAGATATGTGAAGAGAAAAAAGTCGTAAAGACTGATAACCCTAAAGAAGACAGAAAGCAGGACGGTTTTTATATGTTCGTTAGGAAGAATAATTTGGAGTATCTCTGCTTTAAAGATGCAATATTACACAAGCTCTATGTTCATGTTCACAATTCAATGCTGTAAAGTTAAGATTTAAGTGTTAAACTATCAGAAAATGTCTTTAAAGTCGTGAAATTATGTGTCCACGCAGCAAAATCCTTTTACCTGATTATCTAAAGAGTCAAGTATCTTAGAATACACAACCTCGAGACTAGAATTAATCCAACTCAGATCCGGGCTTTTATGTTTATGCTTTATATTAATTAATGTGTTCATTTATATTGTGCAGACTGTGTGCAGCACTTTGGAGACTTTGTGTTGGTAAAACGTGCCGTACAAATAAAGATGGATTGGACTGGATAGTGAGCAGATAATAAATCTGAAAACAAGACGAATAACCTGATATAAGTTTAAAAATCTTGGCCAGATCAGAGACATTTTCAGTGTACAACCTCTGATTTGAGAATAAATCTGAAACATAAAGAAGTAACGCTGCTCAAACTGCTGAGAGTTGCACATTGTGTTTGATTCTTTAGTGTTTTGGACGTCTGAGCTGTGATTTGGTGGCGGTCGGAGCTCCGTCGCACCTGGAACACATTTAGAACAATAAGGAAGCAGAATCGCACTGTCGCTTCTGGTAAACACGGATCTGTTTTATGCTCGTCTTGTGGGTTCCTCATTAACTCTTTACTGTAAGAATCACTGGGGTCTATTAACCACAACGACATGCACCCCACACACCCCACGCACCCCACGCACCCCACGCACCCCACAAACCCCACGCACCCCACGCACCCCACGCACCCCACGCACCCCACGCACCCCACACACCCCACACACCCCACGCACACGGTGGGTTTTCAGTGCTCTTTGCAGACATTATATCGACTAAATATCATGAATTTCATACAGACTGATCCAACCTTAAGGCCGTCACACACTACAGGATTTTTTTGGTCTTAAACGATTTTTAAACATGCGACAAAAATCGCAGACACCACAGACACGAGGAGAAACTTTGAGACTTTAACTCCTGAAGACCCGAGGGCAGTTTTAGTACATTTCTCCTCACCTGGATTTTTGTCTTAATGTTGCTTTTCAAACTGCCCCTTTTACCCCTAATGAAGTGTTCTACCTCCTTTTGTTCAGTCCAACCTGTTATTTCACAATCTGCTGCTGTAGTTGTGTCATGAGGCTGTGAGAAAAGCTACAGGACCAGAAATAGAGATGAAAAAAAAACTGAAAATAAAATTCACTCTTTTATACAAAACCCACAGCAAACATGTAGAAACAACTTTTTGGACACAAAAAATGCTTAATTTAGGGCCTTAGCTACAAAAATGCAAAATCTCAAGTCTGTAAGTAAATTAAAAATCTCCTTATTGCCCTAAAAACAAAAAAAGTGCAGTGGCTCCATGACTTTTTCCCTCGTTCTAAACACACACAGTCAGAGGAGTCGACCATCTTGACTCACTTCACTCTTTGGCAAAGTTTGGCTCGATCAAAATGGACGGAGCGCATGAGTTTGGGGAAAACAAAGTTCCTGTTGGACACTCGTTTTGCTCACGTCATCACACAGCGTGAGTGTGACGTAGGATAAAGCCGCAGAAATGTACGGAAACCTCTATGTCTGCACTTTCAGAGGGGAAAAGGACGTTTCTGTCTTTTACCGTTAAAGTTCTGCGCCGTTACAGAAAACATATTCCTCGGTATCATGTACGATGTTGTAGGACTTCGAGGGTTAAATCTCTGATCTCCCAGATGCAGCAGGATCTGTGTGAGGAGCACAGGACCTAAAGCTGTGAGGGCCTCAGCTGTTTCCTCCAGTAAAACCAGTCGCTCTGAGACTCTGAAGTGTTAAAGATCAGAGCTCAAGTCCAAACTGTGGGATTATTATGTGTGAAATGTGGAGCAACACTTCAAATCCAGGATTTTTAAAGCAGAAAAGAGGAGATAAAGTCCACAGGAAGTAGAGTCACTGTGGCTGTGCAGGTTCCCACGCTTTTTCACTGACGACATTTCTTAACTTTTTCATGTCCTAAAGTGAATTTTCCATGACTTTACGGCACCTACATGTGTAGATTTTTTAGCATATTTTTAGGCAGGGCTGAACAAGGCTTTGGACCAAAAATCGTGATCTCGGACGAATTTGGGATCGTCAAAGACGCTTTTTTTTGCAGTTCTCTAAACTGACGCGGGTTTTGTTTCCTCAACGATTTCGCTCCTGCAGAGTTTCCCACAACGATTTAGAGTTAAGGTCCCGACATCCCTCTGAACCACGAGAAGTCCTGGTTTAGTTCTGGTTCAGTCCTGGTTTAGTCCTGGTTCAGTCCTGTTTTAGTCCTGTTTTAGTCCTGCTTTAGTCCTGCTTTAGTCCTGCTTTAGTCCTGCTTTAGTCCTGTTTTAGTCCTGCTTTAGTCCTGCTTTAGTCCTGCTTTAGTCCTGCTTTAGTCCTGTTTTAGTCCTGTTTTAGTCCTGTTTTAGTCCTGCTTTAGTCCTGCTTTAGTCCTGCTTTAGTCCTGCTTTAGTCCTGCTTTAGTCCTGCTTTAGTCCTGCTTTAGTCCTGTTTTAGTCCTGCTTTAGTCCTGTTTTAGTCCTGTTTTAGTCCTGTTTTAGTCCTGTTTAAGTCCTGGTTTAGTCCTGGTTTAGTCCTGCTTTAGTCCTGTTTTAGTCCTGCTTTAGTCCTGTTTTAGTCCTGTTTTAGTCCTGTTTTAGTCCTGTTTTAGTCCTGTTTTAGTCCTGTTTTAGTCCTGTTTAAGTCCTGGTTTAGTCCTGGTTTAGTCCTGGTTTAGTCCTGTTTTAGTCCTGTTTTAGTCCTGTTTTAGTCCTGTTTTAGTCCTGTTTAAGTCCTGTTTAAGTCCTGCTTTAGTCCTGCTTTAGTCCTGCTTTAGTCCTGTTTTAGTCCTGTTTTAGTCCTGTTTTAGTCCTGTTTTAGTCCTGCTTTAGTCCTGTTTTAGTCCTGCTTTAGTCCTGCTTTAGTCCTGCTTTAGTCCTGCTTTAGTCCTGCTTTAGTCCTGTTTTAGTCCTGCTTTAGTCCTGTTTTAGTCCTGTTTTAGTCCTGTTTTAGTCCTGTTTAAGTCCTGGTTTAGTCCTGGTTTAGTCCTGCTTTAGTCCTGCTTTAGTCCTGCTTTAGTCCTGTTTTAGTCCTGCTTTAGTCCTGTTTTAGTCCTGTTTTAGTCCTGTTTTAGTCCTGTTTTAGTCCTGTTTTAGTCCTGTTTTAGTCCTGTTTAAGTCCTGGTTTAGTCCTGGTTTAGTCCTGGTTTAGTCCTGTTTTAGTCCTGTTTTAGTCCTGTTTTAGTCCTGTTTTAGTCCTGTTTAAGTCCTGCTTTAGTCCTGGTTTAGTCCTGGTTTAGTCCTGCTTTAGTCCTGCTTTAGTCCTGCTTTAGTCCTGTTTTAGTCCTGCTTTAGTCCTGGTTTAGTCCTGGTTTAGTCCTGCTTTAGTCCTGCTTTAGTCCTGTTTTAGTCCTGCTTTAGTCCTGTTTTAGTCCTGGTTTAGTCCTGTTTTAGTCCTGTTTTAGTCCTGCTTTAGTCCTGTTTTAGTCCTGCTTTAGTCCTGGTTTAGTCCTGTTTTAGTCCTGTTTTAGTCCTGTTTTAGTCCTGTTTTAGTCCTGTTTAAGTCCTGTTTTAGTCCTGTTTTAGTCCTGTTTTAGTCCTGTTTAAGTCCTGGTTTAGTCCTGGTTTAGTCCTGGTTTAGTCCTGTTTTAGTCCTGTTTTAGTCCTGTTTTAGTCCTGTTTTAGTCCTGTTTAAGTCCTGCTTTAGTCCTGTTTTAGTCCTGCTTTAGTCCTGCTTTAGTCCTGTTTTAGTCCTGGTTTAGTCCTGTTTTAGTCCTGTTTTAGTCCTGCTTTAGTCCTGTTTTAGTCCTGTTTTAGTCCTGCTTTAGTCCTGTTTTAGTCCTGTTTTAGTCCTGTTTTAGTCCTGTTTAAGTCCTGGTTTAGTCCTGGTTTAGTCCTGCTTTAGTCCTGCTTTAGTCCTGCTTTAGTCCTGTTTTAGTCCTGCTTTAGTCCTGTTTTAGTCCTGTTTTAGTCCTGTTTTAGTCCTGTTTTAGTCCTGTTTTAGTCCTGTTTTAGTCCTGTTTTAGTCCTGTTTAAGTCCTGGTTTAGTCCTGGTTTAGTCCTGGTTTAGTCCTGTTTTAGTCCTGTTTTAGTCCTGTTTTAGTCCTGTTTTAGTCCTGTTTAAGTCCTGCTTTAGTCCTGGTTTAGTCCTGGTTTAGTCCTGCTTTAGTCCTGCTTTAGTCCTGCTTTAGTCCTGTTTTAGTCCTGCTTTAGTCCTGGTTTAGTCCTGGTTTAGTCCTGCTTTAGTCCTGCTTTAGTCCTGTTTTAGTCCTGCTTTAGTCCTGTTTTAGTCCTGGTTTAGTCCTGTTTTAGTCCTGTTTTAGTCCTGCTTTAGTCCTGTTTTAGTCCTGCTTTAGTCCTGGTTTAGTCCTGTTTTAGTCCTGTTTTAGTCCTGTTTTAGTCCTGTTTTAGTCCTGTTTAAGTCCTGTTTTAGTCCTGTTTTAGTCCTGTTTTAGTCCTGTTTAAGTCCTGGTTTAGTCCTGCTTTAGTCCTGCTTTAGTCCTGCTTTAGTCCTGTTTTAGTCCTGTTTTAGTCCTGTTTTAGTCCTGTTTTAGTCCTGCTTTAGTCCTGTTTTAGTCCTGCTTTAGTCCTGCTTTAGTCCTGTTTTAGTCCTGGTTTAGTCCTGTTTTAGTCCTGTTTTAGTCCTGCTTTAGTCCTGTTTTAGTCCTGTTTTAGTCCTGTTTTAGTCCTGTTTTAGTCCTGTTTTAGTCCTGTTTAAGTCCTGGTTTAGTCCTGGTTTAGTCCTGGTTTAGTCCTGTTTTAGTCCTGTTTTAGTCCTGTTTTAGTCCTGTTTTAGTCCTGTTTAAGTCCTGCTTTAGTCCTGGTTTAGTCCTGGTTTAGTCCTGCTTTAGTCCTGCTTTAGTCCTGCTTTAGTCCTGTTTTAGTCCTGCTTTAGTCCTGGTTTAGTCCTGGTTTAGTCCTGCTTTAGTCCTGCTTTAGTCCTGCTTTAGTCCTGGTTTAGTCCTGGTTTAGTCCTGCTTTAGTCCTGCTTTAGTCCTGTTTTAGTCCTGCTTTAGTCCTGTTTTAGTCCTGTTTTAGTCCTGTTTAAGTCCTGTTTTAGTCCTGTTTTAGTCCTGCTTTAGTCCTGCTTTAGTCCTGTTTTAGTCCTGGTTTAGTCCTGTTTTAGTCCTGTCTTGTTTAAGTCTTTGTTTAAAAAAGCGTTCACTGTTTTTGTTCTAATTTATTTATAATTCTGTATTTTTACAGAAGTGGATATTTCCCGCTTTAATCTGACACGATTCTTCTTGGGATCAGAGGCGGCGGAGCTCGTTAAACCTGCTGGAAGTGAATCCGGAGCTCAGGGCGGATTCTCTGCTTCCTCTGCCCCAGACACAGACCCCGAGGGCGGAGACAGAGCCTCAGACTCACTCCTGACAGCAGCGTTTTCACCACGTCTGAGTTTAAAGCAGCGTCGAGTCAAATGTGCCTTTAATTAGGACATCAACACCGTGTCGGCCGTTTTTAACCTCCACACACCAACACTAGAGTCATGTGGGTCATTTCAGCTCTGGAATTGCCCATCTCTACTGAACTAAAGGTAAAAGGAGCTGTTCACTAGAAAACTACCACCTCATGACATCACAAGGTGGAACAGAGTGTTTTGATCTTTGGAGATGCAGGCTAATAATAAAGAGTTACTTAAACACGTGAATGACACAAACACGACTCCAGGGAACATTAGAACACGACTTAAATCTCCCAGGGGTCAGTTTGTGCCACAGAAACATAATTATTCTAATATTATATCAGATCTTTAGTCGTGTTTTTCCCGTCGGGCTGAACCGGAGTAAACTGGACGTGTTTGTTTGTGGTCTGAGCCCTCAGTCCTGGAACAGTCTGAGCTGAGTCACTTTCACACCAGAGCAGAG